>CM042397.1:9771103-9998603 GCA_023634145.1 Thymallus thymallus | reverse complement strand
ATGCAAAGTACGGAACATGCTATAGTAGTACGGAACATGATATAGTAATACGGAACATGATATAGAAGTACGGAACATGATATAGTAGTACGGAACATGATATAGTAGTACGGAACATGCTATAGTAGTACGGAACATGCTATAGTAGTACGGAACATGATATAGTAGTACGGAACATGATATAGTAGTACGGAACATGATATAGTAGTACAGAACATGCTATAGTAGTACAGAACATGCTATAGTAGTACGGAACATGATATAGTAGTACGGAACATGATATAGTAGTACGGAACATGATATAGTAGTAGGCCTATGGCTGTAGGATATGTCCAAAATACGTTTACCAGACTCGAGTCATAGACCCCTTGTAATTGGTTGCTGTTGTGTTGGGGGATGCAAGGGTCTCGGTCAGGTAGCCTATAAAGGAAAGCCGATAGCGTTTGGTCATACTGACTACAGGACTGTCAGGTAAGATGTGGACGGTTGAAAAATTGTTTTGAGCTGTTTTACTGAAATATGCACAAGTAGGCCCCTAGACTCGAGATTTATTCGGCATTTTTGAGTCGCGAATCTTTCCTATTTCTGACTATATTCGGTTAAAAAAAAGTTTAAATGGACTGTTTGCTAAATGTAACCTGTGTTGCACGCGGGGCCTATTAATTTATCCGTGTGCCTCATTCCTGTGATTAGGCTTTTGTTTGCAATAACAGCTGCCACAATTCCAATGCTTGTATTAAATATGCCGTTTTGTATTGTGTTGTAGCCGAAATGGAATTAGCCTGTGTATTGTGAAAACGATTGTGTGTTTTTCTTAGCAGAATGTCTTTCTAGCTGTATTTCCTCCTCGGAGTGTAACATTTAAGTAGTGTGTTTGAATTAATTGCCTTCGAGACCGTTTTTTTTTATGAACAATGAAACAACTATATATATTAAGGGTTTCACAACAAAACGAAAAGTGCATGACATGACAAGTAGAAAGTAATATATGAACATAATAAACCAAACAATGGCAGTTTTACTACGGAGTTTGAACACGAACTGAAATTAATTTCCGTGGCCCCACCCTCACCCTGTAAATGTCTAGTCTACTTTGATATAGGCTACTCATCTGCATTTATTGCGCAACCTTGGCCAGGCTGGAGTAATATTAAGTAAATGTTCGTAACCGTTTAGGTTTGGTTACTTAACTGTACTATACAAACTTTTATGGTTACTGAACTTTGGCAATCAAACTATGGCACTGACTTCTGCCGGTAGCCTTTGAAGGTTAAAACTTGTATGACCGTTGTATGTCCGTGCCCTTCAGAATCCTATAGATCTGTTCATACAAGGGAACGTAGGGGGCCTCACTAACACTGCCGCCTTTGCGGAGTAAATGGAGGCGTTCGAGTGGATCACTTATCTGGTTGGGGACCATCGTTGGTCACCGCCTTTAAGTGTGTTGCATTATGGGGTTTTAAAACATTTCCGATTTGCGCCTGGATTTGTGAGTGTGTGATTTGGAGGTTGGAGTCGTGTATTTCGACATTATAAAGATACAAGTTTATAAACAATGGCAAAACTGTCATGTTGATCTGAGCCTTGCTGTTTGTAAACCACATTAGTGTCTGATTTTCGGACGTCACCCTTGCACCTCAATGACATGAGTAGGGGCCCCAGCAAGCCTAGTGGTTAGGGTGTTGTATCGAATCCCCGAATCCCCGAGTTGAATAAAGGGTCTCCTTAACAAGGCAGTTGTTCCACTGTAAATAATATATTTTTCTTAACCGACTTGCCTAGTTAAATAAAGGTTCAATAAAAAAATGTACTCCTCGACTTTCCTCTACTCAAATGCGCCTATTATGTAGCGTAGCCTAACATGGTTGATTTTTTAAACTCCTGTATGGACTACTGACTAGTAGTTAAAATCTTCCTGTTTTGAAAAAAATGCTTTAACTTTAGCTATAGGCTATAGGCTAGTCGTGCTATGCTTTCCAACTGATGCATGCGTTATCTATCATTATTTGGGGTGACCTTTATACGTACAGTTGGTGCGTGTGTCATTTCTTGAACAGGCCAGTAGGTGGCACTCGTCCATAGGTCGTGCGGGGATCCGTTTGCTTTGATGGATTTTTTTTTTTTTTGCCCTCTGCTGCGCTCAGCGCTCCATCTTCGCGTGCGCGCACGGGCCCCAAAACGTGCTCATCTGTGGTGAAGTGCGCGCAAAAAAGAATGTCAGTTTTGCTTTGTCCGCTGCTTTAATAGACGGTTGTTGGAATGGGGTAGCCACACCACATCCAGTTGGTGAATGAGTTGTAGGCCTAGGTATCCATCTGGCATTTTATGGTATTTGAAGTGTAATTTTTAGTCTATTGACCCCTTTTCCACTCCACTCCAACATCTACCTCTTTTCCACTCCACTCCAACATATATCCACTTGATCATTTTCCCTCTGAACTTTGTCTGGGTCACTGAGCTGACCCTTATTTTCACGTGTTCTGCCCTGTCACATTCACTCTCCTCCCTCCCCACATGTGTGTTCACTTGCCCCTCCCACTAACACGCTCCTCTGCTCTCTTCTCTCCTCTCACTCGTTTCCTTTCTCTCTGGCACACGCAACCCACAGGCGTACAGAGGAGACACTCACACACACACACACAGCAACTCTACAGACATGTCGGACTCCGAGACCGCCGCTCCCGCTGAGGCCCCCGTCCCTGCCGCATGTGCAAGCATCAAAGCAGACCTGGACAAATGGTAAGTGTCTGTACGGACGGATGTGGCTTTCTCTGTTTGTGTCCGCCATTGCCACTGGGACCAACGTCTCCGGGATGCCCATCCATGGCTTCCAACTCATTGGATGGACATGGCAAAGCCGCAGTGTTTCTTGTGCATTCCAGTGTCTCCAAGTGGGTTTCAGTGTTGAGTTGTGTTTAATTGAAGCGGCTAGTGGAGGTAGGCTATAGTGGTGCATGATGAGTTGATGTCGCGTGGCATCCTTGTGTTGTACCATGATAAAATGGTGGAGGAGTTGAGTAGTGCAGTGCATGATGATGGAAGAATCCAAATTCCAATTTTCTTAAGGAATTTAAACTGTCTTGGCAGGTTGGGGGGTGGGGGGGGGGGGTACTCTTGTAGTGTAGTGGGGGTGCGCACGTAGGGGTCTTGGGGTCAAAGCACGGCGGTCTCTCTCGCACACGCCTGATCGAAGGCAGGGAATTTGCCTACATCATGTTCTCTCCCGCTTCGCACCCCCCACCCCCCTCGTTATGTCGCCATGTCTGTCCCCGCTCAGCTTCCCTGGCCTTGCTATGTCAACAGCGCTGAGTGAGCGTTAGCCAGTGTTAAGTCGCTAACTCACTGCTTCATTGTCCCGACCTGTGTGTACCTTTCCTCCCTCCGTCCTCACTCTACAAGATTAGTGCAGAGTGAGATTATTGTGGGTTTTATCTCTAGAAATGCGTAGACACAGGAAACCTGGATGGTTGAGTTGTGTGTGTGTTAGGGCTCAATGACAGTGCAATGTCAAAGCCTGGTTTCGATGGCTGATGTAACGTGTCTACTCTAGCCTTCAGCTGTCACTCTTCACATTGACATTGCACCAAAACCAAGATGCATTTTGACCGTTGGTGTTGTATTTTGATGTGTTTTTGCAGGATTTGGAGCTAGGCTAGGGCTAGGCCCTGGAGTGTCCTAGGCTGTATAGGCCAGATAAGTCCTGAGCAATGGGTGTGAGGCATGAGTTAAGGATGTTGGGTTTAGGAGGTGGTAGGTTGCAGGTCATGGTAGGGATGGGCTAGGTTGGCTTCTGGTTGTAAAGTTGTGTTTTAGTAACATTTTCAGTGGGCCTATAGCGGTCTTGAGCCATGGTGAATTGAATGAAGTTCCCTATGTTTGTGGTATGGCACCTTTTATGAATGTAGTGTTGATACTCATTGTAGGCCTCTATTATATATATTTGTGTACAATGTACAGCACTTTGGTCTATGCCACGATAAATAACATCTACTTTGAAGTTTATGGTGAAACTTTTCAGGGCACTTTGTTAACCTACAAGCCAGGGTTCTGCTGTTAACCTACAGGCCAGGGTTCTGCTGTTAACCTACAGGCCAGGGTTCTGCTGTTAACCTACAGGCCAGGGTTCTTCCGTTAACCTACAGGCCAGTGTTCTTCCGTTAACCTACAGACCAGGGTTCTTCCGTTAACCTACAGGCCAGGGTTCTTCCGTTAACCTACAGGCCAGGGTTCTACTGTAACCTCATGGTCCTTGGGGTTTGTCATTGACGGGCCCAAATGATACTGTATCCTGTAACATGGTCCACGTGATGGCTGTGGACCTGCTGAAGGCAGCGTATCGAGGGCTGACTGAGTAAAGGATACCAGGACAATGTATTTATAGCTCTATCCTAAATAATCATGCATAAGGCTTGGTGTGTAAATGTCCAGGATACCATGTCCTGTCCAATGGCCATCGATCATGATCATGTTAACAGCCTCACACGATGCACCGCTGACTTCCGGCCATCTTGGCTGGCTTGGCCTGCCTTGACATGTCACATAGAAAGACATGGATTAATTGAAGGGGTCACTTTCAATTGGTTTTGGGCCAAACAACTCCTCTGGAAAGTACTTTGAGCTCAGTTTGCGGACCCGGCCGTAACATTCTAGAACCTGCGTTGACTGACCTTTGAACCTGTGGCAAGGTATTTGTGTGTGCCTCTGTAGGTGCCTTACTGACGCCCCTGTTACCCGGCGGCGTGTAGCGCATGTCCTAGTCAGGACATGGAGACATATAGATTATACATGTCAATGTATGACTTGGATAACTAACAGCCTCTTTAAATATTAACATTAACCACATGTTACAGATGTCTACTACCTGTATGGCTCCTGCTGTGTACTTCGGTAGACTTCCCTAACTATGTGTAACTTGTAAGCCAACACCCTAGCCTTCCACACAGAACCTGGCCCCCGGCTTGTATGTAGACATGCATGTGCTCGCTCTGCTTGACTGAAAGTGTGGTTTACTTGGATGGAATGCAGTGTTGCTGCAATTCGAGACCCCGTAGCTGCAGCAGCGTTCTAACAGGAAACCAAACCAAGTCGCTCCGAGTTATTGTCTTTATTTTTCATCATGGCTTTAATCTTTCTTCTTCCCCTGTTCCATAGATAATGTCTCCGTCTCAAATGACACCCTATTCCCTATTTAGTGCACTACATTTGACCAGAGCCCTGGGAACACACGGTATATATAGGGAAAAGGGTGCCATTTGAGACTCAGACAATGTTTGTAGTTCCCTCCGTAGTTGTTTACTCGCAGGCGTCCCCAATGCCATTGAGCTCTTCGCAGTGGAGTGACTTTAGGTCACTCTTTTGTTCCCCCCACTCCGACAGGACCGGTAACCAACTTCAAAAGATGCTGTTTAAATGTTGGGCGCTGCTTACAAGCTGGATGACGTTGGCATCGTGTCCCTACTCTGTTTTCTTTAGTGTACCGGTCTGGATGGTGCCCCCTCTTTTCTAAGCATCTCTTATTCTCCATTAGGACAGCCTAGTTATATAAGTACTATGTACAGTTTGCATTCTCTATTCAAGCCCAATTCAGATTACACTGTTGACCATATTATATGTAATACTCTAAACCAATGGTTTTTAAGTCTGAGTTTTGTCAACTTGATTGATAGTAAGAATTGAGTAGGAGTTCCTTTAGGGCACTAACAAGGGAACGATTTGGTGACGTGGCAAAAGAAGATGCTGTTTTGATTGTGAAGCGCTATACAAGTCATAAGATGGGGACTTCAAATAGGCCTATGGCACGTCAGGGGAACTGAAGCCGATTGTTCAGATGGTTCAGTTTTGTCACACAACACGATGCCGCAGATGTCTCAAGTTTTGAGGGAGCGTGTAATTGGCATGCTGACTTAAGGAATGTCCGTCACAGACCACGTGTATGGCGTCGTGTGGGCGAGCGTTTTGCTGATGTCAACATTGAGAACAGTGTCCCGTGGTGGGGTTATGGTATGGGCAGGCATAAACTATGGACAACCAACACAATTGCATTCTATTGATTGGCAATTTCATTGTGACGAGATCCTGAGGCCCGTTGTGAATTTTAAAGATATCTTTGACCAACAGATGCATATCTGTGTTCCCAGTCATGTGAAATCCATAGATTAGGGCCTTATTTTATATCAATTGACTGATTTCCTCATATGAACTGTAACTCAACTAAAATCGTTGAAATTGTTGCATGTTGCGTTTATGTCTTTGTTCAGTATATTTCCTTACAACCGGTCAAACTGATGTGATTTGGAGATTTAGTACTATTTTCCCTTGGTTTTTTTTGCATTTTCTCCCTGGTCCCTAAACGTCTTTGCTCTGCGAAAGACTCGGAGATGACAGAACTTCACTTTAATTTACCAAAATTCCCTATCACATATAGTCGGGCGGTTGCGGGTGGGTTATTAGCAACTGTGGGCAAACAAACGTACCACTAGTGGCCGGCCGACAGCCCTAAATAATTCACATCTTCATTTCCTTATTGTAGTAGTTCCACCAGACATCCTCCTCTCATACAAACCCAGACCTTGCCACTCTATCCTACCCTCTTTAACTTGCCCTAAAGTGGTCGGTGCCCATTATGCCAACGTGGCGGTGGTGCCGTAACATGACTGACGCCCCCCACCCCCCTCATGTTGTGTGACCGCTATCACGGTGACGTCACCAGTTCGCTGCCTCTGACGCCCAGAGGTAACACACCGCAGCAGATCACTCTTGCATGTTATCTTGAAACCAATATTTTTTTTCATGTACAGTATATTCAAACCCCCAAAGTTATCCCCTTGGTTCATTCACAAAGGATTCCCCCATTCGTTTGTGTGGAGCTGAAGATGGACAGACAAGGGAGTTCTGTTCTGTTCTGTTCAAGCAGCATTACATAATGAAGCCTAATCAGTTCGGTTGGTTGACGAGGCCCCGGGCTACGCTTGTCTGGCACCCAGACCCAGTGTCGCTCCTCTAGTGGCAGAATGTTTTATCCCTCTTTCTCTTCCCTCCCTCCATTACAGTTCAATGTCATTTGGTTATTAAAATGGCTGCCTGGTTTGAGTTTATCCCCGCCCCTACTTCTCATAGTTGGTTTGGTCCAGTCCTATCTATGTATTTTAGCACTTTCTCTCTGTGGTCAAAGCAGGGGATGTTTATGGTGGATGGATTATCTGGCCAAACAGCCTCAGGGCCAGATCATCTCTGCATAAACATTTTTAATCTGCAGAGACCAGCTGTGAGTTACATCATAGAGATCAGCCCAGCGACAAGGGGATCTGTGTGTGTGGGGGGGGAAATGCCCGCTGGAGAATGGTTAGGTAGTGTGGGGTTGCAGACAGTCATGTCAGTCAAGCCATCCCCTGCTGCCATCTCTGACCCTCGCCCTCCTACCTGGCCTTTTCGTTTTGCGTGCAATCAATCGCCTCTCCCTGATGTCCGCCCTCCCTCGCAGATGAGTTTATCCACATCTCTCTCTCTCTCTCTCCACCCCCGCCCTCCTCTCTTCCCTCGCTCCCTTTCGCCCCATCACCCTAATGCGTTGTGTCAGTGTCTGCGTGCTGTTTGGTGCCGAGTGCCTGAAATAATCTCCCTCACCAGTCTGCCAACACTCTCTACCTATGTAACCAGTTCACTGCTTTAGTGAGGGCAGTGTCTGTCTGTCTGGCCAGTCTGACCTGGTTCAAGCTGAGGAATGACAACATTGTTTCAGAAAAGCTCATATACTTCAGGGCTGACGGCTTGATGCCAAAACATCTTTAGTTGAGTTGACAGAGATCATTTGGGGCTGAGCTCGATGGTCAACCTATCTAAATGCTTAAAAGATGTCTATTGGCTCCATGGCTGTCAAACTGTTACTAGCATTGGAGGAGAGGATCCAAGGTCCCTCCCTCAGAGGTCCTAACCATGTGGTTGTGTTCCCTCTGCAGTGTGAAGGAGGGCGGTGACTGTAAGGATCTAATGGAGGCGTTTGCAGCCTGTTTGAAGAGTGCCGCGGAGGCGTCGTGAGAAGAGGAGGAGCTAGACTCACAGGAAATGTACGTTCACATGCAGGGGCGCTGTGTCCTGATAAGGCTCCCAACTATTAAAGCCAACCTTTCTTTGTCCAGTAAGGGACTTTCTGTAATGCCTTAGGAAATGCTTAGCTGACTATTGGGGTACACTCATGGAATGTGAATCGAATAGCCTGCAGGACCTGGCTTATGGTGTAAACAACCCAACGGTGTGCCAGCCAGTCTATCCACTCTAGCCAGAGAGGCAGATGTTAAGCCAATATGACTGAAACTACTTCTCTCCACATTTCTCTACTGCGCTCTTTTCTGTTCCTGCACTCTCTCTCTCTCTCTCTCTCTCTCCAGGTCCACTGCACTGAGTCCTCCATGTTTCCCAGCATTCCCTTCTGCACAACAAGCACTGGGCTGAATGATACTGGCAGGGTTCGGCGCCTGGCAGAAACCATCCACCTCTTACCTCCCTCCCCAACCCCCCCATGAAGCTTAAATGGTGTCTTCCGATTTGTACCCCTGCTCTAATCCCACTGTGGCTGAGTACATCCATTTGTAGACAATTCCGGAGAGCCTATGGGTTTTATGTAAATTGTCAACTTGAGATGCATACATTTAAATGAAATAATAAAGTCTAAAAGAAATTGATATAACATTTTGCCTCTTGCTTTGCTTCTCTTTTTGAATGTGATGTGAAATGTCATTCTGGTTCTTTGAACAGTTTGGTAACCTCAATAGACGGGTTGGTTGTTAAGCAACAAAACTGATGCGTGTGAAATTATGGGGCAAAACAGACTGGGTTGGCGTAGATTGTTGACAACATGTAAACCACGTTTCATCTCCAAAGTTTATTGAAAACATAAATACATTTGCAATGAGCACTTGTCTCTCAAATACATTGTTACTGTTGTTGTTTAGCTAGCTAGCATTTTTTGCCATATTAGCATAGATGTGACATCAGTTAAAAACACCTTAAAACAAGACATGGTATCAAGAACAAGCTAAAACAAGCTGAAACGAGCCACTGACGATTCCCCACATGGCAGCTTCTTGTCATAGTTGCTAGCTATCTGACCATCCAATGTCACAACACACGGACTTCTGCCCCATTTTGAAGCGTGTGCATTATTTTACTGTAGTTGTCAGCTAACCCGTCTCTACAGTTTCATCTTCTGAATTGGGTTATGGCTTTGGGTTTTTAGTACTTTTGGATACTAAATGATCTGTTGCAGACCAGGGCCCCTATTTATAAAGCCTCTCAGGAGTGCTGATCTAAGTGAGTAAGATTAGGGGGGGGGGGGGGGGGTTTATGATCCTACATCCGCACTTTAAGAATACGGGTTCAGACCGTCAAACGTGTGTCTGCTTTTAAGACGTTGTCTCTCTTCTGCACTTTTACTTTAAAGATTTAACTCTTTAATCCGAAAGTGTTTGAACCTGGGATTATTCTCTCTTTGTAATGGGATTAAAGGCCTGTGACATTGGGAGATAAACCCTTAATTTGACTAATTCCGTTAACCCTTAATCTGTCAAATGTGACTGATGCAGTCTTAACTCGTGTACTGATTCAATGATCGCACTCTGGACTAGGGACTGGATACAGAGTGCGCATCCCCATTTTTCACACTTCTACCAAAGTGTACACTTGCTCTTTCTCACATGGATTGAACAATTGTGTAATCTGACTCTAGCTAATGCTTACACCAACCTTATACTTTAAAAAACATGACGCAAGTAATCTGGAAAAAGGTGTAGAACTGAGACTCAGTCACACGATCAATGGGTGCTGACAATGAGGGTTTAAGTACGTATGTGTTTGTCCTGCAGACTGGCTGAAGGCCCAGAGATGGGTGAAGTTGAGTTTAGTGTGTGTGTGTAGACTCCAAGGCTATTCAGGATGTGTGAGTGTGTAACAGTATTGCTTCCATCCCTCTCCTCACCCCTACCTGGGCTTGAACCAGGGACCCTCTGCACACATCGTCAAAAGTCATCCTCGAAGCATCATTGCCCATCGCTCCACAGAAGCCACGGCCCTTGTAGAGCAAGGGGAACAAGTACTTCAAGGTCTCAGAGCAAGTGACGTCACTGATTGAAACGCTACTTACATTACAAGCGTTTAACCAACAATGCAGTTCAAGAAATAGACTTAAGAAAATATTTACTAAATAAACTAAAGTAAAAAAAAATTATCAAAAAGTAACACGAAAATGACATAACAATAACGAGGCTATATACAGGGGGTACAGGTTAGTCAGGGTAATGTGTACATGTAGGTAGGGGTAAAGTGACTGCATAAATTATTAACAGCGAGTACACTCTTAGAAGAAAAGGTGCTATCTGGAACCTAAAATAGTTATTTGGCTGTCCCCATAGGAGAACCCTATTTGGTTCCAGGTAAAACCCTTTTGATTCCAGGTAGAACCCTTTTGAGTTCCATGTTAAACCCTTTACATAGAGGGTTCTACATGGAACCCAAAAGAGTTCTACCTGGATCCATAAAGGTTTATACTTAGAACCAAAAATGGTTCTCCTAAGGGGACAGCTGAAGAACCCTTTTGGAACCCTTTTTTCTAAGAGTGTAGCAGCAGTGTAAAAATAAAGGTGGGGGTGTTGTCAATGTATATAGTCCGGGTGGCCATTTGATTAATTGTCCAGCAGTCTTATGGCTTTGGGATAAAAGCTGTTAAGGAGCCTTTTGGACCTAGACTTGGTGCTCCGGTACCACTTGCCATGCGGTAGCAGAGAGAACAGTCTATGACTTGGGTGACTGGAGTCTTTGACAATTATTTAGCCCTCCCTTTGTGTGTAAGGGGCCTTCCAATGTGTGCATGTAACGAGGGTATGTGTGTTAAGGGGGCTGGGACATAGCACTACAGAAAACTGAACTAGGATCGTACGGTTGAAGCCTGAGCTGGAATGTGAAGCTAACTGAAGCTGGTTAGCTTTAGAAAATCCTGAGTAGATCCAGCTTGCTTTGTATACCCCGCAGGACAGTGCTCAATCCTGACATCCTATGCCTGTGTGGAATTTTGCTGAGGGAGGAGATATTTCGGTTCATCCCAGAGTTATGTACGGGGTGTGTGTGTGTGTGTGTGTGGGGGGGGGGGGGGGCATACATACCGTTTTAAACCCCGCTGATCAACTTTCACCCAGGACTTTCAAGTGGATAGAGAAGGTTATTAGGATACAGAGTAATACAACATATTAGTAGTCTACACCATAGTCCTACACCTTCTTGACCTGACAGGTGAGGAGTCTGAACTCTTATCTGTTGTTGAGAAGGATTAGCAGTGCAGACACTAACAGGGTTTACTTAATACTGTCTGCGGATACACACGGGATAAGAAGACTTCAATCAATTACACCAGTGGTCACCAATCTTTTCTGAGTCAAGATCACTTTCGCAGTCAAAAAGCAAGCCGAGCTCTACCGCTTTTTTTTTTTTTTTTTTTTTACATTAACCTAATAAAAACAGTTCTGTAGGATTGAGGTTTGTGCAGTAGGCCTAATACATTATCACAGCATATTGGCTATATTAGCCTGCCCCCGCGGTAGCGATACTGTTATTCTCAGACCATATATTTCAAACACAAGCTTTGAAAATACAATAGATCAGTTGGTGTAGCACTTGCGAGGCACAGCTGAGCATAGTTTGAAATAATTTGCTAATAATTTGCTTTTTATTTTACTGGACCGGATGTACCTGCAACATTGTCATGGTAGTTTCAAAACAATTGGGTACTCGGGAGAAAAACGAGATCAAATCATGACGTCAGTGATCTTCAGGTCGGAAAGTCGGAGCTTTAGAAAATATGCCCGAGTTTCGGACTTGAAATTCAGAGTTGGATGACTGTTAAAAACATTTTTTTTCCCAGTCAGATCTCGTTTTTGTTCAAAGTCGTCTTGAACGCACTAAAGTTGGACATTTCCGAGTTCCCAGTTGTTTTGAACACGGCATTAGTCTGAGCAGAGGTAGGGAGATAGCTGCCTCTCACCGTCCCTGCTCTCTCCTTCCTTTCCTCGGGTGAGACTGACCATAGATGGGACACCTGAACGCGAAACTCGAGACGCACCTCATCTGCCTCATGCACAAATTCGTGTTATGACCAGAGAAAGTGAAATATTCCTTGATATTAAAATAGACACGATGAGCTGCTAACAATAATAAAAACGCAGGGCTATCAATACGGCTACGGCTACTCATTCATAGCAGCTGCAGCATGAGTGGTCTTAGAGAGAATGTTTTGTAATAGTGTTGAATAAAAACGTGCTCATAAAAACAGCAGCTATTTGCTGTATTCGTTGACAGTCTCCCTGGTCATGGTTTTAAAAATCCTGACATCTCAAGTAGGCTAGTTTCAAACTTCGCTGTGTCTTGGTCTTGGAAGCTCTTGGTATGGTGATTTGAGCTATCCAATTGACCAGCAGTAGGCTCACTCGATTTAGCCACATATCTCCTGGTCCGCCTTTTTTTCTTCAGACAAATTAAATGGTTCCAAATGGGTACACTTTGCCTACCTAGTGCGCAGGGCTTCTGAATCGCGATCGACCGGTTGGTGACCACTGAATTACACCTTTATGTAATCTGCCTGTTCATATAGTCTGACCCCTGGTGGTTATGACGATAACTGCAGTTTAACAATAAATTACACCAACTGGCCCAGACATTGAAATCTATACAGACCAATATAGTCTAGGAAGTAATTTAATGTAGTCAGTCCATGTAATGTATTTCACACCACGTATATTCACAAACTGTAAACGATACACTGAATAAGCTTAGTGCCGTATAATAAGCCCATATATGGGCTAGGCATCTGAATGACGCAAGACACTATAATATCAAGACCATCAAATCAAATAATAATAATTGTCCCAATAAATCAATAAAAGAAATCGATGCAATGAAATTCATATTGTATGTTACTTCCTGCCAAGTCAGGACAATGAACGAGTACTGCCGCCCTTTGTACAAATGCGGAACTGCATGATGTTGTGGCCGATTAGTCTACTAGTAATGGATACCGGCACCCATTCGCTAGGACTGTGGCTGCGTCTAATGAGAGAAACTAGACACATCATAGAAGTGATGTGAGATTAATAATATCTGTCTGATTTGATTAGCTAGATCAAGATACACGTACTTTTAGTTAAACACTTGTAAAGGACTGCATTGCATTTTGTGTTGCCTGGGATGAAATTAGAACGACGTGGAAATTAACCAGAGGGAGGTTCAAATAATATTAAAGTAATTTCATCGGTTTGTTAATCTATTCTATTCTACAAGAACATCCAACAACAAGTGTATCTTATTTTCTTTACACCATTCGATGTTGGAAAGTGTCGTTTCAAGTGTTTTCCCCATCAGCCCTTCAAAAGTTGTTGTGTTTGGATACAGAAGTAGGTGAGCGGATGGGAGGCGACGGAGAGCATATTTTGATGATAGGCAGACGGGGAAAGGATGGGGTGGAGGAGAGAGAAAGAGAGTGGGAGGGAGGGGTGAAAAACGGAACCCGGATGCTGATGCTGCCGTATCGGATGAGGAGAAGGAAGAGGGGAGAAAGAGAAAAGAAAACGGGTTTGCGACCAGAAGGGAGACTATCCCGTGACGGATTGTGGATGCAAAGAACTTCGACAGACAAGCAGATATTTTTCGAATCGCTTCTGAAGCTACATATTTCTGCACAAGGGCGCCGGTGAAGGATGAATGTTGAAACCAGCGGCGGCAGGAGCGCGAGCGGGGATGCTGTGATATGTCCGTAGACAGCGAGGGAGGGAGAGAGCAAGGCAGAGAAGGAGAGAGAGGGAGAGTACTACGCCAGCTAAATATGCTTATTTTTTGTAGAACCACGATTTATTACAACCTTCCAATCGAGCATTTTAAATAATAGAGAAAACGAGCATTCCTCGAAAGAAACAATAATTTTGGCCTGAACAGAAACGCAATTCTCTAAAGAAAAATTCATTTTGGCCTGAACAGAAACGCAAGGTGAAATTGTTGACAGACGTTTACTGGGGTATACAGATTGAGAGAAGAGTGGGCTAGTACGAACGGGTGAGGATAGCAGGGTGGCTGTTTTGACGCTCTTTCCGCCTCTATTCCCTGATACCAGGCCCTGGGATAATCCGAAGAGTGCACCGGATATTGGGAAAACCACCCCTCTGAGGCTATAACGGAATATTACTATTCATATAGTCTAGAGGTAGGAGCAGAGATAGGCTACATACCAAAATGGGACAAAAAGAGGTGGATGGAGACTAAAATATGTATGTATGATGACAAGATCCTTTACAAGTGTAATGATTATGTTATTATAAAGATCACTGGTGACAGTATCGGATGTAGGCTATGAGGTGCAGAAATTGTGTGCAATCTAGCCGTTGCATGGAGCCTATCTGATTAAATCGTTTTTGATAGGCTATTCCAGCTGCTTACAGCTATGTCTTTACCAATATTAACAATAGGACACATTTATTTAGTCTATTGCTAATAATAATTGTAATTCATAATAACTGCCATCATTTTAGACTTCTCAAATATGCACATGTCAAAATCACCCTACGAATTTCCCTCTTCCACTTTCTAACATCCTCATGTATAATTGTTGCATAGTCAGTTCACGGTCGTTTACCGAATTGATATCACGGAAAATGTATGCAATAGCCGCATAGAAAAAGGCAAGTGCATGGGAGTAGCCTAGCCGAGACTATAGGCCACGAAATTGTCATCACGACTACAACCGCTCTCTCTATTCCTCCCTGTGACAACATCGCTAGGCGTCTGTAATGTTATCACGGCGGAGCCGTTCTGCCCCGAGGACCGATAGCTATAAATTCCTCTTGAAAAAAACAGTGAGTTGATCTCCTTGTCGTGATATAATTTCGCTTTCAACGCACGGACAACATGACTAGCAAGGAGCTGTCTGTAGGCCCATCGGCCCAATACGTCGGGCCTTACCGGCTGGAGAAAACCCTTGGGAAGGGGCAGACAGGTAAGCATACTTGCACCACTCCCTTTAAACGCATCATCACGCGCAATAGCTGCTAATATGAATGTATGGTAGATGAAAATACTCATATATATATATAACTATTGATGTGTATTAGAGGCCGACAAAATACAATTTGTCGTCTAAAGAGTCCACTCTATGTGCACATTTGGACATTATGTCCTCAGTATTGATATGTATGTCCCAGTGGTAGCAGCTCACATGAATGGGCCAATATGTCCAATATTATTGATATTGACAAATATCTCTGATCAGTAATGTGAAGCATGCTCTTACATGTGTATAATGTTGCATGTAATATTATTGTGAGAGTAGTTGTATGTGTTGTGTCCTTTATGAATTAATTAATCCACGTGTTCTGAAGGTGTGGATCTCATTGACAATACAGTACAGTTGTGGACACAGTCAATACAGTACAGTTGTGGACACAGTCAATACAGTACAGCTGTGGACACAGTCAATACAGTACAGTTGTGGACACAGTCAATACAGTACAATTGTGGACACAGTCAATACAGTACAGTTGTGGACACATTCAATACAGTACAGTTGTGGACACAGTCAATACAGTACAGTTGTGGACACAGTCAATACAGTAAAATTGTGGACACAGTCAATACAGTACAGTTGTGGACACATTCAATACAGTACAGTTGTGGACACAGTCAATACAGTACAGTTGTGGACACAGTCAATACAGTAAAATTGTGGACACAGTCAATACAGTACAGTTGTGGACACATTCAATACAGTACAGTTGTGGACACAGTCAATACAGTAAAATTGTGGACACAGTCAATACAGTACAATTGTGGACACAGTCAATACAGTACAATTGTGGACACAGTCAATACAGTACAGTTGTGGACACAGTCAATACAGTAAAATTGTGGACACAGTCAATACAGTACAATTGTGGACACAGTCAATACAGTACAGCTGTGGACACAGTCAATACAGTAAACTTGTGGACACAGTCAATACAGTACAGTTGTGGACAAAGTCAGACAGATCTTGTTATCTTCAATTTCCATGTGCTCTGAAGTCTAACTAACTCCAACATAAAAGGCGGTTTCACAGATTCATTCTAGACCAGGACTAAAGGGAATCTCCATTCTCCATTTAAAGGTATTTTTACTCCAGGATTAGGTTAATGTGTGTCTGGGAAACCAGACCTTTATATTGGAGTTAGATGACCCTCCACCAGAGTAAGACTATCAGATTGAATTGACCGATTAAGATCCAATGTACCAGACCCAGATCAAGCATATTCTCTATTCCTGGACTAAACAACACTTTCTCCACTGAGCATGCTTTTTAATCTAGGTGTAGACTTAATCCTGGTCTGGGAATCTGGCCCTCAGTAGACTTGTTTAGACCTGTGTAATGTGACCAGCTGACTTGAATTTAAATCGATAGAGAAGACTGAAATTGCTTGGTTTATTATAGAGGTTTTGGTGAGTAAGTGGTAGACTTGTCGTATCAGATGTCAGTGCTGGAAACAGGCTGGTGTAGCCTTAGTGGATTGAACTGGTTGAACTATAAACAGATTGATGTAGTCTGCGGTCTCTGAATTAGACCATTAGGTTCTGCATAGTCAAGTCAATATGGTTTGGGTGAGGTCATGCTCCACCTATGTCTCCTGTATGGTCTGGTTCTGGTTCCTTTATGGTCTGGTTCTGGTTCCTGTATGTTCTGGTTCTTGTATGGTCTGGTTCTGGTTCACTTGTTATGAATGAGAATTGAACTGTGTTGAAAATAAAGGTAACTAAATCCAACAAGACAAACTCAAAGCTTTTTTTCTCCCTTTCTTTTCTTACTTTCTGCTCTGTTTTGCTCTCTCTTTCTCTCTCTATCTCTGTCTTTGTCTCTCTCTCCCCCCCATCTCCTCCCCTCTCCTCTACCACACTCTCTCTCCCAGGTTTGGTGAAGCTGGGAGTCCACTGTATTACGGGACAGAAGGTGGCCATAAAGATTGTGAACCGAGAGAAGCTGTCTGAGTCTGTCCTTATGAAGGTATGTACCCAGAGAAGCTGTCTGCGTCCCAAATGACACTTTATAAGGAATAGGGTGCGATTTGGGACTCAGACGCTCTCTGAGTCTGTCCTTCTGAAGGTACCGTAGCCTACAGAGAGAGCCATGAGCCTGCTGATATGCATTTATAGGAGCACATTATATAGACAGCCAGCGTGCTGTCGTTAATAATGAATGTATTGATACACACTATATCACCAGCTTTCTCTTTGGTTCCTCTTTGTATTCTACCTCTGGGGTAAAGGAGGTGTTTATACACAATCTTTCTGTCACATTCGCTCAATGACACACTCTCTCTCTCTCTCTCTCTCTCTCTCTCTCTCTCTCTCTCTCTCTCTCTCTCTCTCTCTCTCTCTCTCTCTCTCTGTCTCTCTCTCTCTCTCTCTCTCTCTCTCTCTCTCTGTCTCCAGGTGGAGAGGGAGATAGCTATTCTAAAACTAATAGAACATCCTCATGTGCTGAAGCTGCACGATGTTTATGAGAATAACAAATACCTGTAAGTATATTATCCTCTGTTCTCACTCTCCTTCTGCCTGTCTCTTGTACTTTACTTAGACTCAATAATAAACTAATATACTGTGTGTGTGTGTGTGTGTGTGTGTGTGTGTGTGATAATTGGTGCTGTACTGAACGTGTGAGAATATGAACACGCCTATACAGGTTCAAGCATGTACACGCATCACAAGCATCACAATGTGTGAGAGTGAGTGTATGAGTGTATGTATGAGCATGTACAGTGGGTGAATGAGTTTGTTATTATTATATGCTTGAACATACAGTATTTCATCTCTCTCCCCCTTTTCCTTCCTTCCTTCCTTCCTTCCTTCCTTCCTTCCTTCCTTCCTTCCTTCCTTCCTTCCTTCCTTCCTTCCTTCCTTCCTTCCTTCCTTCCTTCCTTCCTTCCTTCCTTCCTTCCTTCCTTCCTTCATTCCTTCCTTCCTTCCTTCCTTCATTCCTCCCTCCCTTCCTCCCTCCCTCCCTATCTCCCTCCCTATCACCCTCCCCCAGGTATCTGGTGTTGGAGCATGTCTCAGGAGGAGAGTTATTTGACTACCTGGTGAAGAAGGGCAGACTGACGCCTAAAGAGGCCAGGAAGTTCTTCAGACAGATCATCTCAGCGCTGGACTTCTGCCACAGCCACTCTATATGGTCAGACACTACAGCAATATATACACAGCCACTCTATATGGTCAGACACTACAGCAATATATACACAGCCACTCTATATGGTCAGACACTACAGCAATATATACACAGCCACTCTATATGGTCAGACACTACAGCAATATATACACAGCCACTCTATATGGTCAGACACTACAGCAATATATACACAGCCACTCTATATGGTCAGACACTACAGCAATATATACACAGCCACTCTATATGGTCAGACACTACAGCAATATATACACAGCCACTCTATATGGTCAGACACTACAGCAATATATACACAGCCACTCTATATGGTCAGACACTACAGCAATGCATTTTAAATCAATCCAGAGATTGAGAAAAAGTAGAAGTGAACAAGAGAACTGACTTGCTTCTCTAACCTGTTTGGCGTGTGTGTGTGTGTATTTGTGTGCATATTTATGTGTATGTGCATGTCCGCATGTGTGTGTGTGTGTGTGTAGTCATAGAGACCTGAAGCCTGAGAACCTGCTCCTGGATGAGAAGAACAACATCCGCATTGCTGACTTCGGCATGGCCTCCCTACAGGTGGGGGACAGCCTGCTGGAGACCAGCTGTGGGTGAGTACAGCGTGTGTGTGCTCCTGCATGTGTGTGTGTGTGTGTGTTTGTTTGTGTGTGTGTGCATGGAGAGACGGGCGTCCTTACTGATGTACAGAATGTTTATGTATGTTCATAACTTTCTTTTTTGTTCGACAGATCTCCTCACTATGCATGTCCAGAAGTTATCAGGGTAAGTTCCCTTTCTCTCTGTACGCCTCTGGCTATTGTCTAGGTGTGTACACCTACAATATGTGTGTATGTGCTGTATGAATGAGCAGTGAATATATTTTCTTCCAAGTGTGTGTGATGCCGTCGTCTTGTGTTGCAGGGGGAGAAGTATGATGGTCGCAGGGCAGATGTATGGAGCTGCGGTGTCATCCTCTTTGCGCTGCTGGTGGTAAGAACGTCTTCCTCTCTCCTCCGTCCATCCAATCTCTCCATCTCTTTCTTCCCCTCTATCTCTCTCGCTCTGTAACGCCCCTCTCTCCTCTCCTCTCCTGGGTGTGTGTGTGTGTTGGTGTAGGGAGCCCTACCCTTTGACCATGACAACCTGCGCCAGCTCCTTGAGAAGGTGAAGAGCGGGGTGTTCCACATGCCTCACTTCATCCCCCCAGAATGCCAGGCCCTGCTCAAAGGAATGATCGAGGTCAACCCGGACAAGAGACTCACGGTACGGGTGAGGAGAAGGGGAAAGAGGGTGGGGGAGAGAGAGGGGGCTGGGGGAGAGAGAGAGACTCACGGTACGGGAGAGGAGAAGGGGAAAGAGGGTGGGGGAGAGAGAGGGGGCTGGGGGAGAGAGAGAGACTCACGGTACGGGAGAGGAGAAGGGGAAAGAGGGTGGGGGAGAGAGAGGGGGCTGAGGGAGAGAGAGAGACTCACGGTACGGGAGAGGAGAAGGGGAAAGAGGGTGGGGGAGAGAGAGGGGGCTGGGGGAGAGAGAGAGACTCACGGTACGGGAGAGGAGAAGGGGAAAGAGGGTGGGGGAGAGAGAGGGGGCTGGGGGAGAGAGAGAGACTCACGGTACGGGTAGATGTTTCCTGTTACGTAACTAGGATGTAGGTCTACTGTGCGTTCTGTTTTGATAACCAACTGACCGTGTCTGTGTTCTCTTACAGCTAGAGGCAATACAGAAACACTCCTGGTATCTGTAAGTGCACTCATCCCATTCTACTCTATTTCCTCTGTCTTCTTCTCTCTGAATAGAACATGAAAAGAAACACAGTCAGTTGAGGAGTTCTACATGTTGCTTGTCTATGTGGCCTTTTTCACTGAACTCTTTACCCATCTGTACTTTCTCCCCTCCATCTGTCTTTCTATCTCTCTCTGTACTCTCTCCCTTTCCACCTTTCAATCTCTCTCTTTTCACGCTATCTCTTTCCCCCTTTCCCTATATCTCCCCTGTCAGTGGTGGTCGTAACGAGCCGTGTCCGGAGCAGCCTCCTCCCAGGCGTGTGTGTGTGAAGAGGATCGTGTCGCTGAACGAGCTGGACCCCGATGTACTGGACAGTATGCACTCTCTGGGCTGCTTCAGAGACCGGGGGAAACTGACCCAGGACCTGCAGTGTGAGGAGTGAGTACTGTCTGGGCTGCTTTTAGAGACCGGGGGAAACTGACCCAGGACCTGCAGTGTGAGGAGTGAGTACTGCCTGGGCTGCTTTTAGAGACCGGGGGAAACTGACCCAGGACCTGCAGTGTGAGGAGTGAGTACTGTCTGGGCTGCTTTTAGAGACCGGGGAAAGCTGACCAGGGACCTGCAGTGTGAGGAGTGAGTACTGTCTGGGCTGCTTTTAGAGACCGGGGAAAGCTGACCCGGGACCTGCAGTGGGAGTGTCCCTTGATGTGGCCCTTGTAGTGTCACCGTTCGCTGGTTGCTGTGGAAACAAACTCTTGATCTCTCTCTTAGTGTCTCTGGTACTTCTTTATTAATAGTAGGAATAGGATGATTATCTTTCTCTCGGTCTGCCTCTTTCCCTCCCTCTCTCTCTCGCTCCCCTTCTTCCTTCTAGTGTTTTCCTGCCTCTATCTATCCTACAATTATTTTCTCTGACTCTCTCAGGAGAAGTACATTTAATCCAACCGAGGGATTTTGGACAGGGCCTCTGATTGTCTCTTTTTTTTGCTGGCATCTGTCCTTCTTCCTCTCTCGCTCTCTTGCTCTCTCGCTCTCTCTCTCTCTCTCTCTCCCCCTCTCTCTACTGACTGACCAATCTGCGACCAATCTGCTTTTTGGCATGTCAAATGTTACATCACTCTCTCTGGCAAAGCATAAACATGACCACAGATATAAACAATGTCTCTTTCTCCTTCTACTGTTGTCCGTCCAACTCTCCCGTTCACATTATGCTCTAGTTCTGAGTTAACTATTCAGGCTGTAACTATACTACTACAACTGTTTCGTTGTTAACAAAATAATCGTATTCTGGTCAGATTTTAACCCCAGAAATCATCCCATACTCTTTTTCAATCCCTGAATGTCTCTTACTAGCTCTCTCTCTCTCTCTCTCTCTCGTTTTCTCAGAGACAACCAGGAGAAGATGATCTACTACCTCCTCTTGGACAGGAAAGAGCGTTACCCCAGCTGTGAGGACGAAGATCTGCCGCCCAGGAACGATATAGGTTAGAAAGAAAACCTTTAGACAACATAAGACAACATAGGTTAGAAAGAAAAACTTAAGAAAACATAGGTTAAAAAAGAAAACCTTTAGACAACATTAGACAACATAGGTTAGAAAGAAAACATTTAGACAACATAAAACAACATAGGTTAGAAGGAAAAACTTTAGAAAACATAGGTTAAAAAAGAAAACCTTTAGACAACATTAGACAACATAGGTTAGAAAGAAAACCTTTAGACAACATATGCTAGAAATAAACAAAATGGACACTCTGATTACTCTGGAGGTTCCACAGTGTGCTCTGAGCTCTCCCAGAAACATTCTATTCATATTCTATTCTAACATAACATTCTCTATTTCTAGCAACTCGTAATTGCTTATAGGTATCTGTGAAGCTAGCGACAATAAGAAACAGCTGGCGATTCTGTTTCAAAATAAAAGTCCTGCAACAAAACCTTTCAAAATAAATTTCCAGTGACAAAACTTTACAACAAATTCATGTTGGTCTGCAGTTTGTTTTGGAAACATGTCCAACATGTCAACATGTCAAAACCTCCCGACAAATGTGTGTTTTGATGCACCAGTGCTTTAATTAACAGGTTAGAGGTGCTTTAACCTTTCAGTGTACCTCTGAGACCTGGATTCTAACCTTTCTAAGGTCTCCCAGCAGATCCCCCTAGGAAGCGGGTGGACTCTCCCATGCTGACCCGTCATGGCCGGTGCCGGCCGGAGAGGAAGAGTCTGGAGGTGCTGAGTGTGACGGAGCAGGGCTCCCCCACACCCACGCGCAGGGCGCTGGACACCTCCGCACACAGCCAGAGGTTAGACATAGATATACACGCACACAGGTCGCACATAAACACACACACATGCACACCGAATATGCACATACATATGCATACACACACACACACACACACTGATAGTGGACCATACTATGTGTTATTGTACCAGTGTTGTTACGGAAAAAACACATAATTTCACATGTGGAAAGTTCCACGTTTTGCACATGCAAAATTCTATTTCACATGTGAAATCATGTGATTTTCCACATGTGAAATGATGTGTTTCTTCCCGTAACAACACTGGTACAGTAACACTTCACATGTAATGATCATTTTCACAATTTTCACGATGCCTTGAAAACCAAAAAGTTTTAAGGATGTCCCCGGAACGTCACAAAATTGCTGCAGTGTTTTCTACTTATATATTTGACGCATGTTTATATACACGATAACTCATATTCAACATGTCCTCACCGGGGATTTGAACTCACAACCTCTTGGTTCACAGCATTACGTACTTCCAGTTACACCACCATGTCTGTGTCAATGACTGATTTCACATGCATTCCTACGCTTTGGACTTCAAAGTAAATCTCAGCTTTGTATAATACACTCAAGAAAATTATTATATTTATATTCAGGAGTAACATTAAAACAGAATAATATGCCCCACTAACATTAGACAACGATACAGAAAACACTCAAAATGCTGAGATAAGTAAATTAAGTCAATGATGAGAGAATAGTCAGATTAACTAATAACTAAAATAGCAGTGCAGATGGCAGTCTTTTGCTAAGTGCAGATGTATTATGGGTAATGAATGCTACATAGATAGATAGTTAGATAGGTATATACTTTGTAGCGAAGCAGCAAGATCAGTGTAACCCAGAGGTTGTGAGTTCAAATCTCAAGGTTGGGAGAAATTGAAAAGTCCGTACTAAGTGGTTATGTCAAATGTAATCCTATTGTCATTGATTAAAGATTTGCATACCTTTTTATTACACTATTTCAGCTCAACAGCGTAACATTTAGCTTAAAACCCCCCTCACCTTTTCATTACTTCTCTTATAAAAAAAACTGTGCAGTATCACATTATGAAGCTGAAATTGAGCTGAAATCTTCACTTGAAAATAAGAAGCACAATAGGTCAGTTGTTCACATGTATTCAATTTAGAGTTCACATGTTAACACCACCTTTTCACATGTGAGGAGAATAACATGTTTTCACCTTCACATGTGGACATCTAATTTGTACTTTCGTATGTGAACAGTTTTCGAATTTGCACTTTCACATGAAAAACTTTTGCATGTGAAAATCGAATTTGCACTTTTACATGTGAAAAACATTGAAATGTTGTGACGTGTAGTTTCATGTTATCACATGTTGCTTTTACATGTTGCCACATGTTATCACATTAACTTCACATAAGATCACGTGATCACGTGAAATTCATGTGGTTTTTCCATAAGGGGGACATGATATATGTTACTGTACCAGTGTTGTCTAATACTGGTATTTTGCTATCTGTTACTGTACCAGTGTTGTCTGATACTGGTATTGTGCTATATGTTACTGTACCAGTGTTGTCTAATACTGGTATTTTGCTATATGTTACTGTACCAGTGTTGTCTGATACTGGTATTGTGCTATATGTTACTGTACCAGTGTTGTCTAATACTTTTATTTTGCTATATGTTACTGTACCAGTGTTGTCTGATACTGGTATTTTGCTATATGTTACTGTACCAGTGTTACTGGTATTTTGCTATATGTTACTGTACCAGTGTTGTCTGATACTGGTATTTTGCTATATGTTACTGTACCAGTGTTGTCTGATACTGGTATTTTGCTATATGTTAATGTACCAGTGTTGTCTGATACTGGTATTTTGCTATATGTTACTGTACCAGTGTTGTCTGATACTGGTATTTTGCTATATGTTACTGTACCAGTGTTGTCTAATACTGGTATTTTGCTATATGGTACTGTACCAGTGTTGTCTAATACTGGTATTTTGCTATATGTTACTGTACCAGTGTTGTCTGATACTGGTATTTTGCTATATGTTACTGTACCAGTGCTGTCTAATACTGGTATTTTGTCCCCCCAGGTCTCGTTCAGTCAGTGGAGCTTCAACAGGGCTCTCATCAAGTCCCCTCAGCAGTCCCAGGGTAAGCCACACTTGGCCAACTCTTATCTTATCATGCTTGACTATCTCTCTTACGAATAGACATACATTTACACTACCTGATTATTATTATAGAGGTGGTTCTACTGTAGAATGTATAAAATACCATACCTGTAATATCAGTATATGATTGTACATAAGTATATCTTTGATATTCTGAGCTCACACTCAGATGAGACTACTGTACCTTTGTTCATAGTGGAATGTGCCATTACACAGCTACGCTACTGTCTTTTGACTGTGTTTCTCTGAACTGAAGTATAACTGTTCTTCTGAGACTGTCACTTGTCCTGACTGTCCATCGCCCTCATACTGTCCCATTCTGAGCCATTACCCATACCATAGACACCATCACACACACACACACACACACACACACACACACACACACACACACACACACACACACACACACACACACACACACACACACACACACACACACACACACACACACACACACACACACACACACACACACACACACCAATAGTAAGGGACTAGAGGCACACAAGAGACACACACCGATAAGGTCACATATAAGCCCTCAAATTGAAAGGGTCTCTGGACCTTTATTCAAAATGGACCCTATCACATTTACATAATAAGAGAAATAACAGAATATTCATAATTTGATCAAGCTCTACAATTACAAATGTAAGTACGATCAGAAGTCTACAGTATATTCATAAATCATAACTCATGACCATTGCTCTCTTCATCTTTCCATCCTTCTTTCCCTCCTTCTCTCCTCTCCATCCCTCTGTCCTTTCTCTTCCCACCCATCAGAGCCCAGTTTTCACTTTCAGCCAATCAGAAGTCACTTCCGCCTCCACCACCCACTCCAAAGACCCCAAACCAGGAAGTGCCACCACTCCCCGGCCGTCACAACGGACGACCGTGCCCGACCCCAAAACCCAGACCCTGCCCTCCAAAGGGCTCTCCGATCGCCCCCACCTCCAGTCCATGAAGTCACTACCTCTCCAAACTCCCCCCTCTCCGTCCCCCTCACCCATCCTCTCCCCCATCCCTCGCTTCTTCTTTTTCCCCGCCCCCTCCGTCTTTAAGTCAGTCACTAAGAACGTCTATCCTAACTCTGCCCCTGTGCCACAGGTCACCCCTCAGGGGTCTCCACTCCCCACCCCCCTGGGCACCCCCGTCCACCACCCCCAGCACCCCCCGCCCACCCCTCCCTCTTCCTCCTCTTCCTCCTCCTCCTCGCGGGCGGAGGGAGGCGGCGTGGGCGGGGGCGGATCCCTCTCCCTAACTCCGCCCTCCAGCCCTGGAGGCAGCGGAGGAATGGCTGCCAGTAGCTCCGCCCACTGGAGGACACGCCTCAACTCCTTCAAGAACAACTTGCTGGGATCGCCACGCTTCCACCGACGCAAACTGCAGGGTGAGTGTGGGCAAGCTGCAGTGGGAGAGAGGTCAGTTCTATTTCAATTCAGGAATTTGGCAATTCAATGTATTTCATTTCATTTGATGGAGTCAAAATGGAATGAAATCATTGTGATTCATATTTTCAATGAAATCAAATCAATTGATTACAGTGCAGTAATACCTAACAATACAAAACAATACAAACAATACAGGCAATACAGACAATACAGACAATACAGACAATACAGACAATACAGACAATACAGACATATCCCCAAAATAAAGAGAAGGAAATCAGAATGAGCGATTTCAGAGTCCGGAATATAAACATATACAGTATGTATATAATGGTGTGTATAGACAGTATGGACAGTAGTTATATATATAATGGTGTGTATAGACAGTATGGACAGTAGTTATATATATAATAGTGTGTATTGACAGTATGGACAGTAGTTATATATATAATGGTGTGTATAGACAGTATGGACAGTAGTTATATATATATAATGGTGTGTATAGACAGTATGGACAGTAGTTATATATATAATAGTGTGTATAGACATCATGGACAGTAGTTATATATGATGGTGTGTATAGACAGTATGGACAGTAGTTATATATATAATAGTGTGTATAGACAGCATGGACAGTAGTTATATATGATGGTGTGTATAGACAGTATGGACAGTAGTGATATATAATGGTGTGTATAGACAGTATGGACAGTAGTTACATATAATGGTGTGTATAGACTGTATGGACAGTAGTTATATATATAATGGTGTGCATAGACTGTATGGACAGTAGTTATATATATAATGGTGTGTATAGACAGTATGAACAGTAGTTATATATATGATGGTGTGTATAGACAGTATGGACAGTAGTTACATATCATGGTGTGTATAGACAGTATGGACAGTAGTTATATATATAATGGTGTGTATAGACAGTATGGACAGTAGTTATATATATAATGGTGTGTATAGACTGTATGGGCAGTAGTGATATATAATAGTGTGTATAGACAGTATGGACAGTAGTGATATATAATGGTGTGTATAGACAGTATGGACAGTAGTTATATATATAATAGTGTGTATAGACAGTATGGACAGTAGTGATATATAATAGTGTGTATAGACAGTATGGACAGTAGTGATATATAATGGTGTGTATAGACAGTATGGACAGTAGTGATATATAATGGTGTGTATGGACAGTATGGACAGTAGTGATATATAATGGTGTGTATGGACAGTATGGACAGTAGTTATATATATGTAATGGTGTGTATAGACAGTATGGACAGTAGTTATATATATAATAGTGTGTATAGACATCATGGACAGTAGTTATATATGATGGTGTGTATAGACAGTATGGACAGTAGTTATATATATAATAGTGTGTATAGACAGCATGGACAGTAGTTATATATGATGGTGTGTATAGACAGTATGGACAGTAGTGATATATAATGGTGTGTATAGACAGTATGGACAGTAGTTACATATAATGGTGTGTATAGACTGTATGGACAGTAGTTATATATATAATGGTGTGCATAGACTGTATGGACAGTAGTTATATATATAATGGTGTGTATAGACAGTATGAACAGTAGTTATATATATGATGGTGTGTATAGACAGTATGGACAGTAGTTACATATCATGGTGTGTATAGACAGTATGGACAGTAGTTATATATATAATGGTGTGTATAGACAGTATGGACAGTAGTTATATATATAATGGTGTGTATAGACTGTATGGGCAGTAGTGATATATAATAGTGTGTATAGACAGTAGTGATATATAATGGTGTGTATAGACAGTATGGACAGTAGTTATATATATAATAGTGTGTATAGACAGTATGGACAGTAGTGATATATAATAGTGTGTATAGACAGTATGGACAGTAGTGATATCTAATGGTGTGTATGGACAGTATGGACAGTAGTGATATATAATAGTGTGTATAGACAGTATGGACAGTAGTGATATCTAATGGTGTGTATGGACAGTATGGACAGTAGTGATATATAATAGTGTGTATAGACAGTATGGACAGTAGTGATATATAATAGTGTGTATAGACAGTATGGACAGTAGTTATATATATAATGGTGTGTATAGACAGTATGGACAGTAGTGATATATAATGGTGTGTATAGACTGTATGGACAGTAGTGATATATAATGGTGTGTATAGACTGTATGGACAGTAGTGATATATAATGGTGTGTATAGACTGTATGGACAGTAGTTATATATATAATAGTGTGTATAGACAGTATGGACAGCAGTGATATATAATAGTGTGTATAGACAGTATGGACAGTACTGATATATAATGGTGTGTATAGACTGTATGGACAGTAGTTATATATAATGGTGTGTATAGACTGTATGGACAGTAGTTATATATAATGGTGTGTATGGACAGTATATGAATAGGAAAGGTGTGTACAACAGTAGTTACAGTGTCTTCAGAAAGTATTCATACCCCTTGACTTATTCCACATTTTGTTGTTTCAGCCTGAATTCAAAATGGTTTAAATATATATTTGTTCTCACTCATCTACACACAATAACACATAATGACAAAGTGAAAACATGTTTTTAGAAAATTTTGTTATCTATTGAAAATGAAATACAGAAATATCTACTTTACAGAAGTATTCACACCCCTGAGTCGATACGTTAGAATCACCTTTTGCAGCGATTACAGCTGAGAGTCTTTCTGGGTAAATCTCTAAGAGTTCTGCACACCTGGATTGTACAAAATGTGCCTATTATTATTTTCTAAATTCTTTAAGCGCTGTCAAATTGGTGGTTGATCATTGCTAGACAACCATTTTCAGGTTTTGCCATAGATTTTACATGTACTGTCTTCTTGGTAAACAACTCCAGTGTATATTTGGCCTTGTATTTTAGGTTATTGTCCTGCTTAAAGGTGAATTCATCTCCCAGTGTCTGGTGGAAAGCAGACTGAACCAGCTTTTCCTAATAAACTCCCCAGTCCTTAACGATTACAAGCATACCCATAACATGATGCAGCCACCACCATGCTTGAAAATATGGAGAGTGGTACTCAGTAATGTGTTGTATTGGATTTGCCCCAAACATAACACTTTTTGGACAATAAGTTAATTGCTTTGACACAATTATTTCAGTATTACTTTAATTCCTTGTTGCAAACAGGATGCATGTTTTTGAATATTTGTATTCTGTACAGGCTTCCTTCTTTTCACTCTGTCAGCTAGGTTAGTATAGCCGAGTAAATACAAGGTTGTTGATCTATCCCCAGTTTTCTCCTCTCACAGCCATTAAACTCTGTAACTGTTTTAAAGTCACCATTGGCCTCATGAAATCCCCTAAGAGTTAGGAAGGACGGCTGTATCTTTGTAGTGACTGGGTGTATTGCTACACCATCCAAAGTGTAATTAATAACTTCACCATGCTCAAAGGGATATTCAATGTCTGCTTTTTTTTTTTTTACCATCTACCAATAGGTGACCTTCTTTGTGAGGCATTGGAAAACCTCCCTGGTCTTTGTGGTTGAATCTGTGTTACAGATAATTGTATGTGTAGGGTATAGAGATGAGGTAGTCATGGTAACCACTATTATTGCACACCGAGTGAGTCCATGCAACTTATTATGTGACTTGTTAGGCACATTTTTACTCCTGAACTTGTTTAGGCTTGCCATAACAAAGGGGTTGAGTACTTATTGACTCAGCTTTTAATTTTAGGCTGTAACACAACACAATTTGGAAAAAAGTCAAGGGGTGTGAATACTTTGAAGGCACAGTATATAGTATGAGCCAGAACTAGAACGCAATATATACATATGAAGTGGGTAAAACAGTATATCAACATTATTCAAAGTGACCAGAATGTGCATATTCTGTTCTCAAAGTAGCCACAGTCTCTTCTACCATTGCAGAAGGGCTGTAGTGTACTGTACTGTACGGTGCTCAAATTAACAAGACAGATTGGTAATTAAATCAATGAAACTGAATCTCATCAAGTGATGTCATGTTCAACTTCCCTCTCTCCCTCCCACCCTCTCTCTCTTTCTCCTTTTTCTATCTTTCCCTCTATAATATATTATATAACTCCCCTGTCTCTCTCTCTCTCTTCTTCTTCTTTCTCTTTTCATCTCTCTCTTTTTACTCTCCTGTAGTTCCAACACCGGAGGACATGTCCAGTCTAACTCCAGAATCAAGCCCAGAGTAAGTAGATAATCATAGACACACACAGTTAGTCCATCTAGAGCCATCAGAATGACTGTACTGCCTGTCATGTAAAATGCTATCTATCTGCTAGCCTGTAACAAGTCCTAAGCTGCATGTTTTGGTAACATTTGATATCAACTTCCTTGAATAAGCCATCATAAATGCTTATAAACGTTCATAAATGGTTACAACCTCTATTTAACATACGTTTGAAAAAATATTAATATGTAACTGTTAAAAATGCTTCTAAATTGCAGGCTGGCCAAGAAGTCCTGGTTTGGGAACTTCATCAGTTTGGAAAAAGAAGAACAGATCTTTGTTGTCATTAGAGACAAACCTCTTAGTTCCATCAAAGCTGATATAGTCCATGCCTTCTTGTCTGTGAGTATCTATCTATCTATCTATCTATCTATCTATCTATCTATCTATCTATCTATCTATCTATCTATCTACCTACCTACCTACCTACCTACCTACCTACCTACCTACCTACCTACCTACCTACCTACCTACCTACCTACCTACCTACCTACCTACCTACCTACCTACCTACCTACCTACCTACCTACCTACCTACCTACCTACCTACCTATACCTACCTACCTACCTACCTACCTACCTACCTACCTACCTACCTACCTACCTACCTACCTACCTATCTATCTATCTATCTATCTCGCTCTATCTATCCTTCTCTCTCTCTCCCTCTCTTGTAAGGCTTGTAAAGCTGTTTCCACCTCTGTTTCCAATGCTGTGTTGTTATATTACCATAATATATAGCGTAACTTATCATAATAATATATATGTGTTGTCTCTGTCCAGATCCCGTCACTGAGTCACAGCGTCATCTCCCAGACCAGCTTCAGAGCAGAGTATAAGTCCTCTGGTGGCCCCTCCGTCTTCCAGAAGCCTGTTAAGTTCCAGGTGGACATCGCCTTCTCTGAGGGGGAGAGGGAGAGAGAGAAGGAACGTGCCGAGAGGGAAGGAAAGAGGGAAACTGGCATCTACAGCGTGACTTTCACCCTCATATCAGGTAGTGGTTCCCAAACGTGTTTGTGTTACAGTAAGACTTTTTTGAAGTGTTCTTGCGACCCACCAAGGGGCAAACCCTAACTTTCACTTAAGGCGAATTGTCACTTAGTCATGCATTGATGTCAATGGGAAATAGGGTTTTCAAGTGAAAAGTTAGGATTCGCTTGAAGTTACAGTTTTCGTCTATGAGACTTTTATTGGCAGAAATGTGTAATCAGTGTTTGTTAACCAATGTTTGGCATGATTTTATTCTATATTTTATCCTACAATATATCCCCAACATATACCACAAAACTGTCAGGAGACAGTTAACAGAACTCATTATACATGCAGTCATCCCCATCTTAAAGTCAACCCCATATTGATGCGGGACAGTGTATACCTTGACTGAGTGTTTGTCTGTCTCTTTAGGTCCAAGTCGCAGGTTCAAGAGAGTGGTGGAAACAATACAAGCCCAGCTACTTAGTACTCATGATCAGCCATCTGTGCAGGCACTGGCTGGTGGGTCCCCTCACACACACACTATTTATATCTCTGTCTTCATCAAACTCATGTCTTTCTATCTTTGTCCCCAGATGAGAAGAATGGGCAGCTGACCTCGCGTCCGCCCAGCACTCCGACCCGGCAAAACTCCCGCCGTTCGGAAGGAGGCGGGGACCGGGGCGAGAGGTGTGAGCGTGGTGACGCAGGCATAGGGGGCAGCGGGAGCGTCCTTCAGAGGAGGGGCTCGGGCAAAGACAAGACCAGACTCCTCTCCTCCAACGGGACACAGTCTCAGCCCTGAGGGAACATTGTGGAAACATACATCAACAGGACAGGATAGGGCAGATAGATGGAGATATGACCCTAGAGAACAACACAGACAAGAGACTACCACTACCACCGTCACATCTACCGAACCACCTGACCCAGCAATCATCATCACAACCCACTGCTTTAATCTGAAACGGACCCAACAAGATAGTTGGCCACCAAGATAGAAGAAGGTAAAGAGAGGAGGAAAGGAAAGCTCAGTGTCTCTCATAGATTAGCTTCAGAAGAGAAGCCAAGCTCAGAAGAATGTCTTAATTGTACGTTTGAAGTACAACACATGATGCAACTGTCAACAACAATATGTAAACAGTCAAATAATCAGGCAGACTTATATGGGGAATGTCAGGCTCTGAATGGTTTAAGGTTAAATAGATCTTTTTTTTTTTTTTAATTATTATCCGGTCTACAACCAATAAGATGAAAACTCTTTGTGGAAATTCAGAAATAATATCAACAATTATAACAGTGTTTCCCAGTTGATGCGGATCCACTTTTAAGTTTTACCTAACATCACTTTTTGGGTCAGTGAGAGTGAAATATTACGGGTCAAGTCAAATTAGTGGATATCAAGGAAACAGACAGGTTGGGTCCTTTCACTGGATTCTCAGTAACGATACGTTTGGTGAACAGAAACATGGTCGAATTTAAGATAGTGATGAGGAAGACTGCAGCATCCAAGTGCATCTTTGCATCCAAGTAGCTCCAAAGATGTCAATACTGCTATTTGAACAAAATAAAGACAAATATCTCTTTTTCTCTATAACTTAAGCACCACACTTGTATGATTCCTAAAATACAATTGAAACAAACTCATGAAAACCATCTTGCCTTTAAATGAGGATTAAGCAACGGATATCTCTGCAGATATCACCCAAGTTGAAGAATAGCAGACAAGGCATGGAAGAAAGTCTCAACGCACGCACCACAACTGACATCTGGAACATGGAGAGATCTCAAACAGATAATGGAACGATATAATTAGAACCATTAAAGTAATTTAATACTGTGAATGGAACCCTCAGCAGATCCTCTGAGTGATGAGCTCAGTTCACTTCAGCCCATTGGACAGATGAAGATGTTGTAGTTCACAGGAAGTTACCTTTGTCAGTTGTGTTCATTCCAAGAGGACTGAACAAAACCCTCCACACCCATTATTGTCTCCTACAGAAACCAACCAACCCTCACTCCTCCCACCCTTCCATTCCCAATATGGCCGACATGGGGCACTGAATGATGCGGCTTTTGAAAAGGCCCTATACACCTAAACTGACTTGTTCTGTAAGAGAGAAGAACGAGAGAGGGAGGGAGGGAGGTGAGGAGGTGGAAAAGTTAATTTCAAGAAACAAAAAGAGAGACTTTGACTTAAGGATGCCAGAGAGAAAAACATTGAAACCGCTTCACACTGATTCCCAGGAGAGGAAAGAAACAGATCTGAAATCCATTTTTAAAAAAAGAATGAAATCCATTTTGTTTTTTGTTTCCTTTTTCCTTTTGTTTATGTGATTTGAGCGCAAATGAGTTTGATGTTTGACGTCAACAAAATGGAGGATAATTTTAACCAAGTGAATGTCAAAAACAAAAAACTATTGTAAAAGTATGTATTTATTTTATTTGTGTCATAGATTTATTTAATGTTTATTTATGTATTTATTTGTTGATTTATATATTGTAAAGAGGAAAGATAGTGGAAAGGGAAGATGCTGACAAAGAATAGAGGGGAAAGTTCTGTTTGAACAGCTTTGAAACTGACAAAATGGCTGCTGTAGTTGAAACCAGATTGAACCTCTTGTTCATTAATTCCTACATTTTTTTAAAACCAATGCTGCAAAAAATCTTTCTAGCTCCTTTTGATGTTTTTCCTTTTTTGTTGATTTGTCATAGTTTGGTTTTCATGAAGATTATTTCCCATTTAAAGCAACAAAACTAATCAGAAACACATTTTAAGAAATTAACCAAGGATAGGTTTGATTCTTTGGGATTTTCTGGGATAGCAAAAATATGAAAATCTTCCATGAAGTAAATTGAAAAATGATCTCATAGACACTTGAAAAAGCAGAGGAGAGCAGGAATCTCAGATTCCTTCTCTGTCATATTCTGTTAGAATGTTGTTACTCAAGGGTACAAAGATATGGATACACCACATAACAACACTGACTGAGGGCCTAACCCCACGTGCAGAACACAAGCAGTATTTACACACACACACGGACTAGTCCCTCCCTAGTCCCTCGTTGTCAGTCGACACCTTGTTGTTTCATGCCACTGCCATTAAGCCCCTATTATCAGTCTCACCGTGCCTCACCATTCCTTGGCATCAACACAGTAACTAAGACTCACCGCTGCACGGTATACCACGTCCCCATCAGCCATCGTCACACTTCATATCAGTCAGTCAACACACTGCTACCGTGGCACACAGCTCCTCGTACAGCAAACAGGGCGATTCTGTAGCCAGGAGACGTAGAACAATAACTCTTTACTTAGCGTACTCTCTGTCTATAATGGCTGTACTGTACACTTCATTGGTTTGAAACGGTCTTTTACCAACAATCTTCCTTTGTTTTCATACCTGGGGCTCCGCCTCGCTCCCCTTCCACACAGCGAAGAACATGATTATAGTTTGTTGACTTTAAGTAGCACACCTCTCATTGTACCTTACACCCTTCACTCAAGGCCTTTTGGCAGGAGTCATGTACCCATTGACCTGCTATCGTGCCGACCCGAACCGTACTGTGTTGTCTTGGATATTTTCCTTCCACATTTTCCTTTCCAGCATGGTTCCAGGAGCTCTTGTGAATGTGTAACCAGGCTAGCCGAGCTAGTCGCCAATGAAATGCCGCATGACACTACTGGAAAGCAATGTGGCCCCGTAGGTGATGGTGACAGTGAATGTTTTTTTTTACTGCATTAATATAGGTGGCATATAAATCCAGCACCGTCCTGCACAGAGTATTAGTAGTAAGAGTTTGCATAGCCAGGGATGAAATTGGGCGCCTTAAGATGATGTGTACGGAGGGAGGTACATGCCTGTTATATTTGCTCGACCTGTCCGTGTGTGTGTCCGATGTCTGTGTGAGTGTGTATGTGCACGACCTCTCCGAGCCCTCGTCCTCCCCCCCGCCACATACTAATGCTAGGTCAGAGGTCTGGGGTCATTTGAATAGGAGCGAGATGTGACACAAGACAGTTTTGCCCCACGACCCCACAGTCTTTCATTCTCCATTACACTGTGCTAAAAACCAGAGAGGGAGAGTGGGAGACAGTGTTACCCCTACTGTTTTATAGGTGGGTAGGCCTTACCGTCGTATAGGTGGGTTAGGCCTTACCGTCGTATAGGTGGGTTAGGCCTTACCGTCGTATAGGTGGGTTAGGCCTTACCGTCGTATAGGTGGGTTAGGCCTTACCGTCGTATAGGTGGGTTAGGCCTTACCGTCGTATAGGTGGGTTAGGCCCTACCGTCGTATAGGTGGATTAGGCCCTACCGCCGTATAGGTGGGTTAGGCCTTAAAGTCGTATAGGTGGGTTAGGCCTTACCGTCGTATAGGTGGGTTAGGCCTTACAGTCGTATAGGTGGGTTAGGCCTTACCGTCGTATAGGTGGGTTAGGCCTTACCGTCGTATAGGTGGGTTAGGCCTTACCGTCGTATAGGTGGGTTAGGCCTTACCGTCGTATAGGTGGGTTAGGCCTTACCGTCGTATAGGTGGGCTAGGCCTTACCGTCGTATAGGTGGGTTAGGCCTTACCGTTGTATAGGTGGGTTAGGCCTTACCGTCGTATAGGTGGGTTAGGCCTTACCGTCGTATAGGTGGGTTAGGCCTTACCGTTGTATAGGTGGGTTAGGTCCTACCGTCGTATAGGTGGGTTAGGCCTTACAGTCGTATAGGTGGGTTAGGTCCTACCGTCGTATAGGTGGGTCCCTGCCTAGCTCTGTTGCTCCACAGGTTTGGCTTCTATTGGTTTCAACTGGCGTTGTTGAGGCCAGAGAGACGTTGCTGTTACTGAGCGCTTTGACGCCCCGCCTTGCCTCGGCGGAAATACTGGCTGGGGATGCAACTCGAGCGAAACCCTTCTTAAGCATTCTGTGTAAATAACCGTTCAAAGTAAATGACGGGATGAGGGGGAGACGTTTCACCCCCCATTGTGGGTGAATCTTACAACGATAAGGCCCCCTCCCACACCCTCATTATCCCTTTGTATCTCTTCTTGACCCCCCCCGCCCCACCCACCCTCTCAGATGAAAATACCTCAACCCCACCCCATCCTTATATAATCACACCCCTCCCCATGTCTCTGTCCATTGTGTACTGTAAGTATGAAACCATATCTTGATTATTTATTCACACTGTACTCACAATATAATTACTGTTCTCATCATTATTGACCATTTCCCCTCCCTTCATACACTGTAGAACAAAACAATTCTTAAACATTTAAAACATACATTTTTTTTGGGGGGGGGAAACTACATGATGAGGATGATTAAATAAGAAATGTCTGTATTATATATATATATATATGAAAGTGCACTATTATTATTATTATTATTGCCTGTGATAAATAAAGAACAATTAACTACATCAGAAATTAAGAAACTGTGCCTCAATTCCTACTGTTCTATTAATTATGATTACTGACCATAAATCGTGCTCAACACCATCTGCATTTTGTTACGGTTGAACAGAATAATTTTTGCAAAAATAGTATTTTAAAATATATATATATTGCCAAATGTATCCTACACTGTGTAGTTAAACGACAGCTCCCGGGTCTTTTTTTTGAATGCGTAAATTGATTGATAATTTCCTGTATTGACCATGTCTTTAGGGCGGCTGGTAGCCTAGTGCTTAGAGCGTTGGGCCAGTAACCTGATAGGTTGCTTGTTCGACCACCCGAGCCGAAAAGGTGAAAAACCTGTCCATATGTCCCTGAGCAATACACTTAACTCTAAATTCCTGTAGGTAGGCCGTCATTGTAAATTATAATTTATTATTTACTGACTTGCCTAGTTAAATAAAGAATACAAATAAATACAATAAAATGCGCTCGCAAAGGGTGTTTCCCGAAAAACGAGGCGGGGTTGTGAGAGTGATGTCATGTATGTGTCTCTGGCGCTGCTGCCCAACTACTCCAGTCTGTTTTCACTGGGAGTGGTTGAATAGCTCTTTCTTTGGTACGCTTTTCCTGCAATACATTTCAAGACGAACGCAGGTATTTCTATCAAATCGTTGGCTACTCCCATACACACATTTCATTCTCCCATACACACATTTCAATGATTCTACTGCAGCTGTGCGTAAGTTGGCTTTTGTGTGTAGCGAGCGATGGATCTGCGATATTGAATGAACCCACCGTTCGTTCTAGGGACGCAGAACATTTTCTGACGAATATACGATACAGTATTTAAATCAAATATTGTATTCCATTGGAGCAGTAGGCTACTTTGTCAGTGCTTCATGCGTGTTGCATGATTTTGGACCTCTAACAGCCAGGTGAAGTAAGGAGTCATCAGGTAAAACATTACTTTTAATTAAATTGTTATAGGCCTACTTTTAATTTGTGTAAGTGGGCCTATAATATAATCATAATCATACACATTATGCCTAGAATCAATTAAGAAAACTTATTTTTTTATGCTTCTTGGGGGAAATTGAGATGAATATGACAACCTCTGTCTTAATGGCAACTATAAAAACCTATACGATTCGATGCTGTTGCCTCTTCAGTAACTAGCAACACCTTGCAACCAGTAGTGTAAAGTAAGCTCCTTAAGTAAACATACTTTAAAGTACTACTTCAGCTGTACTTTACTATTTATGTTTTTGAATACTTTTACTCCGCTACATTCCTGAAGAAAATAATGTACTTTCCCTGACATCCAAAGCACTCGTTAGATTTTGAGTGCTAAGTAGAACAGGAAAATGGTCTAATTCACACACTGAGCAAGAGAACGTCACTGGTCATCACTACTGCCTCTGATCTGGCGGACTCACTAAACACAAATGCTTTGTTTGTAAATTATGTCTGAGTTCTGGAGTGTGACCCTGGCTATCGGTAAAATATATATATATATATATATATATATATATATATATATATATATATATATATATACAGTTGAAGTCGGAAGTTTACATACATTAAAACTCATTTTTCAACCACTCCATAGATTTCATGTTAACAAATTATAGTTTTGTCAAGTCGATTAGAACATCTACTTTGTGCATGACACAAATAATTCTTCCAACAATTGTTTACAGACAGATTATTTCACTTATAATTCACTATATCACAATTTCAGTGGGTCAAAAGTTTACATACACTAAGTTGATGGAGCCTTTAAACAGCTTGGAAAATTCCAGAAAATTATGTCATGGCTTTAGAAGCTTCTGATAGGCTAATTGACATAATTTTAGTCAATTGGAGGTATACCTCTGAATGTATTTCAAGGTCTACCTTCAAACATAGTGTCTCTTTGCTCGACATCATGGGAAAATCAAAAGAAATCAGCCAAGACCTCAGAAAAAAAATTGTAGACCTCCACAACACTGGTTCATCCTTGGGAGCAATTTTCAAATGCCTGAAGGTACCACGTTCATCTGTACAAACAATAGTACGCAAGTATAATCACCATGGGACCACACAACCGTCATACCGCTCAGGAAGGAGACGCGTTCTGTCTCCTAGAGATGAACGTACTTGCAAGTGCAAATCAATCCCAGAACAACAGCAAAATACCTTGTGAAGATGCTGGAGGAAACAGGTACAAAAGTATCCATATCCACAGTAAAACGAGTCCTATATCAACATAACCTGAAAGGCCACTCAGCAAGGAAGAAGCCACTGCTCCAAAACTGCCATAAAAAAGCCAGACTACGGTTTGCAACTGCACATGGGGACAAAGATCGTACTTTTTTGAGAAATGTCCTCTGGTCTGATAAAACAAAAATAGAACTGTTTGGCCATAATGACCATCGTTATGTTTGGAGGAAAAAGGGGGAGGCTTGCAAGCCGAAGAACACCATCCCAACCGTGAAGCACGGGGGTGGCAGCATCATGTTGTGGGGGTAACATCGAGTCCTGGAGCGAGTACTTTCTTTTCTCCCAATGATCACACCAAACCTGCTTTACCACATAGTATTTCATTTCCAAGACGCCTGTTTGCAGGCTACTGAGTTAATTTGTATGCTTGAAACTTGTTTCACCACCTTGCCAGGCAACTGGCTTTGTGGATGCAGGGAAGGCATGTAGTCTTTCACTTGCAGGGAGGAGATGTAGTCTTTCACTTGCAGGGAGGAGAGGAGTGTGAGGCATGGCAGCTGCCTTCCCCTGAGCATGGAAGATTCTTATGTTAAACAACAATCCTCTCCTTCATTCTCTCAATACCTCAATAGTTGTTATTCTCTCTGTGTGTGTCACATGCACATTCTTTGTGTATTTCATCTGAGTGTGTATACACCTCCACATTTGTTGTGTGTGTGTGTCACATGGATTCTTTGTCATTTGTCACCTCGTTTAAACACCCGTTCCTCTCTTGCTCCCTCGCTCTTCTTGCTGTCTCTTTATCTGGTTGTAAAAGACACAGATGGGAAGACAAAGAGAGAGATGCAAACACCATCAGAGTGAAGGGAGAAATATGCATCGCTTGTTCCAACACACACATGCGAACACACATAGACACACACACACTCTCTCTCTCTCTTGCATTTTGAGCTGCTCCAGGAAGTGACGTTGCAAGCTAGCTCAGTGCTGCACCCTCTCATTGAGTAGCTCAAGTTGAAGGCCGACGGGGTTCTGCAGATTTTAAATGTGGGTATATACAGTAGGTCAACCATCAAATCCTGGACCAATGTTGTGTGTGTTGGTATTACAACCGGAATTGGTTCAGTTATGTTGGTATGGTGTGAACTGTCACACGACAGTGGCAAGATGTGCCAGGTAACTTTACCCCTGTTGTGTGTGTGTGTGTGTGTGTGTGTGTGTGTGTGTGTGTGTGTGTGTGTGTGTGTGTGTGTGTGTGTGTGTGTGTGTGTGTCCACACATCTGTGCATCTTTTTTCATGGCACAGTTACATTATAGGCTACACTTAGAGCTTTGACATTTGCAAATGATCCATTTTAACTATGTAAGGAAAGCCAGAGGCTAGAAAAGCACAGACAGGTAGTCATTGTCAGAAGTCATGTAGACCTACCTAGGCACTGTAGACCTACCTAGATCTGAAAGTATTGGATAATAGACAAATACTGAACAGTGTCATTCACCAAAACTGTATTAAATCAGAGAGCACTTGATTGGATATGGCAATTGTTTTTTTAGTTCTCTTCAATATAGGCTGTGACGATACCGTTATCACAATATTCTTTACATGGCAAAAAATGAAAACACGAAGCAGGCCAAACTATTTGGTCCTTTAATAACCTGCTGTATGTACACTATTGTGTGCTATAGTTTGGAAAATACATAAATGGGAATCTGGAGGAAAACACAATGATGTTTGTTTCCAACATTTGGGCGGTTTTCCTAAAGAAGTGAAACCCGTTTTTTTTCTTGTCACAACACCAACGAGTATCGCGATACTGGTGTCGTCCCGGGCCTGTTGGATAGGTATTAGTATTATGGTTGAAATGTCACAGACAGATCATCTCATCGTCTGTGGATCGTTATTGTCAGGGATTATCAGTGGACTCGCCACATTGTTTCCTATCCTATTTACGTTATAACATCTTCTGTTATAACGTCGGTTCAAGGATATACTTCTGGTGAAAAATAAGCAAGTTATTGGTACCATGAATGTTGTGAGGATGCGAGTGGTAGTGATGAAAAAAGGCGCATAAGCCGCTCGCCCCCAACCACGCCCTTCCGCGGGTTGATCGAACACTGCTCGGAACTGAGCGATGAACCGGGGGATCGACCTCAATTCCTCGGCACCGCCCTCCCACAATGCCGTTGCCCTTTCGAGAGCACGCCCCGTGAGGAGGGTGATCATCCCGGAGTGTGGCAAGCTGTCATCAAGGCAAAGGGTGGCTATTTGAAGAATCTCAAATATAAAATATATTTTGATTTGTTTAACACTTGTTTGGTTACTACATGATTCCATATGTGTTATGGCATAGTTGATGTCTTCACTTTAATTATACAATGTAAACATCCACAAATATAAGACCACCATGCTCCCATTGACTATAATGGGGAACCCTGCTTTCTGAAAACATTGCCTGCAGTACCCCGGTCGGCCTTGAACTTGAAGAAGTAGACCAGGGCTCTCTAACCCTGTTCCTGAAAAGCGACGCTCCTGTAGGTTTTCGCTCCAACACCAGTTGTAACTTACCTGATTATACTTATCAACCAGCTAATTATTAGAATCAGGTGCGCTAGATTAGTGTTGGAGTGAAAACCTAGAGGATAGATCTCCTGGGAACAGGGTTGGAGAGCATCCTGTTACTATAGTGATGGTACTGTAGTTGTAACTGTGATTTCCTGTTTAATAGATGATTGTATGTAACTCGTTGGTCCTGTTTCTATAGCGATGGCAGACGCCCACAGGCGGTGGCATGTGTGACTAGTCTGTGACTCTAGACCACCACTAGAGGGAAATATGTGAAAGTGACTAAGTAGAGCAGATTATTGAATGTAACTCTGGTCCTGTTTCCTTAGCGATGGCAGAGGCACACCAGGCAGTGGCGTTCCAGTTCACCATCACCCCTGAAGGGATCGACCTGCGCCTTTCCTACCAGGCCCTGTCGCAGATCTACCTCTCTGGTCTGCGCTCCTGGAAGAAGAGGATCAGCCGCATGAGGGTAAGGAAGGACCAAGGGGGGTGAGGGTAATAACAAGATGGTGCCTGAAAGACATGGTCACCCTATTTTTAGCTCCATGACAACTTTGCAGTATTTTTTACATTATTTGCTCAGAACATTTCTTGCATTATTACCTACAGCCACTTTACAACAGGAGTATAGCCTGCCTGGCTGGCATGAAAATGAACCACGGGAAAAGCGTCCTCCATTTGCTATTTAAGTACACAGATGACATATATTTTTCCCCTGCTCCTGTGCAGAGACAGGTGCATGATAATTGTCTATTATAAATCAAAACTAATTTCACACATACAGTGGGGAGAACAAGTATTTGATACACTGCCGATTTTGCAGGTTTTCCTACTTACAAAGCATGTAGAAGTCTGTAATTTTTATCATATGTACTCTTCAACTGTGAGTGACGGAATCTAAAACAAAAATCCAGAAAATCACATTGTATGATTTTTAAGTAATTAATTTGCATTTTATTGCATGACATAAGTATTTGATACATCAGAAAAGCAGAACTTAATATTTGGTACAGAAACCTTTGTTTGCAATTACAGAGATCATACGTTTCCTGTAGTTCTTGACCAGGTTTGCACACACTGCAGCAGGGATCTTGGCCCACTCCTCCATCCAGATCCTTCAGGTTTCGGGGCTGTCGCTGGGCAATACGGACTTTCAGCTCCCTCCAAAGATTTTCTATTGGGTTCAGGTCTGGAGACTGGCTAGGCCACTCCAGGACCTTGAGATGCTTCTTACGGAGCCACTCCTTAGTTGCCCTGGCTGTGTGTTTCGGGTCGTTGACATGCTGGAAGACCCAGCCACGACCCATCTTCAATGCTCTTACTGAGGGAAGGAGGTTGTTGGCCAAGATCTCGCAATACATGGCCCCATCCATCCTCCCCTCAATACGGTGCAGTCGTCCTGTCCCCTTTGCAGAAAAGCATCCCCAAAGAATGATGTTTCCACCTCCATGCTTCACGGTTGGGATGGTGTTCTTGGGGTTGTACTCATTCTTCTTCTTCCTCCAAACACGGCGAGTGGAGTTTAGACCAAAAAGCTCTATTTTTGTCTCATCAGACCACATGACCTTCTCCCATTCCTCCTCTGGATCATCCAGATGGTCATTGGCAAACTTCAGACGGGCCTGGACATGCGCTGGCTTGAGCAGGGGGATCTTGCGTGCGCTGCAGGATTTTAATCCATGATGGCGCAGTGTGTTACTAATGGTTTTCTTTGAGACTGTGGTCCCAGCTCTCTTCAGGTCATTGACCAGGTCCTGCCGTGTAGTTCTGGGCTGATCCCTCACATTCCTCATGATCATTGATGCCCCACGAGGTGAGATCTTGCATGGTGCCCCAGACCGAGGGAGATTGACCGTCATCTTGAACTTCTTCCATTTTCTAATAATTGCGCCAACAGTTGTTGCCTTCTCACCAAGCTGCTTGCCTATTGTCCTGTAGCCCATCCCAGCCTTGTGCAGGTCTACAATTGTATCCCTGATGTCCTTACACAGCTGTTTGATTGAGTGTGTGGAGTCCGTTTGATTGAGTGTGTGGACAGGTGTCTTTTATACAGGTAACGAGTTCAAACAGGTGCAGTTAATACAGGTAATGAGTGGAGAACAGGGGCTTCTTAAAGAAAAACTAACAGGTCTGTGAGAGCCGGAATTCTTACTGGTTGGTAGGTGATCAAATACTTATGTCATGCAATAAAATGCAAATTAATTATTTAAAAATCATACAATTTGATTTTCTGGATTTTTGTTTTAGATTCCGTCTCTCACAGTTGAAGTGTACCTATGATAAAAATTACAGACCTCTACATGCTTTGTAAGTAGGAAAACCTGCAAAATCGGCAGTGTATCAAATACTTGTTCTCCCCACTGTATGTATAAAGACAAGATGGTCTTTTTATACAGATTTGAGAATGGTCTGATAGGTGACAATATTATCACTTGTGAATGATGTATTATCACTTGTGAATTATATACTATCACTTGTGAATGATATACTATCACTTGTGAATGATGTATTATCACTTGTGAATGATATATTATCACTTGTGAATGATGTATTATCACTTGTGAATGATATATTATCACTTGTGAATGATGTATTATCACTTGTAAATGATATATTATCACTTGTGAATTATATATTATCACTTGTGAATGATGTATTATCACTTGTGAATGATGTATTATCACTTGTGAATGATATATTATCACTTGTGAATGATATATTATCACTTGTGAATGATATATTATCACTTGTGAATGATGTATTATCACTTGTGAATGATGTATTATCACTTGTGAATGATGTATTATCACTTGTGAATGATGTATTATCACTTGTGAATGATGTATTATCACTTGTGAATGATATATTATCACTTGTGAATGATGCCCAGCTTGTTTGCAGTGAGGCAAGAAACAGTGCATGCCATTTTTTGCGCTTTTTCAAATCACAGTCCCACACCTCATGTAGCCCATAGGCCTATACTGTATGTTTTGATAAGGTTTGTATCACAACTAAAGTGGTTAAATAACTTAATTATTAATCATTAATCTGGTTTACAACCGGTGTAGAACCTAACTGGCATACATAGGTGGCGTGTGAGTTTCAAGCTTGTGGAAGATAATTTTCACCATGAAAAATGCACCTTTTAATTTAAAGCATTACATGCATAATCACATTTCTTTCTCGTACAGAAGGACAAGTTGACCAATAGAATAGGTTAACTTTTGTACTATTGGGGGATTAGTAGATTGAAACAGTTTTAGGCCTACTCATCTTGATGGCTGACAAAAAGTAAATGTGGACAGTTCTTCTAACACCTTCTATATGCGCCTCAGAACTCGATGAGAAGGACACGCACAGTTGCTTCCCAGATGTGTCTGTCTCCACTTCGAATCTGAGATGCCTGTGAGAAGGATCCGATCACGTTACAGGCATTGGCTAATAAGAATTGAGATATCTGAGATGGCCATGTGAGTGGTGCTTCGGAGCACTGTGATTGGCAGGTCGGGGAAGGGAATTATATTATTATGTTCAGCCCAAGGGCACAACGGCTGTTCAAGGGGGATGCCGCTGGGAAATTCGAGGTCTGTTGAGAATATTATCAAGTGCTTGTCAAATTGTGAATGAGAGATTGATGAAGAAACTAATCAGAGCTCATGCCTTTCATGAGACTTTTTTCAAATCCTCATTAGAGTCGCATCATGTAGCCTTGGAATGTATTAAAAATCAAAACATACTGTATAGCCCAACATTTTATTTGTGAGGATTTTTCGGTATTACTACACTGTTGGAAACATAAGCACGTGCGATAACAACTTTAATATGTGTACGTGACCAATACAATTTCATTGGATTTGGGTGTGCGTGTGTGTGTGTGTGTGTGTGTGTGTGTGTGTGTGTGTGTGTGTGTGTGTGTGTGTGAGAGATACAGTGCATTCGGAAAGTACTCAGACCCCTTGACCTTTTCCACATTTTGTTGCGTTCCAGCCTTATTCTAAACTGGATTACATTGTTTTTTTCCTGATCAATCTACACACAATACCCCGTAATGACAAACCAGAAACATTTAACATTTTTGCAAACATATTAAAAATAAAAAACATTTTACAAAAGTATTCAGACCCTTTACTCAGTACGTTGTTGAAGTACCTTTGGCAGTGATTACAGCCTCGAGTCTTCTTTGGTATGACGCTACAAGCTTGGCACACCTGTATTTGGGGAGTTTCTCCCATTCTTCTCTGCAGATCCTCTCAAGCTATTTTCAGGTCTCTCCAGAGATGTTCGATCAGGTTCAAGTCCGGGCTCTCGCTGGGCCACTCGGCTGTGTGCGTTGTCCTGTTGGAAGGTGAACCTTTGCACCAGTCTGAGGTCCTCTGGAGCAGGTTTTCATCAAGGATGTCTCTGTACATTGCTCCGTTCATCTTTCCCTCAATCCTGACTAGTCTCCCAGTCCCTGCTGCTGAAAAACACCCCCACAGCATGATGCTGCCACCACCATGCTTCACTGTAAGGATGGGGCCAGGTGTGACGCTTAGCATTCAGGCCAAAGAGTTCAATCTTGGTTTGATCAGACCAGAGAATCTTGTTTCTCATTGTCTGAGAGTCTTTAGGTGCCTTTTGGCAAACTCCAAGTGGGCTGTCATGTGCTTTTACTGAGGTGTGGCTTCCGTGTGGCCACTCTACCATAAAGGCCTGATTGGTGGAGTGCTGCAGAGATGGTTGTCCTTCTGGAAGGTTCTCCAATCTCCACAGAGGAACTCTAGAGCTCTGTCAGAGTGACCATGGGGTTCTCGGTTCACTCACTGTTTTGGTACCCTTCCCCAGATCTGTGCCTTGACACAATCCTGTCTCTGAGCTCTACGGACAATTCCTTCGACCTCATGGCTTGGTTGTTGCCCTGACAAGCACTGTTAACTGTCGGATCTTATATAGACAGGTGTGTGCCTTTCCAAATCATGTCCAATCAATAGAATTTTACACAGGTGGACTCCAATCAAGTTGTAGAAACATCAAGGATGATCAACGGAAACAGGATGCACCTGAGTATTTAATTTTTTTTTATTTTGCAAACATTTCTAAAAACCTGTTTTCGCTTTGTTATTATTGGGTATTGTGTGTAGATTGAAAAGGAACAAACATTATTGAATCCATTTTAGAACAAGGCTGTTACATAACAAAATGTGGAAAAAGGGAAGCGGTCTGAATACTTTCCGAATGGACTGTGTATATAAATAATAATACAAATACATAGAGATAGAGAGGGAGAGAGAGAAAGAAAGAGGAAGCTGTATGAAGAAAAGATGCAGTAGAGAGGAGATAATAATTACTGTAAAAGAAAGTAAAAAGAAATATAGCAGAGTATATGAATGAATTAAGTTAGAGGTCAAATGGTGCTGTAGTTTCCAAGCTAACAAGTCATTCAACAAAACCACTGCTACTAGCATTCAGCAGTGGCCGTTTAGTAACAAGAGTTTAAGGCTCTATTCAAGGAGGCAATGTTCCTCCTTTAGCGGAAACTGTAAAGGCTGCATATGTCGGCTCAATCGGAAATGACCTTTATATTTCTATTACAGAAACTGTTCTGGCGATACAGATTGAATGGCGCGCGTGTGTGTGTTCATGTGTTCCTCCACATGTGAGACAGACAGCGTCATTACTGAGCTCTCTGCAAGTAGATCAGGCCTATAATTCCCTTCTGCCTGTCTGTATGGGTTGATGATTACTAGTGTGTGCTGTAATAATGGTTTCTTGTGTTAGGCAATATGTGTGTTGAGTGTGTTTAAACCAACGTGTCTAATTAGTGGTAATCCTGTTTTGTTAACTACGGTATCTACCTCTACAGAAGGCGTTACACATCTCTCCAGCAGAGGGCAGCGTTTCCCTAGATGACTAATGTTGGCCAGGCTAGACACTGATCAAAGGTCGATTTTGAGCCATTATAATTTCTCCCACACTCCCTATAAAGTAATACAAGTGTGTGTGTGTGTGTGTGTGTGTGTGTGTGTGTGTGTGTGTGTGTGTGTGTGTGTGTGCATGTGACAATTTCCAGAGGAACATCAAGCTAGCAACTTCAGCGAGTGTACACCGTTTTATTATCAATACATATGATTATAACTTATTTTGCAATGAAACACATGAGGGCCAAGGAAGAGGGTGGCCACAATAAAAGAGGGAAGAGGGGATGGTGGAATCTCCCTCCTTTCTTCTTCACTCCAAAGTCATCTTCTCCCTTCTGCCCTATGAGAGCGGGAGCTTCTTTACTTCCAACGACCTCCGACCTTCCCCTTACCATGAACCTTTTTAATACAGGGGAGAGTGGTAGGCAGAAAGACAGCTAAGTTCAAAAACAACTATTCGTAGATAAATGCACATACCATACAAACACGTTACTGAAAAAAGTTGCTAAAAAGTTCATATAAAGAAACCAAGAAATTGAATAAGTTTACTGTACTTACAATTTCTGGGCACTCGTGATTCTATTCAAGAGAACGATAATCTGTACACAGAAAAAATGACATAAGATCACAGTGGATCTCTGACTTCACAAATATCACAACATCTATGGATTCTGCCTTTTGGTACGTGTACAAGTCACCCCACCTGATATTTCTGTTTCGTCATGTGATCAATGAAGTCAAACTTATCAGATTCCAGCGTGTAGATCCAGTTCCACATCTCCTGAGCTTGTTGCCTGGGAGACCAAGAGAAGGGGGTGGGGGGGGCGGGGTTTACAGGTGGTAACCATAGCAACACAGTTGGCAGCCAGGTGTGTGGGCATGAATTCTTGAAAACTCATGTGGTGGGAGACAAAGAGGTGAGGGAGATGTTCTTTACTCTTCCTCAGGTAACCTATATCTAATAATAATTATAATAATATTATAATAATTTACTATTATTTACTAATAATAATAAATATCTAATTAATTATATATACTGACAGTCTGTGTTTCTACTGGTCTTTCAGTTTCCTGTACATTGGACTTTTAACCTCTATATTATTCGACCAATCCTACCATTTTATACTCTATGTACTGTGTATTCATACCTTGCTCTTCTTCTCCTGTGGTGACAGAACAGGGTGATCAAAGGGGTGTACCCTGCCAGCCCTTCCTCCTGGCTGTTTGTTGTCACAGCGATCCTGGCCACCATGTACATGCGCTCTGACCCCTCCATGGGCCTCATTGCCAAAATCCAGGAGCACCTGCCCGTCAGGTAACTAGCTACATCACTCACTACCTCTCCCCGCAAGGTAACTACATCCATGCAATGTCCTAGGGAGGAAGAGGAGGAGGAGAGAGGCAAGTAGGGAGAGTGAGAGGGAGAGAGTGATATGGGGAGGGGGGATAGTTACTTCGTGTAGTAGATGCTATACACACTGACTCACTGACTGACTGACCGACTACAGATCATGTAAATTAGCAAGTCAGAGAGTCCAATAAAGATGGAAGACAATCAAGCAATAAGGCATGAGGGGGTTTGGTATATGGCTAATATACCACAGCTAAGGGCTGTTCAGTACAAAGAAATGTTTTGTCATACCCGGGGTATAAGGTCTGATATACCACAGCTTTCAGACAATCAGCATTCAGGATTCGAAGCACCCGGTTTTATACCGAGTGTTCTATTACACATGACCTATCGTCTTATTAAAGCTGCATCCTGGCCTTAGTTGACCAATCATGGCTGACTCACCTTACCGTTTATGTATACTCACATTCCTTAATCTCCTCCCTTTCTCCTCCCGTGATAACATTCATTGTGTTCAGTGAGTTTGTGTAAAGTGTGTGAAGTACAAATGTTATATATTTTGTGAAGACAAGGGTTCAATTGTGAATTGTCAAAAATGATCACTAGCCTATAGTGGCATCATAGTGGCATCATGCAGCCCATATATCTTTTGATTTCTAAGACATTTTAAGGTTTGTATCATTCACAACTAAAGGTTCCAAATAGCTCTAAAGCAAGCATCTGTGACCTGTTTCAAATGATCACTTTTTACGCTCAACATTGCCACTTCATATGCGCACTAAGCTAAGTTATTATATTCTTCTTACTATAAAATCATGGAACATAAAATAATGACATGGACTTCTAAGCATATCTTGTCTGCTAAATGACAAAGCCTACAGCCCTATGGCATGGAGCATATCTAGATAACATACAGTAGGCCAACGCATATTCTGTTCTTCTGAAAGACATTTTCTTAATATTATGTTTCTTTAGACCTGACTAAAATAAATAATGGATTTACCTACCTACCTACCTACCTACCTACCTACCTACCTACCTACCTACCTACCTACCTACCTACCTACCTACCTACCTACCTACCTACCTACCTACCTACCTACCTACCTACCTACCTACCTACCTACCTACCTACCTACCTACCTACCTACCTACCTACCTACCTACCTACCTACCTACCTACCTACCTACCTACCTACCTACCTACCTGTACCTAATGTATTTCTCTCCCGTAGTCTGTCTCTGAGTGCCCAGGGTCAGACCATGCTGTCAGTGCTGGTGTTCAGTACCCTGCTGTGGTTATCTCTCATCCTGACCCTGAGGTTCTGTCTCAAGCTGCTGCTCTCCTACCACCGCTGGATGTTCGAGCAGCACGGACGCATCTCCACAACCACCAAAGTCTGGGTGGTATGTATGCTATGCAAGAGACTGTGGAAACCTTAATGAGGAAACACTCACTCTAGCGCTGTTATTCATTTTCTGTAGTAAATGGATGGATGGAGGGATTAATAGTGGTTTTGTAATTGCTGGTAGTGGTATATGTTGTGGCAATAGTGCATGCAGTGGCAAAAGCATTAACAGGAAAGGTATGTGTCTATGAACAGTTCTGGAAATCACCACAGATGGAACAATGAGACAGATGTTTCACCGGATGTATGAATGTGAAGCATCTACCAAATATGGTAGTGAGAGGAAGCCCAGTGGTCCGCAGTGGGAGAAGATGGAACGAGATGGATTTTGGCCGACATTCTGCACATTTTCTCATCAATGAAACATTTGATCTCAATACAGTTTTCTGTTCCCAAAACTAGAATCTGTTAGTAACAGAGTGGACTAAGTTTTGTAGACTTTATCATTTTCAGAAGTTAAAAAAATCTTGTTGTTTAGGAGTGTTAGAAAACGACCTCAGAGTAGGCGTTTTCTAACAGAAATATGCAGATGCAGCCAGAATGCTCCAATAGGATCTCGCTAGCTCGTGCTTGGCTCTGCCCACCTCCTTGTTTGTTCTGCCCTCTATGACTTATTTGTTCCCATTGGAAACGACAGGCTGTGATCTATCTTGGTTTAGTTATACAAATCTTTGGTTGTACTGTGATTTGTAGTGTTAGTGGATTCATTTATGTTCTCTCTCCCCCCCAGACCCTGGTGCGTCTGCTGTCTGGCAGGAAGCCTCTCCTGTACAGCTATCAGACCTCTCTACCTTGCCTGCCCGTCCCGCCCATCAAAGACACACTGGAGAGGGTGAGTGTGCACAGATCTAATATGCTCACCCCAAACGCATAACCAACCTAAGAGTTTCCAGTTCACCCTAGTGGCGGAGATACAGGGCCTTCAGAATGTATTCAAACCCCTTGACTTGTTGTTGTTGTTGTTGTTACAGCCTGAATTTAAGACTGATTAAATTGAGATGTTGTGTCGCTGATCTACACACAATACCTCAAATGTTAGGTCGCGTCAATTCAAATCTGGTATTGGAACAAATGGATTACTACGCCGTTTCATTCATCTATGTATTCTATTCTAGCAAACCCTTAAATAGTAAATATGAAGTTCGTATATACACAGGCTCACTGTGACACCACGCAGGGCAAACAGCAAGCAGGGCCAGAGGGGGGGGGGGGGGGGAATGGGGAGGGGGGAGAGAGAGAGAGAGAGAGAGAGAGAGAGAGAGAGAGAGAGAGAGAGAGAGAGAGAGAGAGAGGGAGAGAGAGAGAGAGAGAGAGAGAGAGAGAGAGAGAGAGAGAGAGAGAGAGAGAGAGAGAGAGAGAGAGAGAGAGAGAGAAGAGAGAGAGAGAAGAGAGAGAGAGAGAGAGAGAGAGAGAGAGAGAGAGAGAGAGAGAGAGAGAGAGAGAGAGAGAGAGAGAGAGAGAGAGAGAGAGAGAGAGAGAGAGAGAGAGAGAGAGAGAGAGAGAGAGAGAAAACACAGTCAGCAGCGCTAGAGAAGAGAGCGAGTCCTATCCTTTGTTCTTCCTTAAATACTCCGACAGAATAGTTACCGCTCCTTGCTGACCTGTCGGAGTAGAGGCTGAGTGTGGTTTAAACTTACTCAGCCTATCGTTGGCGTGCAGGCTGGTCGTGACGCAATCCAGTTGATGGAAGTAGTGGTCCTCTTAGTAGATGTCCAAGCTTCATATTACAACAAGACACAGTTCTATCGTAAAACCCCCAGCTAGCACATTCCTTCCACATAGCTCCCCCCTACCCAAACCTACAGCAGTTCTAAAGATCTATGATCACACAATACATTCACTTAATAACTCTTGTTGTAGATTAACATATTCATTAGCTAAACATATATCAGCCCTTACAAATGTCTTGAGTCAATAAGTATTCAACCTTTTGTTATGACAAGCCTAAATAAGTTCAGGAGTACAAATGTGCTTAACAAGTCACATTTGAAGTTGCATGGACTCACTCTGTGTGCAGTAATAGTGTTTAACATGATTTTTGAATGACTACCCCATCTTTGTATCACACAAATACAATTATCTGTAAGGTCCCTTAGTCGAGAAGTGAATTTCATGCACAGATTCAACCACAAAGACCACGGAGGTTTTCCAATACCTCGCAAAGAAGGCCACCTATTTGTAGATGGGTCAAACAAAACAAAAGCAGACACTGAATATCCATTTGAGCATGGTGAAGTTATAAATTACACTTTGGATGGTGTATCAATATACCCGTCCTTCTCAACTCAATATAGCCGTCCTTTCTAACTCAGTTGCCAGAGAGGGAGGAAACTACTCAGGGGATTTCACCATGAGGCCAATGGTGACTTTAAAACAATTAGAGTTTAATGGCTGTGAGAGGAGAAAACTGAGGATGGATCAACAACGTTGTAGTTACTCCACAATACTAACCTAAATGACAGACTGAATAGAAGGAAGCGTGGACAGAATAATAATATTCCAAAACATGCATCCTGTTTGCAACAAGGCACTTAAGTAATACTGCAAGAAACAACACATTCACTTCTCTTTCTCTCATTAATTTTACAGACACATAAAGATCATGCCATGTCAAACAAACAAATTATCTGTCTGCGTTTATAAAATTGTACTGAAACTTCCTGTTTCCATCACAGCCGTCGTGATTTTTTTTGTCCAGTATGATTTTAGTCATATAAATACTGTGTATGGATACGTGGTTACTGGAAGACAAATTCACCTTTCAGCAGGACAATAACCTAAAACACAAGGCCAAATCTACACTGGAGTTGTTTATCAAGACGACGTTGAATGTTCTTGATTGGCTGAGTTACAGTTTTGACTTTAATCGTCTTGAAAATGGCTGTCTAGCAATGATCAACAACCAACCTGACAGTTTGAAGAATTTAAATGGCTGGTTGTCACATGAAAACTGACAAAGATTGAACATCCATTTAATTTTAAATGTATTTCCTGAACTGAATGGACTGAATAAGAGTGGAATGGATGATTCAACATTGATACCTGGGGTGTAATCACCAGGAAGCAAACGGAGGCAAACAGAACGAAACAGGAAGGGACCTAGCTGAACTTTTCCAATAGAAACTTTTTTGTTGGGGAAAAAAGTAAACGGTTTCCTTTGCAGATTGTTTTACTAAGGTGCTATACGTTTTGCTATGGCATACATCTTATGAAGACAACACAGTACACTGCTTTAAACCGACGTGTGTGGTGTGTGTCGCTCGTCCTTAGTACCTGGAGTCAGTGCGTCCGTTGCTGAGCGGTCCAGGGTTCGAGAGGATGATTGTGTTGGCGGCTCAGTTTGAGAACAGTCTGGGGAACAGGCTACAGCGCTATCTCAAGCTCAAAGCTCTGTGGGCTACCAACTATGTGAGTAAACTCACTGTTTGTTCACACACTGTTTGTTCACACACTGTTTGTTCACTCACACACACAGTTCACTCGCTCACTTATGCTCGTAGTTCTTGTAGTGTAATGATTTCTCTTCTAATCTCTCACTCTCTTTGTCTCTATCTGTCAGGTGAGTGACTGGTGGGAGGAGTACATCTACCTGAGAGGACGAGGCCCCATCATGGTCAACAGCAACTACTATGGCATGGTACCGCTCTTCCCACAATACACTATAGATATACACTTTGGTACACAAAACATTAAGAACACCTGCTCTTTCCATGACAGACTGACCAGGTGAGTCCAGGTGAAAGCTATGATCCCTTATCGATGTCACTTGTTAAATCCACTTCAATCAGTGTAGATGAAGGGGAGGAGACAGGTGAATTAAGGATTTTTAAGCCTTGAGGTGCAGCAACTCAATATTAGGAAGGTGTCACTAATGTTTGGTATGCTCTGTGTAAACGTTAAATGTACTGTTATACTGTCAATGTGATACACTCTCAACTCTCCCTCGACATGTACCTCCCTCCTTCTCTCCTTCAGTTCTCAGACCTTCACTCCAACCTTCCTCCCAAAACTCTAGAGCGCGCTCTCCCTCCCCTGGGGCAGGAATTCCTTGACTTCTAGAAATGCTGGGAATGTTACCCCTGGAAGCCAGCTCTAGTTCCACATGTCCTTACCTGTCCGTCCCTGTCTGTCTCTCTGTCTCTCTCCATCTCAGTCTCTCTGTCTCTCTCCTCCATCTCTGACCCCTCTCCTCTTCTCCACTAGGATTTCCTGTATGTGACTCCCACGCCCATCCAGGCAGCGAGGGCTGGCAACACCGTCACTGCTCTGCTGCTCTACCGACGCAAGGTCAACAGTGAGCAGCTCAAACCTGTGAGTGCTGCCACTGCTACTAGCACTAGTTCACACACACACACACACACACACACACACACACACACACACACACACACACACACACACACAGACACACACACACTGAGCAGACCTGGTTATACGCGTTCTTGATAATAATTTATCAAGTTAACGATCCAAAGAACCCATTGGAATAGTAGTGAGATTCCCCTAGCTGTTTGTATTGGACTGCTGTTGCTGCAGACATAGTTTATATGAATAGAACTGACGTCACTATGGGAAATAATAGTCATGCATAAAGGGTTCATCCAAAATTCCCTATATAGTCTGCTACTTTTGACCAGAGCCTTATGGGCCTTGTTATTTTCTTAACCATGTGTAACAATGAGTTAGTACATTAATTTACAATAGTTGTAACAAGCATGGTAACAAGATTTTGTTGTTACACATGTGTAGTTACAAACTGTAATACTACTAGTGACATTACGTTGTTACAGTGTAACAGTGATTGTTACGCGTAGTTACAACACTTGTTACAGTGTAATTACAAGTGTAAGTACACTGTAACAAGGACACCTTAAAATAAAGTGTTACCCATTTTGACATTTGAGATATTTAGCAGACGCTCTTATCCAGAGCGACTTACAAATTGGTGCATTCAACTTAGGATAGCCAGTGGGACAGCCACATCACAATTAGTACATTTCTTTAAACAAGCAGCTGTGAGGAAAGTCAGTGTTATAGTAGTAGTGCACCATATAGGGAATAGGGTGCCATTTGGGACACATGCTGTTACTGTATGAATCACATTCAGATTGGGTGTCCATCTTGGCTGACAACAAATTGTTGTTCTAGTTCGTTTTAGTTTGTTTTTTCGTCTCTTTTCTTTAGTTTTATTGTTTCTTTTGCTACGGTTGAACTATAATAGTTCAGGATCATGGATTTTCTCGCAGCTGAACGTCGACAGGAGTCGTCAATTATTATTATTTACAACAGAGCCCAGCTCCTGGATTTAGCACACGCAGCGCTGCTGCACCCCAGGGAAAGGTTTGATATTCCGGACGAGTTGAAAAGGCGACGCCGTGGACGTAGGGCGGGATTGAAGTGTAAGGCGAAGCTGAGGAAGTACAAGCCGGCTATACCGTCTATCATTATGGGCAACGTGAGATCACTACATAACAAAATGGATGAGCTTGAGGCTCTTGTCCGTGGGCAAAGGGACTATGTTGTTTACTGAGACTTGGCTGAACGATAACATCCCCATAGAGAACGTAACTATCGGCGGTTTCCAGACCATCAGAGCGGACAGGGATAGCGCCTCTTCCGGTAAGAGCGAGGCTGGTGGGCTGGCTTTATTAGTTAACAACAGATGGTGTATGCCGAGCCATATTACTCTTAAGGAACAGTTTTGTAGCCCGGACATTGAGCTGTTAGCCTGAGACCCTACTATTTGCTGATGGAATTCACGGCGGCCATTGCTGTTATTGTTTACATCCCGCCCTCCGCGGATGCAAACACAGCATGTGACGTCATCCACTCTGTTATCGCGAGGTTACAGACAGCGCATCCCAGTGCTTTCTTTGCCATTTCGGGGGATTTTAACCATGCATCTCTCTCTTCAACGCTGCCCACGTTCAGACAGCAGCCTGCGACCACTTGGACCATTAGGATATGGTCCCCGGAGGCGAATGAGTCCCTACAGGACTGCTTTGAAACAACAGACTGGGATGTGCTCTGTGAGGCTCATGGGGAGGACTTCGATGGATTTACTGACTGCATAACGGACTATATACATTTTTGTGTAGACAACACTGTACCCACCAGGAAGGTACGCTGTTTTCCAAATAATAAACCCTGGGTCACCAGCGACCTGAAGGCCCTGCGGAATGAGAAGAAGAGGGCCTTTAAGGAGAGGGACAAGGACAAGGACAAATTGAAATGCGTCCAGAGGGAGCTGAAGTTGCGAATTGCTGAGGGGAAGAGGGGGTATAAGGAGAAGATGGAGGACAAGCTGAGGCAGAGCCAGGTGAGAGAGGTGTGGAAGGGTATGAGAAATATCACTGGCTTCAAAAAGTCAAACAGTGGGCAGACGGAGTGGACCCAGGACAGAGCCAATGAGCTGAACCAGGTTTGATACTGTCCCTGTCCACCTCCCTTCCAGCTCCCCAGGCCACACACCCTCACGGCTGTCCCACCCCCACTTTGCTCACAACACCTCTGCTGAGACAATCAGCGACCCCACCTCCACCCCTGCTCCCCCTGGACTGATCCTCAACACCCCCCTTCCCCCCACCTCCCCACCTGGGCTGGCTTTCACCACCAACCAAGTGAAGAGAGAGCTGGAGAGACTACATCAGTCGAAAGCGTCGGGCCCTGATGGCATCAGCCCAAGGGTGCTTAGGGTCTGTGCTGACCAACTGTGTGGAATACTCCAGCGTCTCTTCAACCTTAGCCTGAGCCTAGAAAGGGCCCCTGTGCTGTGGAAAACGTCCTGCCTCGTCCCAGTGCCCAAGAAGGCACACCCCACTGTCCTGAATGATTTCAGACCTGTAGCGCTAACATCCCACATCATGAAGACCCTGGAAAGGTTAGTCCTCGCTCACCTCAGACCCCTGGTGTGTACATCACTGGACCCCCTACAGTTTGCAAACCAGCGCAACATCGGGGTGGATGATGCAATCATCTACCTTCTGCAGAGGGCCTACTCTCACCTGGACAACGCAGGTTGCATTGTGAGGGTTATCTTTTTTGACTTCTCCAGTAACTTCGATACCATTCAGCCCCTACTACTGGGTGAGAAGATGAAGAGGATGAAAGTGGAAGCACCCTTAGTCTCCTGGGTCACGGACTACCTGACCGGTAGGCCACAATTTGTGCGACTACAGAGCTGTGTGTCAGAACGGGCAGTGAGCAACATAGGGGCCCCCCAGGGAACGGTCCTGTCCCCCTTCCTGTTCACCCTCTACACCTCAGACTTCAGATATAACTCTGAAACATGCCACCTACAGAAGTTCTCGGATGACTCCGCAATTGTAGGGTGCATCAGTGGTGGGCAGGAGGAGGAGTACAGGAGCACAATCAGTGACTTTGTGTGGTGGTGTGAGCAGAACCACCTTCAGCTCAACATCAGCAAAACAAAGAAGATGGTGGTGGACTTCAGGAGAACCAAGGCACAACTGACTGCAGTCCCTATACAGTTGATGGATGTGGAAATGGTTGGGTCATACAAGTTCCTGGGAGTCCATATGGACAATAGGCTGGAATGGGCTGGTAACACCGGGACCCTGTACAAAAAGGGCCAGAGCCGACTCTACTTTCTGAGGAGGCTCAGGTCCTTCAACGTGTGCAGTAAACTTCTGCATACCTTCTACCAGTCTGTGGTGGCCAGTGCCATCTTTTTTGCAGTGGTGTGCTGGGGAGCCAACGTAAAATCCGGTGATGCTTCTTGGGTAAATAAGCTTATCAGGAAGGCTAGCTCTGTCCTGCTGATGAGCCTTGACACTCTAGAGGAGGTGGCGGAGAGACGGATCCTGGCCAAACTGCTGGCCATCATGGACTACGTCACCCACCCTCTGCATGCCATGGTTATGACGCAGAGGAGCACCTTCAGTCACAGACTGATCCCTCCAGTGTGCCAGAGAGCGCTACAGGAGGTCCTTCCTGCCGGCGGCTATTAGACTATATAATGCCTCACGGCGGTGCCGTGCCGTAGGCAACATAGATCTGGAACTGTTGGGGTGCTAGGACCTAGTTTAACAATTATGCATCCATCCGTGAGTAACTCTGGTCCGTAGTCACTCATTCACTCAGGACTTATTTATTCATTCAGGTCTGTATATACATACTCAATTGGCTACTATAGGCCAGTGAAAAGGCTTATGTAAAAGAGAGTGCTCCCCATTCCAGGTGTGGTTACTCCCAGCCTGTGGCTGGTCAAACCAGATAATGCTTAAGTTGTTATGAGTGTACAGATATATGTAGGACATGTGACATCCCGGCAACTTTGAGAAAAAATACTTTATATGGGAGTTGTCTTGAGATGGCTATGCATTTTCATATTATGAGGCTAGTAGCATAACATCTCTCTCCAATGAATACAGGCGGTTGACGTCAACAACCCTCATCGAATATTTAAAAAATGATTATAATAATGAGATGTATACACCAATCAAAAGAAAGGATAGGAGGGAGCTAGAAAGCCTTGCGTGCTGCTTTGTGGAAAACGACTCCCATTGATAGGGCGGAGAGACCTGCATCTTGTCAGGATATCCATAATCTTTGGTGTTGTTGACATCTGTGCCATGAATGCTACAGTATCTTACCAAACTGGAGCACTGAGTTATGAGTTAGATAATAATAAAAACTAATAATAATAATAATAACTATTTTAATTATAATGATATATAATAAATCTCAAGAGTTCATTCACATCCTGCAAAATATCTAGTAAATAAATTAATAATAGCTAGACAACTTTTGTTAATCAATCTTTTTTTCTACTATTTCTACTTGTCCTCCTTTCCTCGATTCCTACTTTATGAAGGACTTAGCTGGCTGTTTCATCGAAGCTGCTGTATGAAAGTGTCATTTGATGGACCTTTAACCAAGTTATTTTTAAGGAACCTCTGACTGTCGTCAATAAATATTCAACTTCCTCTCTCTCTACCTTTCTCTCTCGCTAATTCTTAAATTCATATTGTAATGGATGAAATTAATGGCATTTGAAGTTAAACAATGTGAAGATCCTGGAACTACCAGTCTCTCTCTCTCTCTCTCTCACTCTCTCACTCTCTCACTCTCTCACTCTCTCACTCTCTCACTCTCTCTCACTCTCTCTCACTCTCTCTCACTCAGAGTCGTGTTCCAGGTACTGTCATCCCTCTGTGTGCAGCTCAGTGTGAGAGGATGTTCAACACCACACGCACTCCAGGAGAGGAGACGGGTAATACACACACACACACAAGAGACTGAGTGGCAAGAAAGTCAATTTTGGAATCTTTATTTGATAGCATTGACCATCAAGGAAACAAGACAACAGTTTGAGTATTGTTCTGCATCAGCAACTAACCAACTCGCGCCCTCACTCTGTCTATCTCGCTCTCTCTCTCTCTCTCTCTACGTGTGTCTCCTCTCAAGATGTGCTTCAGCACTGGCAGGACAGTGAATTTGTGGCCGTCTACCACCGGGGACGCTACTTCAGGCTGTGGGTGTACAAGGCGGGGCGTCTCCTCTCCCCTAGAGAGATAGAGTTCCAGATCCAGAGGATCCTAGATGACCCCTCACCCCCCGGACCTGGAGAGGACAGGCTGGGAGCACTGACTGCTGGAGACAGGTGTCTAGTGGTGGGGGGAAGAGGGGTGTGTGTGTGTGTGTGTGTGTGTGTGTGTTGTCAGGGAAATTTCAGTACTGAGAGAGACTTGGACAATTATTCAAACAATCATCTTTGTTCAACATCGATTAATTATTGCAATAATGAAACTGTCGACCAGTGCGTTGTGTTGCCGAGAGCTTAACCAACAATGAAAAACAGCCATCTTATATAGAACACTAAGAATGCAGACCAAAGAACATCACTGTGGGTTCACCCTGTCGAATAACAACACTTGGCATCATTTACCAGAGTCCAGGATATCTAAGAACCATTAGGCATTTGAACTACTCTGGGTCCCAGTTACAAACAACCCACATCCTGTCTATCATAGAATGAAATGTGACCGTAATGTCACCGTCTAGTAACCCATGTCCTCGACGCCCAGACGTGGAGACCATAAAAACTCTTACTATTGTTAATTATATATTGTTAACTATTAAACAAAACAGGTAAATATGTAATTCCCCCCCCCCCCCCCACGTTGTGTGTGTGTGTGTGTTTGAGCCTGTACACATTGGTGTATGTACACACTGCAAATACATTTCTCTGCATTTTCACCACCCGGATATCTCCCTAAATATGACAGTGTGGTGTTTTGCATGGTCTGATGTATGTGGCCCTACAGAGCTGATGTTCATTATGCCGAAGACGGCTGTAGATGTGCTGACTTTGGCTTGAGAGATCAGACAAGGATAGCAGTGCAGGATAAAAGACATGGGTTCAAATAATATTTGAAAACTTTAAAAAACTTTGACCGTTCACTCTAGCCAGCCTGGAGTGCCAGATGGGCAGGGCTTTTGTTTTCAGGACTATTGTATTGGTCCATTGAGCGCTCAATCAAACACAACTAAAGTATTTGAAATGATTTCTAATAGTATTTGAACCCAGGTCTGCAGGATACCACAGACAAGTAGAGCTTCCATTGGTCTCCTCAAAGGCCAAAAGTCTAAGTGGTCTGACCACAACTTGGACAAAATGGTGGAAAGGAAGTGTGTAGAGAGGAGTAAAGAGAGAGATGGAGAAGTCACGAAGAGGAAGAGAAGACGAGAAGGGTCGAAACATTTTAAGGAAGAGCAAGCAAAAGGGAAGTAGAGAACGAGAGGGGGAATGGAGAGAATGAATGATTGAATGAATGGAGGGAAGGGAACTTAACTGAGGGAAAGAGGAAAGAGGGAGGCTAAAGGTAAGATGAAGTGAAAGAGGAGAGGATGAACTGCGGTTAAAGGAATATAATAGAAAGAAGAAGAAGAAGAAGATAGAATAGATGCCGGGGGAGAAAGAAAAGGAGTTAATATGTAAGGAGAATGCAGAAAATGATGTGTACCATTTGCTGTGTGTGTGTGATATGATAGATTGAACAAATAAAGCACTATCAGTTACTACTTGGGTCAAACCTTGCTAAACCTGGCCACTACTGTTCTCATTACGCAAACATTATCCTTGGTTCTTTCCTGTGGGTGTGAAAGCAGCACATACTGTCGCTCTCTTTTTTATCTTGGTATACCAAGGAACATTTACAACAACCCGGTTGAATGAGGTGTTTTGTCCTGGCATGCCCCATGGGCTCACTTTCACTCTACTGTCAAATCTTCTACAGTGTTCATTATCACTATACACACTGTTCTGCATATGAATGGGTTGGCAGAAGGGTAACAAGTTCTCATATGTTCAGTAGCAACGGCAGATTCTTGTCAGATCTGGTCGCTGTTGGTATTGATGTCTTTCATCAATAGGAAGTACAGACTCTCTGTGTTGATGATGATGTCATTTCGTTGAGTCCACCTTTTTTAATTAAAGTTTGGCGTGATTTGGATGTGTTTTTTCCCAGGGTGCCGTGGTGTACCGTAAGAAAGCAGTACTTCAGTTCGGGGGTGAACAAGCGCTCGCTGGACTGCATCGAGAAGGCCGCCTTCTTCGTCACCCTGGACGATGAGGAGCAAGGCATGATGGGAGAAGACCCCGTGGGAAACCTAGACCGCTACGCCAAGTCCCTCCTCCACGGAAAATGTTACGACAGGTGTGTGACTGTGTGTGGTGCAGGCGTATTAAGATAATCTGTTGTTAATTAATAAAGTCAGCCCCCCTCCCTTACGCTTACCAGAAAAAGCGCTATCCCTGTCCACTCTGATGGTCTGGAGACCGCCGATAGTTATGTTCTCTATGGGGATGTTATCATTCAGCCATGTTTCAGTAAAACACAATAGGCTAGCTTCCCGGTATTCTCTTTGTCCACGGACCAGACCCTCAAGCTCGTCCACCTTGTTATGTAGCGATCTCACGTTGCCCATAATGATAGACGGTATAGCCAGCTTGTATTTCCTAAGCTTTGCCTTAGGAAACCTGCCCTGCATCCACGCCGTCGCCTTTTCAACACGTCCGGATTCGTGTGTATGTTCGGCGCTGAGAAAAATAAAAAGTGCCTCAGTGATAAAAAAGTACCACACACACACAAAACCTGATTGAATTAGCAGCAAATGTTTTCCAAGTCCAAGAGCACCAGTTGCTTAAGTGAAGTAATTGACAGATATATCCCATCCAGGGACATGGTTCTGGTTGTTTAGAATTCTCCCCATTCTCCAAATCAAGTGCTTCACATCTTTGTCTAAGTTCCAGTGGTTTCATGTCTGTATGGCACTCTCATACAATACAATACAATACAATACAGTATTGAACTCTCAATGGGATTCATGAATAATGAGTAAATATTAGTCTGACCGTGCTGGGTGGTCAGGTCATTTCTTTTTTGATAGTGTGTGGTCAACTCTCAAAACTAAAAGCTAATTGATCTAGGTCTCTCTATATATCAATTAAATTCAAGGGGCTTTACTGGCATGGGAAACATATGTTAACATTGTCAAAGCAAGTGAAGTAGATAATAAACAAAATAAACAATTAAAATGTACAGAAAATATTACACTCACATCTATCTCTCTCTCTCTGTGTGTTTCTCTCTCTCCTGACCCCCCCCCCCCCCCCCCACCCTCACCCCCCTCTCTCAGGTGGTTTGATAAGTCCTTCTCTGTGGTGGTGTACAAGAATGGGAAGAATGGCCTGAATGCAGAGCACTCCTGGGCCGATGCCCCGACAGTGGCACACCTGTGGGAGGTGTGTGTGTGTGTGTGTGTGTGTGTGTGTGTGTGTGTGTGTATACCTGTCAAACACAGGCATAATCAAATGGCACTATATAAGGACCTTTTGTTCTTATCTTTTTTATTTCACCTTTATGTAACCAGGTAGGCCAGTTGAGAACAAGTTCTCATTTACAACTGCGACCTGGCCAAGACAAAAAGCAAAGCAGTGCGACAGAAAAACAACAACACAGAGTTACACATGGGAATAAACAAAAGTACAGTCAATAACACAATAGAACATCTATATACAGTGTGTGCAAATGTAGTAAGATTAGGGAGGTAGGACAATAAACTACATATGGCCAGATATGTAGCTAAAAGTGCCTGTGTTATCTCAAGCTTTGCTCTGTCAGATAGCGGCCAGAAGTGATAAACATATTTGTTAGTTTATATGTGTTCTGAACTCTTTGGGAATGTTGAAGCCACTGATCTTTGAGAGTCTGATTTTTAAGTGTCTCTGTGTCTGCATGTGTGTAACGGCTGCTCTCTGTCTATCTTCAGTTTACCCTGGCCACAGATGCCTTCCTACTGGGTTACACAGAGGACGGCCACTGTAAGGGAGAGGTGGAGTGCTCCTTACCGCCCCCTCAGAGACTCACCTGGGATATCCCTGTAGAGGTGAGAGTGCTGTGTGCGTGTGTGCATTGTTCCCTAACACACCCTCGGACCAGGGTTTCCTGGGGGAAGATTCAAATTTACCGGCCATTTGAGAGATTTGCGTGCATAACCCATTAGGGAGTCCACCCACGGTGCTCAGAATGACAGAAACCACATTTAGATTATGGTAATGCATCTTAACAGAACACAAAACTTATATAATGAAGCAGCCAATAAAACGTCCTTTTCAAAGCACCATTCTAAACAGTGCACCTGGGAAAGCACCATTCTAAACAGTGCACCTGTGAGGGCTTGGTTGTGGTAAGGCCTCTTACTCCCACCTAGGGGAGGAGAGAGGCACACAATCAAGTCCTCACACCCTAACTAGGGAGATTATGATCCCCAATCAGAGACAGCTGTCTATTGTTGTCTCTGATTGGGGATAGTATTTAGGCTCCACACAATTCCACCTGTGTGTGGATCATTGTTTGTTCCTGCTTGTCTGCACTGCCAGCAGCCCAGCAAGTAAGTAACTGTGTTTTGTTTGTAGTTGTGTTTTTGTTTCTTAGTCATCTCCGTCTGTTTATTTAATGCTTCGTGAGTCCAACTCATTAAATAAAAGAGGAATGACACTCCATCAGCGCTCCGTGTATCGTCCCATTACTCCGCACTGTGACAGCACCTGATAGTGGTGCAATATGTGACAGATGAAAATCTCTGTTTGAAATTTAGAAAGATGGGTAATCTGACATTATAAGCAAGTCTCCTGCTAGTTCTTGCAGATTCATTGTTTCATTGTGTGAATTGTTTGCTTTTATTTGTATATATTCCTCATTTACATATTGTCACCAGTAGTAAATGTACCATTAATCCTTGGATACATTCATTCATTTTAATGCATGTATTAATTATTCATTTACTGTTCTCATTCTCTGAGTGGAAACGTTGTTTGCGGAGTTCACAACCGGTTGATTTAATTGTTTAGGAGATTTGCAAATGTACTCCCTGTGAGTATGTGTCTGGTTTCCTGTCCTGATAATGTTGAGGGAGCGCGTGCGCACGACTGAGCACGCATAGAAGTGCCTGGCCTGCTGCATGGAAATATAGTTCCTTACAGTAAGCTATTTGGAAAATCTTTCAATCTCTTCCTCGATAATCGCCAATCCTCGGTGTGAAAGAGCAATGGAAGTTATAGGCCTACTGCTGTATTGGCCTATAGGTTCTGTGCGCTCATTTCTTTGGATGCCAATGGATCACGGTGTATCAATGTGTCCATATGGCAGAGGCTGGTGCTCTTTCATTAGTTGGCTTTTTAGATTGGTTTTAAGAAACGAAAACATACTTTGAGATTAAGCTGTTTCACGAAAACGCTTAACTGGCACTCAGAACAGTAAAAATTGTAAGCTTCCCCAAACTTGAAACTCAATGCCGCCACCACGTTTTCGTGGTTGGATTTTGCCTATAGGCTACTTTGAAGCAAGGTAAGACATGCTTCATAATATGAAATAAAACATTCAGGTTTCAAACAATTTAAGTATGTTTTCAAAATGCAACCTGCCTCCAGCTCACATTGCAAAGTGGTGGGTGACTCGCTGATAGCCTGTTGCCTGCACTTGAATGGTGAATGGGAGCCGCGCTTCAATTACCCGTTCAGAAATAAAAATAGCTCTTTTTAATGGTGCACCAGTTGAGGAAGTGCAGGAGAAATCCCTCCCTAAAAGGAAGAGGAGAAAGGGAGCTGTCAGAGTGTTTCAAGTGATACTAACAAAAATCCACAGACCAATTTAATTCCCCTAAATTAGGAAAATGTACATATAGATCGATAAGCTTTACCGGTCAATTGTATTTCCATTGACTGCTTTTTCCAGCAATTAATCTTTTTGGCCGGGAAGCGCGTCCTTGTTTAGTGTCACTTGAAACACTGTGACAACATTGGCCAGCTCCCTCTCTCCTCTTCCTTTTAGGGCTTGGATCAGTTCCTCTCTCTGTTTCATTCCAAGACTTCATGTCCATTGACAGTTCTGAACCACAATTAATACATGTCGAGGAACCAATGAAGTGGCTTAAGTTGAATCTTTTAGTCAAAGTATGATGTACAGTGTTAGCATGACCTCCATGAGCCACAATTGGGCGAAAGTAGGGCTGTCTGACATCAATTAAAATGTAATCTAAAATCACATGAAACACTTATAATCAAAACAGTATGTGTTTTTAAAATATCCCCTCACTGTGATGATCAATTTGAAGAAAGAAGTTCAACAATAGGTTGAAACTGAGTTCGAAAACATGGTCGTTATGGATGTTGTTTCAAAGGTGATGATTGCATGACAATAACCGGCTGACAAAATGTCACGACCATCAGATGAAAGGCCTTCTCTTTTTGTCTGCTTATTTTCTTTCCTTTCATCTGAGAGAAGTGGCATCTCTCTCTCTCGTGCTCTCTCTCTGTCTGTTTGCGGTTGGTTTTCAGCTTCCTCCTCTCAGTTTCTACCGGCCCAGATCAGCCAGATAGTCAGTCTACCTCCTCCAGTCAGTCTACCTCCTCCAGTCAGTCTACCTCCTCCAGTCAGTCTACCTCCTCCAGTCAGTCTACCTCCTCCAGTCAGTCTACCTCCTCTAGTCAGTCTACCTCCTCTAGTCAGTCACTCCTACCCTAGCAGTGCAGTGCTCTCCTCCCCTGGCCTCTACTGTGTTAACTGCCTGTGTGTGGGAAAGCTGGGGGAATTTGTGCAGCTGGTTGATTGACACACACAGTCTTGTTGTCTGGGACCTTTGGGGGACTTTATGCCAGTCAATTATTAGATGAGACAATAACTTTCCTGTGTGTACCTCTAGGCTTGACTCAAATGGAAACAAAAACTGCCACTGCCCTCCCACACACTCTCTCGCTCTCTCTCTTTGCTAGTCAGTTGAGCCCTCTCCCACTAGAATGAAAGACATGCATCTTGTAGCGATCTATTGATACAGATGTCGTATCTTAATTTGAGCCAGTTTCACACAGAAGGGAAATAATCCTGGGAGGCAGTAACAGAAAGGACGGTACGTCATTCCAGTGCCTTGCCGTTCACCTTCGCACCCTTGGGCCAGACTACACTCAATCATAGGACCTGGATAGGCAGACCATTCCATAAAAATTTAGCTCAATAGGAGAAAAACCCGCCTCCAGCTGTTTGCTTAGAAAATCTAGGGACAATAAGAAGGCCTGCATCTTGTGACCATAGTGTATGTGTAGGACCAAATCAGAGAGATCGGTAGGAGCAAGTCCATGTAATGCTTTGTAGGTTAGCAGTAAAACCTTAATCAGCCCTAGACTTAACAGGACGTCAGTGTAGAGATGCTGGCACTGGAGTAATATGATCACGTTTCCTGGTTCTAGTCAAGATTCTAGCAGCCCCATTTAGCACAAACCAAAGTTTATTTAGTGCTTTATCCGGGTAGCCAGAGAGTAGAGCATTGCAGTAGTCTAATCTAGAAGTGACAAAAGCATGGATTAGCTTTTCTGCATCGGTCTTTGTAGCTCTATCCTCCTCTATCTCTCGCTCTTCTTTGGCCTTTATTGAAGAGCTGAGACAGATTAGGATCAGTACGGAGAAAAACAGTATGAAATGTATGCACTCAAGACTGTAAATTGCTCTGGATTTGTACCAATGGCAATGATGCAGAACGCTACAACTATTGTAAAGCACTGTTGGGAGATGGCTTGCCACTGGCATTTTGAGTAAAGTGTCAAACTCTTCTTAAAAGATACTACGAAAGCAGCTCTGAATTGGCAAGAATATAACGTTTATTTTGAGAACTAAAATATCCATGTTGCACGAGCTAACCAAGTTCTCTTTGTTGCACACGAACACAAAAACAATACTGGTCCCCAGATGCAGCACACTTATGGGGAGGTTCTAAGGGTTGTGCTAGATGGGGATGGACAGAGATCAGCCAATAAAAACCACTCCTGCCATAGGCTTCCAGTCAAGTCCTGTTCGGAGGCGCTTGAAAACCAGACGGATCGACAGAGAGAGATTAACTAGGCACTAGATATGAAAGGATTGTCTGGCCAGTGAGTGACCAAGATGTGTATAGATAGAATTTCGTTATGAAAGAGGTCTTCGTGGAAAAATAACTCATAAAAATGAACAAGCTTTTAAATGTTTCTCTCTCTCGCTCTCTCTATCCATGTCTTTCCTCCCTTCATCTCTCCATCTTTCTCTCCTCAGGTTCAGGAGCAGGTGTCCATCTCTCTGTCTGTGGCACAGGCCCTGGCTGACGATGTGGACTGTCATGTCTTCCCCTTCAGGGACTTTGGGAAGGGACGCATCAAGAAGCTGAAGATCAGCCCAGACGCGTTCATTCAGTTGGCTCTGCAGCTAGCTTACTACAGGGTGAGTTAAAGGGAATGTCCTTCATTCAGTTGGCTCTGCAGCTAGCTTACTACAGGGTGAGTTAAAGGGAATGTCCTTCATTCAGTTGGCTCTGCAGCTAGCTTACTACAGGGTGAGTTAAAGGGAATGTCCTTCATTCAGTTGGCTCTGCAGCTAGCTTACTACAGGGTGAGTTAAAGGGAATGTCCTTCATTCAGTTGGCTCTGCAGCTAGCTTACTACAGGGTGAGTTAAAGGGAATGTGTTGGTGCTCTTGGGGGTATTTTTATTATGTATGAAATTAGCTAGTTTAATGTGCAATTCGTTACATTTAAAATGTAAATGCGAGTCTAAATAAAATTGAAAAGTATTTCATAAAATAAATAAATCCACCAGGCTACAAGTGCACTTTTTCATAAGGGGGCAAAAGGGCAGGTGCTCGGGCACTGGTTGAGCTCTATCTGTGCACAAAATCAAAAAAAATTGATTAACACTTTTTGGGTTACTACATGATTCCATATGTGTTATGTCATAGTTTTGATGTCTTCACTTTTGCACAATGTAAAAAATAGTGCAAATAAAGAAAAAACCCTTGAATGAGTATTATTCCAAACTTTTGGCCCGCAGTGTATGTACAACATTGAGAATACCCTCTAACTTCCCCTATTCAATGACTCCAAGTGACGGAACATTTAACTAAGGCGTTTCGTGAGCAGATGAGCAGGTTTTTATGAAGTTTGACAACGTCACGAAAGCAGCATGGTTTGTCCAACATTAGCGAACTAACCAGGTAACCCAGTGCATCACACACAATGTTGAATTCTTCCAACAAAAGTTAGCTAGCTTCTGTTGCTAAGTTAGTATCTAACTGACATTATTGTGAGTTTTCACGAAGCAGCTGCGGCAATCGCGGAGAAAACATGCTGATCTACGAACTGATTTCTGATCATTTAATTTAGGGGCAGCATGTCTACAACTTTAAGGTAAACGAAACAAGCTAAGCAGGCTGTTAATGTCAGAAAAGGTGGAGTTAGCTAGCTTATGTCAGTAATGTAACATTAATGTTAGCTAACAACATCTATGGTATGGGCGACATCATTTTTGTTGGCAGATTTAAGTACTCGCTAGGAGCGAGATATGGATCACGACCGACTATTTCAATCTTGTCATGATATCGTGTTTTTTCAGGCGCAGCTAGAAGGGCTATCTTGGTGTTACTTGCCGTCTTTGTGGCCACACTAGTTGCGCCTGGATGCACGGTCCTAAAATTGAACAAAATGGAACTCAGAGTGAATTTGCTGGTCCTTATGAATATTAAAATGTTCTACTCTTTCGAAATACGTATTCAGAAAGGCAGATGTGGGTACTTACACAATAATAACGTATTCCTCCACCACACAATACTGCATCTCAATGCATACAAAAAAAATATGTGTAGCTGATTTATTTGTCCGCATTACGTTTCTTATTTATCTATTTTAATTTAATCTCTGAATTCCATGCATGCTTTAGTCTACAGTTGCCTTCTAAATCCTTCTCTGCCAGCTCCCTACTAATACCACTTGACATGGTATCTTCCCCAGTTCTCCCCTCTCACTATTCAAACAGGATGTCAAACTGTTAGGAATGTTTGGAAAGACCAGGGACTAGTTGAAGTCCCAAAAAATAAACACTAAATAATCGTAATTACATCCATGAACAGTGAGAAGAATACTGATTAATTTCAGATAATTACCCTGATAATGTTCCTTTTACCGTTGTCTCCCAGGATCGTAAGACATTCTGCCTCACCTACGAGGCCTCCATGACTCGCCTGTTCCGAGAGGGGAGGACTGAGACTGTACGATCCTGCTCCAATGAGGGCTGTGCCTTTGTCAAAGCTGTGGAGAGCAGAGAGGTAGGTTTACTGACTGACTGGTATTGGTGCTCGTAAGTCCTTCTAGAACCTTCCTAGTGGCTCAGTGAAAATAGGTTTCACAGATTTTACTGTGTTATCGATGCTGAGTCGCGTTCACTTCGGAATGAATGTGGTCACACAAACAGATTTGCATTCTTTCTTCAGAAACGGATTACTCTTATGGCTGCAAGATTCATTGAATTCAAATTGTGATTATTGACATGTGCAATATCCAAATGGTGGCTGCAATATTAGCCTTTCTTTGACACTCTGTTAAAGTGGGCTCAGCGATATGACGTTGCCACGAGCAGCACTGCAGATATTGAGATAAGTGCGATGCAAGACTTTTCTCTCACCAATTTCACTCCATAAATACTTACATTAACCTCTTACGGTGGTTTCATTCTCATATTACATTTTAATTTTTAAAAAATTGAATAACTTTCGCCCCACTACAATCAAACTGTAATCATTATTCCACCTATCTTGCTTCTAACAAACATGTTATCTTATTACAGCGGCCGGAGCACTGCAGGCGGCTGTTCCGATTGGCTGCCGAGAAGCACCAGAACCTCTACCGATTGGCCATGACAGGGTCCGGCATTGACCGACACCTCTTCTGCCTCTACGTGGTGTCTAAATACCTGGGGGTGGAGTCACCGTTCCTAACAGAGGTAGGTGCTAACATGGCTAAAAAGCTAGCAAGAACAGGATCCCCTTTCCGGACACACCCCTATTTCTGTAAACAAATCGGCACACAAAGATGCAATTCGTTATTAGCTTATGTAGCGGTGCGTTTTACTGTTGAAGAAAAATACCCTTTACTATAAGGCCATATTTGACGTTTTTAGAGTTTCCACACATGGGGAAATGTTTTTCAGGGTCCCCAAAAAATTGGCCCATGATAAACGCATTTCATGCAATTCTACATCATTTACATGACAGAAGACAATATTAGCAGAATAATTTTTAATACCACACAAATGACCAAAATGAGTGGCTACTCTGACATTGACAAACTGAGATCTATAAAAACGACCTGGTCTTAAATGCAAACAATAGCCCAGGCCAGAGACACAAAGATTGTACAAAAATTAGGCAAAGGGTGGCTACTTTGAAGAATCAAAAATATAAAATAGATTTTGATTTGTTTAACACTTTTTTGGTTACTACATGATTCCATATGTGTTATTTCATCGTTTCGATGTCTTCACTATTATTCCACAATATAGAAAATAGTACAAATAAAGAAAAACCCTTTCAATGAGTAGGTGTGTCCAAACTTTTGACTGGTACTGTATATATCAGTAATACCAGAGGTGTAGTGTTGAGTTGTCTAACTGATCCGTCCGTGTGTCTGTCCATCTAGGTGTTGTCGGAGCCCTGGCGTCTCTCCACTAGTCAGACTCCGGTTCAGCAGTTGGAGCTGTTTGACATGAAGAACCACCCAGACTTTATATCCCTGGGAGGAGGCTTCGGCCCTGTGAGTAAACACACACACGTTCCCTACGCAGACAGACACACCCCCTTTTGCTACTTTTCCCACTTCTAACCTCTGTTCCAGGTGGCAGACGATGGCTACGGAGTATCGTACATTATCGTAGGAGAGGACATGATCAACTTCCATGTATCCTGCAAGCACTCCTTCTCTGAGACGGTCAGTGTGTATTATACACTCCCATGTTAACATGTCAGCAAATCTCTTAACAGCAAATGGAAACGTTGACAAGTGGTACATTTTGTTTCTCTTTAAATGTAAACAAATCAGGCATGGCCAGCTGAACATAATGAATCAGGCATGGCCAGATGAACATTACAAATCAGGCATGGCCAGCTGAACATTATGAATCAGGCATGGCCAGATGAACACTACAAATCGGGCATGGCCAGCTGAACATTATGAATCAGGCATAGCCAGCTGAACATTATGAATCGGGCATGGCCAGCTGAACATTACGAATCAGGCATGGCCAGCTGAACATTACGAATCAGGCATGGCCAGCTGAACATTACGAATCAGGCATGGCCAGCTGAACATTACGAATCAGGCATGGCCAGCTGAACATTACGAATCAGGCATGGCCAGCTGAACATTACGAATCAGGCATGGCCAGCTGAACATTACGAATCAGGCATGGCCAGCTGAACATTACGAATCAGGCATGGCCAGCTGAACATTATGAATGTGCCGTTATAAAGACCCCCCCCCCCCCCCCCTCGCTCTCATCTCTTTCTCTATCTACTGTATCTATCCCCCTCCCTCCATCCCTCTTTTCTATCTGTACACGTCTTTACCCCCCCCCCACCACCCAAAAAACAACTCCCCAGAAATAAACCATCTCCTCTTTCTCTCTCTCTCAGGACTCACACCGGTTCGGGGCCCAGATCAGCCGGGCTCTAGTGGACCTCCTCTCTGTGCTTAGCCCAGCTAAGACAGAGAACCCACAGGCTCAGGACAAGAAACAGCAGTGAAAGAAGGGACCATGGGGTGGGGAGAGAAGGGACCATGGGGTGGGGAGAGAAGGGACCATGGGGTGGGGAGAGAAGGGACCATGGGGTGGGGAGAGAAGGGACCATGGGGTGGGGAGAGAAGGGACCATGGGGTGGGGAGAGAAGGGACCATGGGGTGGGAAAGAAGGGACCATGGGGTGGGGACAGAAGGGACCATGGGGTGGGGAAAGAAGGGACCATGGGGTGGGAAGGGAGTAGGGGGTCCCTTTGGTTTTGATAGTGGGATAGTATTATATTGGGTGTGGTTCTGTATAAAGAAAGCCCTAAGAGATTTGTTTGGATGGAATGATGAATTGTGAAAATGAAAGATGTTCCCTTCTGCTCAAAAATGGAAGGGTGTAGGGAGAGAGAGAAGAGATGGAGCAGTGCAACAGGAAGCAAGGGAGCTAACAAGGATGAGGAAGAGAGCAAGGGAAGGAGGGAGGAGAAAGTGGGGGATACATCTCTACAAAAAGAGAAGATAATGAATAGGGTTTCCCACATAGAGAGAACATGGGTCAGGTAGGCAATAACTTTTTGGTTGTTTTCCATTTAATCATCTGGAATGTGAACTACTGTTGGAAAGAGTCATGTTTATTCTTGTAATCTTTTCTTGAAAAGTACATCAGTTGGCCTCAAAAAGACGTCCCTAGTTAAAAATAAAGCTATAGAAACAGCAGTGGAAGTTGAAAGAAGCAGGACTGACTTTAACTCTATTCTCAAGTGAATGTAGATCACTAACTGAATGGTTCGGCTGCAGTGAACATCATTAGGATGTGATATCAGGAGCAGGGTTGGGGTTAATTCCATTTCAATCAATTCAGGAAGTAAATTAAAATTTTAATTCAGTGATTAAAAACAATTATACTTGATTTGTTTAATGATTTCTCAATACTTAAGAGAAGGAGAAGTTCTGAATTGACTTTATTGAAGTGTAATTGATCCCAACCCTGTCCAGGATATCTGCTTAATTATTTGGCTTGGGATCATCTCCAGGGATCGTGTTCATAAAGCATCTCAGATTAGGGGTGCTGATCTAGGGACAGTTTGGCTTTTTAGATCATAATTAATAAGAGTATATGGACAGGGGTGGACCTGATCCTGTATCAGCACTACTCTGAGATGCTTTTTGATTACGGACGCAGTTCATTTGCGTTTTTAAACACACTCACTGGTAGAAATCGACTGTTTTGAGCTGAAAGACGATGGCCAGAGTTTACCCATGATGCTGCACAACAATTTAAATCAACAAGTCATCGTTTTAGTCAAAGCATGATATATGTTTGGCTTGAAGTGACAAATCTGAACTGCCCACTTTGTGCACATCCAAATCCATTTTCAGTTTACATTTTGTTTCAGGGCTGGATTTTGTTGTTGTTGAATGTTATCACTCACCAGCATTCATCAGAAACCGCTGCAAAGTTATTCCTCTTCGCGATTGAGATGAGCTAAACAGCCTTGTGTCCACTTGGCCCCCCCTGTTTGTGAATCGTTTGACCGCTAACGTTTTGCTTTAATGTGAATCGTTTGACCGCTAACGTTTTGCTTTAATGTGAATCGTTTGACCGCTAACGTTTTGCTTTAATGTGAATCGTTTGACCGCTAACGTTTTGCTTTAATGTGAATCGTTTGACCGCTAACGTTTTGCTTTAATGTGAATCGTTTGACTGCTAAAGTTTTGCTTTAATGTGAATCGTTTGACTGCTAAAGTTTTGCTTTAATGTGAATCGTTTGACCGCTAACGTTTTGCTTTAATGTGAATCGTTTGACCGCTAACGTTTTGCTTTAATGTGAATCGTTTGACCGCTAAAGCTTTGCTTTAATGTGAATCGTTTGACCGCTAAAGCTTTGCTCCACTACTTTGATTTGTGTAACGTTAGCTAGAAAGCCACAAGTGTCTATCCAGTTAAAGAAAATGCAAGGAATTTATAGTCACATGTAATTTGCAGCGTTCATGATCATGAGCAAAGTCATTGTAGCCTATCATTTCACTTCCCCTGTGAGAACCATGAGCACTTGGCTTTGCTGTACCCCAGCCAAAACCTGCCAGTAGCCTACCTACTGTACCAAAGGTTTAAGTTCCCCAGAATGGGTTCATCTATAGCAGAGAGGAAGAGGCGAAGTGAGAGGTTTCACTCTCGCCAAAATCATTCAAAAATAAGCCAATGCGTTTCTATGGGCTTATTTTGGGCTCCTTTGGGACAACGACTCCCATTGTTAGGGTGGAGACATGAGCTTCTCGTCATTATGTACAGATCTTTGTCTATAGGTGTCTGCTCCAGCCCACCCAGCAGCACTAGTTTAATGTATATGTCAGTGTTTCCCAATCCTGGTTCTGGGGACCCAAAAAGGGTGCAACTTGTTTTTCTTGCACTACCACACCTGATTCAATGAATCACTTGATGATGAGTTGATTAGTTGAATCAAGTGTGTCAGTGCTAGGGAAAAGAAGCAAAATGTTTCCCAATCCCCAGGACCAGGCATGGGAAACACTGGTAGCCTAGGTGACGCTCAGAACCTAGGTGGATGGAACCTAATCTATGTTTACATATGCCATTTTGCATATTAAGAATTATTTCAATGTAAACCTGACTGAAAATGCCTTTAACCAATGTTAATGGTAGTATGAATTAGATACTTTTCATGGCCTAGTACCTACTGTTTTTGATTGACTACTACCAACAACTAGAAACATGACAAAGTTGGCTGCTGATAAAGAAAATCCAGAAATTATTGGTTGGGTGGCAATTTCAGCTCCGTCAACTCAGGAGAAGTGCTGAGTTTCAAGTCTCGGATTGGGCTATTCAATGTTGGTCCTGGAAGGCCAAATCACTTCTGGTTTTCATATTTTCCTTCTAATCAGGGACTGATTCAGACCTGGGACACCAGGTTAATGCAATTAAAAACCAGAAGTGTTTTGGCCCTCCAGGACCGGAATTGAACAGCCCTGTGGCCTAGTTGAATGAGAATACAGTCTACATTTACCAACCAGATATAGGCCTGAATCAATTCCCTTGAATTGACAGCAGTCACCGGTGGTGGTAGTTTTAAGGAGGAATTGACCCTAAGCTTTTCAGGTAAAAAAAGAAAGAGAAAACCCTGTTCACACTCTTGTCTACAGCCAGGTGCTGGTTTTGACAGTAGCAATGGTGTATCCAAAAACACTGCAGGCACCTGTTGCCATCCTGCCTATAAACAACAATGCAACAAATGAATTGGTTCTGTGTTGTGATTTTACCTGTGAGTATGACTCTGTGTATATTGTAGCGTTGTGCGGTGAAGCAGGCACGGGATAAAGGAGACAGGGCAGAGGTTTCTTTTGCTAGCTCTAATGAGCCCAGATATATTTAATTTGGATAGCCCAACTCTCTCTCTCCTGCAGCCCCTCCACTCAGGGTCCCACACCACAGCGTTACAATATAATTACCTGAGCATGCTGTCATGGACACACAGCTGCTCGAACCTAAGACGATTTCGAAGTGATTTGGGTAGATGCTGTGATATCAAAAAGCACCCACGCAGCTCCACTCCATATCTTCCTCTACCAACTGAAGATATTTGTTAACTTTTGTCACCAGAGAAGTTGCTCCTCAAACAGATTACATAATCCATAGTCAAAAGTGATTAAAAAAAAGGAATTAGGTTATAACAATGGGATACAAGATACATGATCATATTTGCACTGCAAATTAATCCTTTCTATACAAAGACATTAATATTTCATCATAATTCCGTGTGGCTTTCATGCATTATTCACCGCGGAAGCGGATACTAACTCTATCGAGGCGAACACGTGTAGGCTTTGAGAGTTCACCGTGTAAACATCATTTGAGTTATTTTTTAAATCTGAACATCCTCCTACACTGACCCCAAAAGACCGGAACGGCGATTATGCGAATGGAATTTAAGGAGGCGTATTTATCTTATTGTTTTCACTAGTTGATTTATTTGCGGGGAAGTTAAATATGTCTACATCGGTTTAAGATGATTAGAACTACAATCACCGTGGTGGTCAAGGAAGAGGAGGACCTGGGGTCTGCAGCTAATGCTATAAATCCGCTGTAGTCGTACAAAAGTGAAAGTAATGTCAACATGCGCCCTTGTACGACGTCTAGAGCAGACCCAAAAAGGTAAGCTTTTTCTGATATTCGATCTATTTATGTCTTTCCATGACACTATCTTTATAATTCAATATGTTATATGCTAGTTAATAAAATGGGAGACTTCATTTTACACAGCCTAAATGTAATAGTCTATTATACCAGGTATAGGCATTTGGGCAACTAGATTCCGACGCAGGACGATTTTTGTTGGAGCAGGGGGCTGGAAAATATTTATAATCATTTGCACTGCAAATTGACCACATCTGAACCCAAAAAGAGATTGTATTTGAAAACAACAACTTCATACCTTGATTACATTGAGACACGATCACGTCTATTTTTATTAGTGGGAATAATTGGGAACATGTTTCCTAAATTAAACACATTTTCAGGTAAATGTCTGGTGATTTTGAACAAAAACTAAAATACAAAAACGTTTGTGGGTTTAAAGAATCACTTACAGGACGATTCCCATGACAGCATAAAAAAATCAAAACTCGACTGCTACAGTACAGTACAGATAGCGAATGCCTCCAATCTGTGCTTGTCACATTCTCTCTAGACAACGCCCATCAGATACACAGCGGTTAAATCAGGACTGGGTATCTGGCAGTCGCGGGCCGCTTGAACCCCAAGAAAATGTTCACAATATAAAATACATAAACATTTATATTTCGAAATTTGGTTGTGCATCAGCAGTCACTCAATTAGCCCATGTCAGCAAAAACAAATTTCATTGGTAAATTAGTCCAGCTATCTAAACTTGTAGTAAGCATGTCCGAATTACCATGATAATCAGTTATCATATTAAAAACAGAAAACATTTGCCTCCATCCTGTGGCAATATGTGTAGAATTGCAGGATCTTATCTGTAAAACTGCAAATATTTCATAAATTCATAATTTTAGGCCTATTTCATCTGTAGCCTTAACTGCTCTCCAGGGTCATAATGGGAGGACCACACATGTCATCGCCTGACACCAAGTTTACTTCGATATGATGTTTATTATATCAATATTATTAACCTGCGTGAAGTTGGCCCCCCACCCAACGCAAAACTGTCACGTTCGGGTGTGTAGAGAGACCAAGGCGCAGCGTAGCGATAGTTCGACATCGTTTATTAAATGAATAAACTATACTTGACATCGACTATACAAAATAACAAATATGCAATATAATTGAACAGAAACACACTTACTCACGACACGGGACAACATACAACAATGAACCACGCCAAGGGAGTGGAACACAGACATACAGTGGGGAGAACAAGTATTTGATACACTGTCAATTTTGCAGGTTTTCCCACTTACAAAGCATACAACTGTGAGTGACGGAATCTAAAACAAAAATCCAGAAAATCACATTGTATGATTTTTAAGTAATTAATTAGCATTTTATTGCATGACATAAGTATTTGATACATCAGAAAAGCAGAACTTAATATTTGGTAGAGAAACCTTTGTTTGCAATTACAGAGATCATACGTTTCCTGTAGTTCTTGACCAGGTTTGCATACACTGCAGCAGGGATACGGACTTTCAGCTCCCTCCAAAGATTTTCTATTGGGTTCAGGTCTAGAGACTGGCTAGGCCACTCCAGGACCTTGAGATGCTTCTTACGGAGCCACTCCTTAGTTGCCCTGGCTGTGTGTTTCGGGTCGTTGTCATGCTGGAAGACCCAGCCACGACCCATCTTCAATGCTCTTACTGAGGGAAGGAGGTTGTTGGCCAAGATCTCGCGATACATGGCCCCATCCATCCTCCCATCAATACGGTGCAGTCGTCCTGTCCCCTTTGCAGAAAAGCATCCCCAAAGAGTGATGTTTCCACCTCCATGCTTCACGGTTGGGATGGTGTTCTTGGGGTTGTACTCATCCTTCTTCTTCCTCCAAACACGGCGAGTGGAGTTTAGACCAAAAAGCTCTATTTTTGTCTCATCAGACCACATGACCTTCTCCCATTCCTCCTCTGGATCATCCAGATGGTCATTGGCAAACTTCAGACGGGCCTGGACATGCGCTGGCTTGAGCAGGGGGACCTTGCGTGCGCTACAGGATTTTAATCCATGACGGCGTAGTGTGTTACTAATAGTTTTCTTTGAGACTGTGGTCCCAGCTCTCTTCAGGTCATTGACCAGGTCCTGCCGTGTAGTTCTGGGCTGATCCCTCACCTTCCTCATGATCATTGATGCCCCACGAGGTGAGATCTTGCATGGTGCCCAGACCGAGGGAGATTGACCGTCATCTTGAATTTCTTCAATTTTCTAATAATTGCGCCAACAGTTGTTGCCTTCTCACCAAGCTGCTTGCCTATTGTCCTGTATCCCATCCCAGCCTTGTGCAGGTCTACAATTTTATCCCTGATGTCCTTACACAGCTCTCTGGCCTTGGCCATTGTGGAGAGGTTGGAGTCTGTTTGATTGAGTGTGTGGACAGGTGTCTTTTATACAGGTAACGAGTTCAAACAGGTGCAGTTAATACAGGTAATGAGTGGAGAACAGGAGGGCTTCTTAAAGAAAAACTAACAGGTCTGTGAGAGCCGGAATTCTTACTGGTTGGTGTGAGGGCTTGGTTGTGGTAAGGCCTCTTACTCCCACCTAGGGGAGGAGAGAGGCACACAACCAAGCTCTCACACACTATTAGGGAGATTATCATCCCCAATCAGAGACAGCTGTATAGCGTTGTCTCTGATTGGGGATAGTATTTAGTCACCACACACAGCCACCTGTGTGTGGATCATTGTTCTTTTGTTTGTCTGCACTGCCAGCAGGCCACAAAGTAAGTCACCGTGTTTTTTGTTTGTAATCGTGTTTGTTTTTCAGTCTCCTTTTTATATTAAATGCTTCGTGAGAACACCTCATTTTTAATAAAAAGGATGACACTTCACCAGCGCTCCGTATATCGTCCCTTATATCCTACGCACCGTGACAGTTGGTAGGTGATCAAATACTTATGTCATGCAATAAAATGCAAATTAATTATTTACAAATCATACAATGTGATTTTCTGGATTTTTGTTTTAGATTCTGTCTCTCACAGTTGAAGTGTACCTATGATAAAAATTACAGACCTTTACATGCTTTGTAAGTAGGAAAACCTGCAAAATCGGCAGTGTATCAAATACTTGTTCTCCCCACTGTATAAGTAGGATCCCTAATTAGAGGTAATGCATAGCAGCTGCCTCTAATTAGGGATCCCACACACAACACCACACAGACGTAGAAATACTAGATCTGCCAGACTCTGACCATAGAAATATAGAGAAGCTAAGCTTCTCTATGGCCAGAGCCTGACAAAAACGTCGGGAAAATAGTCTTAATCGTTTGTGCTCCGTTTGTGCTGCAATTATTTTCGTTTGTGCTGTTTTCATTTTTATATTATATTAAATAATCATTCATAGGTCATTCTGAGGTCACTCAGCGCCCCCACATGCGCAGAGGTAACAAAGTTGATGGATTTTGGAGATCCTGAGCCAAGCCATCTGCCTAATTTGGCCACCCTGCGCAAAGCAAAGCAAGAGAGAAATGACTTAGAATTAGGTGACAAGGATCCTATTTTATCACTGCAGATGCTAAAATACAGTGCACCTCACAATGGTAGCATTAAAGATATTGGAATGGACAAGTTTTTCTGTCACTACTGGAGTCAAACACAAATGTACATGTACAAGTCAATATCAAAGAAATCTCACTCCACTGAGTTTTGATGCAACTGGTTCAGTAGTCAGGAAACTACAGAGACCAGTTGGTATGTCTGGCCACATCTTCTTATACCAGGGCGTTCTGGCAGGGGACGGGAGCGCAAGTGTCCCAGTGGTGCAAATGCTGTCAGAGAGACATGATGTTAATGCAATTAAACAATGGTTGACAGAATGGATTCGCGCAGGTGCACCAATTCCAAAAGTGGTTGTGAGTGACTTTTCTCTGGCTTTGCTCGGAGCTCTGGTCAAGGCTTTCACTCCTCATCCTGATCTGAAGACCTACATCAATGAGTGTTTTGGTGTCTTACTTGGTAACCAGTCTGCACAGCTGCCACCTTGTTTTGTCCGGGTTGATGTTGCACACTGCATCAAGATGATCTGCCAATGGGACTGCTTGAAAAGAAAACCACATCGCATTAAAGATTTCTTTGTGAGGTCACTGGCACAGCTGCTCAAGTCGCAATCTGTGAACAATGCAAGAGAGCTACTACGCAGTGTTACTATTGTGGCTCTCAGCGAAGCAGAGGGCAATGACAGCTCTGGAGCCCCCCTCATATCAGAATGTTGCAAGAACTACCTGAAAGCCCAAATTGCAGAAGAGTGTGTCATCATTCCAGATGAAGAGGGTGAGGACATGGAAGGAGTGGATCCATGTGACGAAATACACACTGACCTACGGCAGTGGGTGACAGACATATGTGATGAGAGCAGGTCACTTGCCGTGGCCAATGGTGATCGAGATAACATGCACTTCCTCCCAGAGATTGTTCCCAATATTATCAGACTTGCAAGTTACTTACCACTCTGGACAGGGGTAATGATCCCTCACTTCCGTAGCACCAACATCACCGCAAGTTCAGCCAATGTTGAAGCAGAGTTTAAAAACATCAAACACGGCCTTTTCAAGCATGAAAACGTACCTATTCGGATGGATCGATTCATTGCTCGACATCTTTCCTACATGCGCATTTGTTCTGCAAAACAAAAAGGTACAGAAAATGCTAATGTTACAACAGTGATGGTCACAGGACCCAATCCACTACCCACTGCGACCTGCAGTGTAGATGAAAAAAAAAAATGGATGCCTCCTGTTCTGGGGAGTCGTCTGACACTGTCACAAACATCCATTCAACAAACGAAGACGTTGTTGAAAACTGGAGAGGCCTAGCTGTTCCACCAAAAAAGAGGAATATTAATTCATACCCTTCTCCTTGTCCTGAATGGCTCCATGCAGATCCATCTGTGAGGGGGGGAAAATGAAAATGGAACTGTTAAAAAATGGAAACAATCAACAGCCTGTTAAACTCAGCAAGTCAAGAGTCTCTGTGCTTAACACATGTGCATTTGGTGCTTTTTGTCAATGCTTACGTTGTGCTTTCTGCGACAGTAACACTTTTGGAAATATTGTTTGCAGTGAAGACTCCAACAACCTCCTCCAGCTAGTGAAAAGCATCACCACAAAGGGTCTTACCCCACAAGCCTACATTCAGAGGGCAGAGTTGCTAAGTGGAATATTCAAAGCTGTCCAATTGAAGTCTGGTGCTCTCCAAATCGATGCACAGTGCCACATCTCTGCTATCATTGAAAAGACAATGAGAAAACTTGCAAGTGTTTACTTCACAAAACAGTGCTCCTCACAGTATTGCAGCCTCAACACACAAGCCACAAGGGAAATTCCATTTGTTTCTACTTCTATTGCTGTACTGCAGGATTTTGGCTCATCTTCAGACCGCAGTGGAACAAGGACTTAACCTTCCAGAGTCCCCCTGCCTCAGGCCAATCCAAAGTCTGTCTCAGTGTCCCTCTGCATTCAAGACAGAATATACCTCAGGAAAAGTGCTCTGTGCAGGGAAAGTTTCTCACAGTTACAGTCTAGGAGAACCTCTGTGGATTGATACTGATCTTGGAAACGATTCCACAGCAACCCCAACTCAAAGGAATTCCTGCCCAAGAGAATGTCCATTGTGTGAATTTCCCTCCAGTCTGTTGCTCCAAGGAGAGACATTTAACTTAAGGGCAGTCATTGCTTTCCAAGGAGGCTTAACCCAGGATGCTCTTGGTCATTATGTGGCCTACTGCAGGAGGTCTCCATGTGTCTGGGAGATGTATGATGACCTGAGAAGTGGAGTGACGGGAGCATCAGAAAAAAACAAAATATGCCCACATGCTGTGTTATACACAAAATCATAATTGTGTGGTTGATGAAGATGTGGATGTTGTTGTTCAATGTGCAATTGTCCTCTTTGAAAAAGGTTCATTTTTTTTGTAAATGGATTTGATTGCACATAGTAATTCAATTGCACAATTAAACACATGTTTGTTAATTCCTGCCTGGAGTCATTCGTTTCCACATATATATATATAGTACATATACATATGTATTAACACTCAGCTACAGAAAACATTAAATGGGGCATCATCTGTGCATGGACTCAGTAGGCAGCATAATAACATGTATCAAATTAATACATTTAACTATATACAGGATATAAAATACTTACCTGTATAGTTACATTTATGCACCAACAATTAGCTAACACTGTAACCTAAAGTGCACTTAGTTAAACACGTTGGTGAGAAACGTTAGGTAATGAGATTATTTAAATGTGTGGGGAAACCATAACAAGTGTGTTTACGACATAACGTTGATAACTGCATGTTTTGTGCTGGGAAATATTCACATAACAACATCACAAGTAAAAACATTTACCTTGGAGTTCGCGTAACATTCCACACATTCTGTGAGCCTCGCTGTGTCCGTTGCCAGTTGAAAAGGCACAGTGGATTAGGTAACGATTTTGGTTTGGTTTTTCGTGTGGCCCTTACCATGTTACGTCTTCAACTGTATTAGTAAAAAAAGACAATCGCAAAAACAAAACTTTTACCAGCAGTATTTTGAGTTAATTTGGAGCAGTCGGTGAGGGCTGGTTACGGCCATAAGTAAATGTCTAATGTAAAAAAAATACAGCAGCAGCACAAACAAAACTTGTAACGGCACAAACGGAGCACCAACGATCGACACCATAGTGGGTTAATTCTGAGCTTGTGGGGGGCTGAGTGACCTCTGAATGACCTATAAAGTATTATGTAATATCTAAAGAATGAAAGCAGCACAAACGAAAATAATTGCAGCACAAACGGAGCACAAACGATTAAGACTATTTTCCCGACGTTTTGCGTTGGGTGGGGGGGGGGGGGGGCAACTTCACGCAGGTATATTATTAACCAGGTTTCCATCCAGTTTTTGTGCAAGTAACCTAAGTCATATGTATACCAGAAAGTTACGAAACAGGAAGTATTGGTTAAATTTGATCAATTCAGACAGATAACTTGTTCGTTCGACATGGTGGGATCTTTTTTGTGTCTGTAAAATTTATTTTGCGAGAAATTGTAGTGGAAATTCCTTTATGTGCAAATATTGATATTGTTAAGATAATGGGCATAATTCCAACCCAGAGATGGCGCTAGTGAGGCACCTAGCTATCCACGATATATAAACAGGTGAAGTATGAGTGTATGATTAGGATATTGTGACCTGTAACGTTGTAACGCCTGAGTAAAGGATTAAGCTTTAACTTTACCAAACTCTCCGACGTGAGTTCATTCACATACACATAATAACATGGTATCAGAGAAATGAACCCAAAGCCAAGCGCTACGGATAAGAGGATAAGGAATGTGGCTAGTGATAGGTGTTGCAACAATTTTGGCTGGTAATTTTAGAAAGAGAGGGTCCAGATTGTCTAGCCCAGCAGATTTGAAGGGGTCCAGATTTAGCAGCTCTTTCAGAACATCAGCTGTCTGGATTTGGGTGAAGGAGAAGCGGGGGGGGGGGCTTGGGCAAGTTGCTGCCGGGGGCACAGAGCTGTTGGCCGGGGTAGGGGTAGCCAGGTGGAAAGCATGGCCAGACGTAGCAAAATGCTTATTGAAATTTTCGATAATCGTGGATTTATCGGTGGAGACAGTGTTTCCGAGCCTCAATGCAGTGGGCAACTGGGAGGAGATGCTCTTATTCTCCATGGACTTTAGTGTCCCAGAACTTTTTGGAGTTAGTACTACAGGATGCAAATTTCTGTTTGAAAAAGCTGGCCTTTGCTTTTCTAACTGACTGTGTGTACTTGTTCCTGACTTCCCTGAATAGTTGCATATCGCGGGGGCTATTCGATGCTAATGCAGTGCGCCACAGGATGTTTTTGTGTTAGTCTAGTGCAGTCAAGTCTGGGGTGAACCAAGGGCTATATCTGTTCTTAGTTCTACGTTTATTGAAAGGGGCATGCTTATTTAGGATGGTGAGGAAAGCACTTTTAAAGAACAACCAGGCGTCCTCTATTGACGGGATGAGGTCAATATCCTTCCAGGATACCTGGGCCAGGTCGAATAGAAAGGCCTGCTCGCAAAAGTGTTTTAGGGAGCGTTTGACAGTGATAAGGGGTGGTTGTTTGACCGCTGACCCATTACGAACGTAGGCAATGAGGCAGTGATCGCTGAGATCCTGGTTGAAAACAGAGGAGGTGTATTTGGAGGGCAAGTTAGTCAGGATGATATCAATGATGGTACCCATGTTTACGGATTTTGGGTTGTACCTGGTGGGTTCCTTGATAATTTGTGTGAGATTGAGGGCATCTATCTTAGATTGAAGGACAGCCGGGGTGTTAAGCATATCCCAGTTTAAGTCACCTAACAGTACAAACTCTGAAGATAGATGGGGGGCAATCAATTCACATATGGAGTCCAGGGCACAGCTGGGGGCTGAGGGGGGTCTGTAACAGGCGGCAACAGTGAGAGACTTATTTCTGGAAAGGTGGAAGCTCAAACTGTTTGGGCACAGACATGGACAGTATGACAGAACTCTGCAGGTTATCTCTGCAGTAGATTGCAACTCCGCCACCTTTGGCAGTTCTATCTTAAATGATATTGTAGTTGGGGATGGAAATTTCCTAATTTTTGGAGGCCTTCATGAGCCAGGATTCAGACACAGCTAGGACATCCGGGTTGGCGGAGTGTGCTAAAGCAGTGAATAAATCAAACTTAGGGAGGAGGCTTCTAATGTTAACATGCATGAAACCAAGGCTTTTACGGTTACAGAAGTCAACAAATGAGAGCGCCTGGGGAATAGGTGTAGTGCTGGGGGCTACAGGACCTGGGTTTACCTCTACATCACCAGAGGAACAGAGAAGGAGTAGGATTAAGGCACGGCTAAAGGCTTTAAGAACTGGTCGTCTAGTGCGTTGGGTACAGAGAGTAAAAGGAGCAGAATTCTGGGCGTGGTAGAATAGATTCAGGGCATAATGTACAGACAAGGGTATGGTAGGATGTGAGTTCAGTGGAGGTAAACCTAGGCGTTGGGTAATGAAGAGAGAGGTTGCATCTCTGGAGACACCAGTTAAGCCAGGTGAGGTCTCCGCATGTGTGGGGGGTGAGACAAAGGAGCTATCAGAGGCATGTTGAGCAGGACTGGGGGCTCTACAGTGAAATAAAACAATAATAGCTAACCTAAACAGCAAAAGACAAGGCATATTGGAATAAAGGGGCATAAAAACAAACAGTTAATGAGGGGCAAAAAATAACAGTTAATTAAGAGGGCTAAGACAACGACGGATAATGGCGATGAATGGACAAAGAGGGTCAGGTAGAGAAATGTGATGTGCTACACACAGGACCTGGGGCCTGGCAGTTAAACAGAAAGAAATACCATATAACCAAACAGTCCTGCAGGCATCAGCTGTGAAGCTGAGCAATCATAGGATCCGATGAGCAGCAAAGAGGTGAGCTAGGGAGCAGTTCAGTGGGCGCTGCACTAGGCGAGCGAGGAGGCACAGCGTTCAGAGTGCTAGCAGGCCGGGGCTAGCAGATGGATCTTCGGCGACGTCGCAGAGGAGAAGCCTGTTGAGACCACGTCGGACAATTACGTCGGCAGACCAGTCGCGATGGCTCGGCGGGACTTTGTGTCGACAGTAGAAGGTCCAGGCAGGTTGACAAAGGTACTGTAGCCCGGGAGAGTAGCTAGTACACGTCGGCTGTCCGGGAGATGAGCCTAGCTTACGCTAGCATAGGTAGCATGTGAACAATGGAAGTTTAGCCAAGACGGCAGACCCTCGATTGCAGCTAGCTAGCTGCGGTGATCCGGTGTGATGGTCCTGTAATTTCAGTGGAAATCCGGTGAAGTGGAAAGGAACGCAGTCCGATATGCGCTGAGTTGGTAGCGCGCTGTGCAGACTGGCCAATATTGTCCGAACTAAAAGCTAGCTGAGCAGCCAGAGCAGTGGTGAGGACCGCTAGCAGTGGTTAGCGATGGCTAGTAGCTAGCTAGCAGGCTAGCTTCTGACTGCGATTCAGTTAAATAATGGAAAGTAAGGATATTAGATCCGTTTCACGTTGGGTAAGGCGGGTTGCAGGAGAGGTAAATCGGAAACAATAAAAAAAAATATATATATATATGGAAAGACACAAATTACAAACTATTACAAGCTATTTACACGGGACACGAGACGGGACGAACAAAAACACATCTGCACTGTTACGCCATCTTGGAATTTACATGTCTACATGATGAATCAGCAATACACAAATTGGCTTAATCATTGTAACTAAATAATCACACAGAATGACATACAAGGATAGATTATACATTGATTACTCATGATCATCACGATTGATCATTTCATGAAAAGTCCCTAGTGATATTGACGGCTGGTTACACAAAGGAAAGTGGGTGGGTGAATGAAAGAGCGGGAAGCCTAAAAGACAAATGGATTTTTCTCTATCAGACCTTGAGAAGCTATGGCATAAACGTAAATACAAAATCTCATGCACTCTAATAACTGGCCATCCGGAAAAAGGAAATGCTTAATGTAAATGTACTCTTGAGCTGTACATTTACTCATCAAAGCAAAGGGTGACTACTTTGAAGAATCCGAAATATAAAATATATTTAGAATGATTTAATACTTTTTTGTTTACTACATGATTCCATATGTGTTATGTCATAGTTTTGATGTCTTCACTTTTATTCTACAATGTAAAAATTGTGCAAATAAAGAAAAACCCTTGAATTAGTAATATTCCAAACTTTTGGCCCCCAGTGTATGTATGTATGTGTGTGTGTGTGTGTGTGTATATCTATATATATATTCTGGTTGAAGCCAGTTTGTGCTGTTCTGTGAAGGGAGTAGTACACAGCGTTGTACGAGATCTTCAGTTTCTTGGCAATTTCTCGCATGGAATAGCCTTCATTTCTCATAACAAGAATATACTAACGAGTTTCAGAAGAAAGTTATTTGTTTCTGGACATTTTGAGCCTGTAATCGAACCAACAAATGCTGATGCTCCAGATACTCAACTAGTCTAAAGAAGGCCAGTTTTATTGCTTCTTTAATCAGCACAAAAGTTTTCAGCTGTGATAACATAATTGCAAAAGTGTTTTCTAATGATCAATTAGCCTTTCAAAATGATACATTTGGATTAGCTAACACAACGTGCCATTGGAACACAGGAGTGATGGTTGCTGATAATGGGCCTCTGTATATGTTCCATAAAAAATCTACAGTTTCCAGCTACAACAGTCATTTACAACATTAACAATGTCTACACTATTTTTGATGAATTTGATGTTATTTTAATGGACCAAAAATGTGCTTTTCTTTAAAAAAACAAGGGCATTTCTAAGTGACCCCAAACGTTTGAACGGTAGTGTATATACAGTTGAAGTCGGAAGTTTACATAAACGTAGGTTGAAGTCATTAAAACTCATTTTTCAACCACTCCACAGATTTCATGTTAACAAACTATAGTTTTGTCAAGTCGGTTAGGACATCTACTTTGTGTATGCCACAAGTAATTCTTCCAACAATTGTTTCCAGACAGATTATTTCACTTATAATTCACTATATCACAATTCCAGTGGGTCAGAAGTTTACATACACTAAATTGACTGTGCCTTTAAACAGCTTCGGCGTATTTAGTCATCGACTGTAAAACGGACCAATGACCAGCGTTAAGGCCACGCGCCCATTACACGAGTCTCGGAGACACAGAGGCACCGCAGCATTCAGTCGCGAGTTGTAAGCTTGCGAAATACACACACACACACACATATTTTAGCTATGCCTGTAAGGGCTGATACATGCTTAGCTAATTAATATGTTAATCTGCAACAAGAGTTACAACTGCTTCCAGCAACTGGATTGCGTCACGAGGCTGGGACCAGCCTGCACGCCCACGATAGGCTGAGTAAGTTTAAACCACACACAGCATCTACTCTGACAGGCCAGCAAGGAGCGGGAACTATTCTGTCGGAGTATTTAAGGAAGAACAAAGGAAAGGACTCGCTCTCTTCTCTAGGTGCTCTTCTCTAGCCCTGCTCGCTGTTTGCTCACTCACTCACTCCCGCTCTTGCGCCTCTCTCTCTCTCTCTCTTCCTTCCTCTCTCTCTCTCTCTCTCTCTCTCTCTCTCTCTCTCTCTCTCTCTCTCTCTCTCTCTCTCTCTGTTTGCCCTGCGTGGTGTCACAGTGAGCCTGTATATACGAACTTCATACTTACCATTTAAAGGTTTGCCATTTGGGGACCAACACAAAACCCACATAGAATATAAATACTAGATCTGTCAGGCTCTGACCATAGATAAATAGAGGAGCCAAAGGCTTCCCTAAGACCAGAGCCTGACACAATGTTTAATGATCATTTAACAGACTGTGAATCTGAAGGAAAGGTGTGAAAATGAAGACTAAAGAGCATTCTACAGAAGTTAGAGATAAAGTAATACACATGCATACATTAGGAAAAGGGTACAAAATAATATCCAAGTGTTTGGATATCCCATAGTGCACTGCTGGATCAATAATGATGAAGTGGAAGCTGCATCACACCAGCGCCTCAAAACTGACTGGTGCTCCTTCACTCCAATCTCAGCCACTGTACTCTGTTGCTCCTTCAAAGTTATTGTCGGCCTCTCCATGGCTTCCCACACTCCTCTCCTCTCCTTGTACGGCCACTGAGTTTTGAGGCACTGCCTTGTCTAGACCAGTGTCTGGGTGGTGTGATGCAGCTTCCACTTCGTCCTTATTGATCCAAAAGTGCACAATACATAATAAAGGGGTTGACTACTTATGCAAACAGCATATTTCAGTTATTTATTTTTCTTAAATGTATTTTCTAACGTAAAACCAATGAACTATTGATATAATGATTGATAATATACTAAACATGAGTTTTAAATATATGTTGAAGCTGTAAAGGGTTTGTTTACAGTTATCGTTGTTTTCCATCAGCAACTCCTACTCTTCAGAAATATATGTGCATTTAACCACAATTGATTTAAATAAATCCCAGATTGGAAAGTATAATTGTTTTTGTTTGATTGTGGTTGTCACAGTACAGAGAGAGAGATCGGGACATCGGAGAGGCAGCAGAGAGAAAGACATCACAGTGTCGGACAGGCAGCAGAAAAAGAGAGAGAGAGAGAGAGAGAGAGAGAGAGAGAGAGAGAGAGAGAAAAGGAGCACAGTGTCGGAGAGGCAGCAGAGAGAGACAGTCATCACACTGTCGGAGAGGTAGTAGTGAGAGACAGTCATCACACTGTCGGAGAGGTAGTAGTGAGAGAGTACAGTGTCGGAGAGGCAGGAGACAGAGACAGTCATCACAGTGTCGGATAGATAGTAGTGAGAGAGTACAGTGTCGGAGAGGCAGCAGAGAGAGACAGTCATCACACTGTCGGAGAGATAGTAGTGAGAGAGTACAGTGTCGGAGAGGCAGCAGAGAGAGACAGTCATCACAGTGTCGGAGAGATAGTAGAGAGAGAGCACAGTGTCGGAGAGGCAGCAGAGAGAGAGCACAGTGTCGGAGATGTCAAGGTCAGTCCTGAGGGAACGAGGCGCAGAGCTGGAGTGAGCAGACATTCCTTTATTTTCTATAATTTAAACTAAAAACTAAAAACAAAGGAGAGGTAGCGACCGTGAACTGACGTGAACACAAAACAAGGAACAACACACAAGAATTATTCCCCCCCCAACCAAAAGTCCTGGGAGACTCCGACTCTGGAGAGGGGCTGACGACCGGCCCTGGACTGGGTACCGGTGGAGCGGACTCCTCTGACACTGGAGCGGGGCTGATGACCGGACCCGGACTGGGCATCCGTGGAACGTACCGCTCCGGCACTGGATCGGGGCTGGACGGCAGGTGCGGACCGCCACTGGAGGCTCTGGGCTGCGAACCGTCACTGGAGGTCTGGTGCGAGGAGCAGGCATGGGCCGTACCAGACTGTGGATGCGCACCAGTGGTTTGGTGCGCGGAGCCGGCACGGGCCGTACCAGACTGGGAATCGGCGCTGGAGGCACCGGACAAGGAATCAGTGCTGGGGATCTCCAACTCCCCCAGTCGTCCTCTCTCCTCTGCCAATCCCCACCTTATAGGAGCCCCTCCGGGAGCCCCCACGATCGTAGTCCTCATCCGACTCCTCTTTGTACTCCCGCTCCCATGGCTGTAGAGGCTCCTCCTCGAACCCCCACTAGTGCAGTGGCCGGGGCTCCTCGTCCTCGATCCCGACCACCCCCATAGCCCCCCCCCCAAAAAAAACAGTTTGGGGGTTCTTCTGGGCTCCAGACTGGGCCGAGATCTTGGCCCACCGACGTGAATATATGTCGACACGAGCTAAACCTTGTCTTGTCCTTGACCCATTGTCTTTAATGTTCCATGAAGTCAAGACCATTGCCTTTAAATGGTGCTTAGCTGAAAAGCACAATGGGTTTGAATCGTGCCCTTAGTCCAGTCAGTTCAACAAACACTTGTGGTAAAGTATCACAATGGTTGAGAGGTGTATAGGCTACACACATAGGTAGAGCATTCAACTGTCAACATTATGTTCCGTTTGTAGGATTATTAACTGCTTGGTTATGAATCAAAAGTGAGATAAATCCATGCCCACTGTTATACCACTATTAGGACTATACTACATCATGAAATGCCAAGAAATATCTATGGTGTGTGATTATGACCAATACAACATATGAAATATACCTACAGTAATGACAACCACACTGATGACACAGAATAAAAAAAAATGTTATTTTGGCAGTCCGGTAGTTACAAAAAATGGTCTGCCATTTAATGTTTCTGTCAGGATAAACAAGTACTGTCAGCGTGGTATTTTCCCTTATCTTAAAGTTGAGGAAGGAATAATATTTCTCTCATCTAAATTTTTGAAGGAAGAATGATTTTTTTTCTCTCTCTCTCTCTCTCCCCTCTCTCGCTCTCTTTCTGCCTAGGGGACACCCTGATGTTTACCAATGCAACATGACAAGTGGCTTGTCATGGATCATTAGAGCCTGTCTGTTTGTGAGTTCTAGAATCTATGTTTCCTTATCATCTCTCACTGACAAAAGTGAAAAAGTAAGTACACCCCCTGGAAAGTTCTCTTTTTGGAAATGTAATCTTCACTTCAACACTATTGACAGATAAAGGTTACCCAATTTTAAGAAATCACACACATTTTCAAAGTAAAAAAATAATAATAATTTGTGATTTGTTCAATTGGGTAACCTTTATCTGTCAATAGTGTTGAAGTGTCCAAATATGTAAAAAAAAGAGAACTTTCCAGGGGGTGTACTTACTTTTCCACGTGACTATTATTTGATACCCTGAATTGACTTGAAAAGGTTTGACCTCAACTCTGATACAAATATAGCTCCTACTACCTATGTGCCCATTGTTTAGCTATATAAGAATAAAACAAAGTTTGAATTCTATGTAATCGCATATAATTATTTCAGTAACAACATAAATTAGGTATTCATTATTATGTAATGATTATTTAACCATGCACATTGCACTCTTCATGTTTATAACAGATAAATACAGCGGGTGAAATAAGTATTGAACACGTCACCATTTTTCTCAGTAAATATATTTCCAAAGGTGCTATTGACATGATATTTTCACCAGATGTTGGTAACAACCCAAGTAATCCATACATACAAAGAAACCAAAACAAATAAGTTCAGAAATTAAGTTATGTGTAATAATGTGAAATGACACAGGGAAAAAGTATTGAACACATGAAGAAAGGGAGGTTCAAAAAGGCATGGAAAGCCAAGACAACAGCTGAAAACTATCAGTAATTAAAAAGCAATCCAGCCCCGTCAGTGCAAATTAATATCAGCTGGTTCAGTCCCAACTGATGGCCTACAAAAAGGTCTCATTGCCAAGGTGTCACACAAGACACATCTCATGATGGGTAAAAGCAAAGAGCTGTCTTAAGACCTTCGCAACCTAATTGTTGCAAAACATAATGATGGCATTGGTTATAGGCGCATTTCTAAGCTTCTGAATGTTCCAGTGAGCACTGTTGGGGCCATAATACGGAAGTGGAAAGACAATCATTTCACCATAAATTTGCCTCGACCAGGTGCTCCTCGCAAGATTTCTGACAGAGGAGTGAAAATAATAATCAGAAGAGTTGTCCAAGAGCCAAGGACCACTTGTGGAGAGCTTCAAAAAGACCTGCAATTAGCAGGTACTGTTGTCTCAAAGAAAACAGTAAGTAATGCACTCCATGGCCTGTATGCACACTTACCACGCAAGACTCCATTGCTGAAAAAAAAGCATGTTGAAGCTCGTTTAAAGTTTGCTGCACAACATTTGGAAAAGCCAGTGAAATACTGGGAGAATATAGTGTGGTCAGATGAGAGCAAAATTTAACTGTTTGGATAATACAGACCATGTTTGGAGGAGAAATGGCACTGCACATCACCCTAAAAACACCATACCAACAGTGAAGTTTGGAGGTGGGAACATCATGGTGTGGGGCTGCTTTTCAGCAAATGGTACTGGCAAACATCACATAATTGAAGGAAGGATGGGCAAATTTACAGAGACATTCTTGACAAAAATCTGCTGCCATCTACCAGGATGATGAAGATGAAACGAGGGTGGACATTTCAGCAAGACAATGATCCCAAACACACAGCCAAGGAAACTCTCAATTGGTTTCAAAGAAAGAAAATAAAGCTGCTAGAATGGCCCAGCCAATCACCTGACTTAAATCCCATTGAAAATCTATGGAAAGAAGTGAAGATCAAGATTCATAGAAGAGGCCCACGGAACCTTCAAGATTTGAAGACTGTTTGTGTGGAAGAATGGGCCAAAATCACACCAGAGCAATGCACGCGACTAGTTTCTCCATACAGGAGGCGTCTTGAAGCTGTCATTACCAACAAAGGCTTTTGTACAAAGTATTAAATAAATATCAGTAAGTGTGTTCAATACTTTTTCCCTGTGTCATTTCACATTTTTACACATAACTTAATTTCTGAACTTATTTGTTTTAGTTTACTTGGGTTGTTACCAACATCTGGTGAAAATGTCATGTCAATAGCACCTTTGGAAATATATTTACTGAGAAAAATGGTGACGTGTTCAATACTTATTTCACCCGCTGTAGTAGACTTGACTGATTCTCTCCTCTCCTCTCCCTCCTCAGCAGGTGTGCCTGTGGAGAGGCTGTCTGTGTGAAGGGGATTGCCCATATAACCAATATTGGACAGACATAGTAAATTATCAACTCACTAGTTACTCATCACAATCTTTCTCACTTTTTGCTGCATATGATGTTGAACCTTTAAGTAACTGGTTGCATTTTTACCTTTTAGGTAAAAAATCTTCCAAAGGACTATTATTTCAAAATTAACAAAAGTGAGGTATGGGTTCCATTCCATTTCTGTACATGCTATCTGTAAAGTCTTGACTCCTAACTTGAAATCTGCAAGTGTAAATTGAACTTGAATCCATTGACATACATGCAAAATGCTATGAAAAGGCACATTTTATGCAAGCTTATCTCAAGCTAAGATTTGGCCCTAAAGGATTAGCAACTTAATTTCTGTCAATTCCACATGTTTATTACAGGAAAATACGTTTGAAAAAGTTGAAAAAACCCTTAGCAGGTTCTATGGGAATAACTGCAAGGAAGAACAAGATAAATCTGCATTATATTACCTACTGGGTTGTCTGAATAACAAGGTAGGTCTATATCACTCTCTGTGTGTGTGTGTGTGTGTGTACATGCATGTGCATTGGTTCTACTGTGTGTGTGTGTGTGTGTGTGTGTGTGTGTGTGTGTGTGTGTGTGTGTGTGTGTTCCTTCAGCCTATCCTCATTTTCCTCTTTCCTCCATAGCAGAAACCTACATGTGTCTCTTATGTGGAATACAGTCTAGCTGAGGTGAAGTTGGTCAGTTTGAAAAGATTTGAGTATCTGGTTAAAGCTGCATTCAATGACACAAATAATGTTTCACAAGATAAAGGTATGTTTAAAATGCCTTTGGTCCCATGACCTCTAGTGCACAAAATAATCATATTACATAAAGTACATGTTGAATGTATGTTGTATATTGTCAACTCATCTCCCTTTCTTACTATATAACCTGTGGTTTCTTTTTACAGAATGTGTTGCTGTTTTTGGTAAGCATGTGTGTGTGAAATCTGCTTATTAAAAATAACTATTACGTATGTACGTGTGTGTGTGTGTGTGTGTGTGTGTGTGTGTGTGTGTGTGTGTGTGTGTGTGCTTGTGTGTGTGCGTACGTATGTACAGTGCTGCGTGAAAGTATGTGAACCCCTTGTGCAATTATAGATTTTTTCTGTTTATACCCTGAAATCTTTATTTATTCAAAAATCTTTTTGATCTGACATAACAGGTTTATATTTACCAATACCATATGTTGGTGTAATCATGTGTGTAGTAGAAAAACACAATTAAAATGTATTTTTTTTTTTTATGGAATCAGTGCAAGTGCAAAAATAAGTGAACCCCAAGTTGCATTGGTTAAATCAAGTAGGTAATTAGAATCAGGTGGGTAAATAATTAGCTGCCAAATGAACCAATCAAAGGAGAGATCGTTAGGAAAGAGTTTGGGCGGGACTATGATAAATAGAGATAAGAAACCTGGTCAGTTTGGTGTTACCCATCCAGGTGAATGCAAAGCACACCATGCCAAGAGGAAAGGAGATCTCAGAGGACAGCAGGACGAGGGTAGTGAGAGCACATCATTCTCTTGAAGAATTTACCTTTACACTGCTATTTTTGGTGAAAACCCAAAACTGCCTACCACCAAAATAACCTTATCCCAACAGTCAAGTATGGTTGTAATATTGCGAGGGGTGAAAGTGAGAGATGAGGCGAAAAGACAGAAATAGTTTTAACAAGAGAAGATACTTTTAATAAAGAGACAGCAATAACACTAAAGACAATAACCCACGAGGGGTGAACAAAACATACAGGGTGTCAGGCTCTGGCCATAGAGAAGCAAATAGGCTTCTCTATGTAGTTATGGTCAGAGTCTGACAGTGTCGTTCTTTTCTGTTTCTGTGTGGGGTTTGGGTTGGATCCCTAATTAGAGGCAGCTGCACCGCATTGTCTCTAATTAGGGATCCTATATATGTTGAGTCTGTCCTTCACTCGGGTGTGGGTCGTTGTCGTTATATGTCTCAGTCACGGTGAGAAGTAAGTGTGCCTTTTTTTACGTCCGTTCATTTCGTGTGTTTTGGTGAACATGACGTTAGTTTATAGTGTGTTTGTGTCCTGTAGTTCGCCATTTGTGTTGATATCACATAGTAAGTAAATAAAACTATGTCGAACTACTATCCCTGCGCTGCGTCTTGGTCTGTCTCTGCACCCCCTCGTGACACAGGGTTAAATGGTGTTGCTACCATCCTCCCCCGACCGCCGGTTAGAATGCCAGCGAGGATGAGCGCTGGAGAAGAGGAGGGACCGTACACCCACCCCCCCCCCCCCCCCCCCCACCCCTAGGCGCGGCTCCTAACGTCGCCACTCGACCGGCGCACTGGACGACCCCGAGGGCGAGGAGCTGGCCGATCCGGACGGCGTGCATGGAATTCTGTGGTTAGCGATGGATCGCAGATGTCCGCCGCCCGGACCCAGCTGCGCTACTCAGGGCCGTAAACCCGCCCAGTCCACCAGGTACTGGATACGACCCTGCCGTAGCCGAGAGTCCAGCACTTTCTCCACTCTATACGGACCCCCCTAGTGGACCAGGAACCACCGGCCTGAGGAGAGAGACATGGAAAGAGGGAGACAGGTTAGTATAAGGTAGTGTCAGTCTCAACCTATAGGTAACCTCATTCACTCTCCGAAGGACCGTGAAAGGTCCCACATACCGGGGCTCAAGCTTATGGCAGGGCAAGTGGAGCTGGAGGTTCCTCGTGGACCTCCAGCCAGGCCTTATCCCCTGGGTAGGACACTAGAGCCTCACTCCGCCGCCTGTCCGCCTGCGTCTTTTGTCGTTGTACTGCCTTCCGCAGGCGGTCGTTGACAGCGGACCAGACCCCCTCAGCCTTCCCAAACCACTCCTCCACCGCTTGTACTTCACTAGAACCCCTTCCCCAGGGGCACCATGGTGGCTGAAAACCTAGTACCACCTGGAAAGGGGTTAGACCGGTGGAGGAATGGCACAGAGAATTCTGAGCGTACTCACCAGGCTGTTCCATGCAGTATGCCCGGAGGAACCTCCCTAGTTCTTGGTTGGTGCGCTCCGCCTGCCCATTAGCCTGAAGGTGGTACCCAGATGTGAGACTGACCGCGACCCCCAGTTTGGACATGAAAGCCCTCCAGACACGTGAGGTGAACTGGGGACCTCGGTCAGACACGATATCCTCCGGAAGTCCATACAGTCTGAAGACCTGCTGAAAAAGCACCTCAGCGAACTGGAGAGATTAGTGACGAAATCCACCGCGATGTGAGACCAAGGCCACTGAGGTACTGGTAGGGGATTGAGTTTGCCCGTAGGAGCCGTTCTCGGCACCTTAGACCAAAAATATTGGTGGCCAGGCATGGGGAGGACTGTGCGACACTATGTATTGTCCTGTGTGGTGTGCGACCTCGACCATGAAGGGCTTGAGAGGGTCTGGGTGACGTAACAGTGGGGCCGTGGTGAACCGGCCCTTCAGGTCGAGAAATGCCTTCTCGGCACCAGAGGTCCAGTTGAGGCGTTGAGGGTTTCCTTTCAACAACGACGTGAGTGGCGCTGCGATGAGGCTGAAGCCTTTTATGAACCGGTGGTAAAAGTTGGAGAATCCGAGGAAGCTCTGAAGTGCCTTGATGGTCTGAGGGACTGGCCATGACCTTACCGCCTCCACCTTCAACTCCTCCATCTTCACCCCCTCCGGAGCAATACGGTACCCTAGGAAGGAGACGGCCGTTTGGTGGAAGGCGCATTTTTCCTCCTTGATGTACAGCTTATTCTGTAACAGACGGTGGAGGACAGCACGAACGTGAGTCACATGTTCTGGGAATGTCGGGGAGTATACTAGAATGTCATCAATATACACCACCACATACCTCCCCGACATATCCCGAAATACCTCATTCAGAAACGACTGGAATACCGCTGGGGTATTGGCGAGTTCGTATGGCATCACTAGGTATTCATAGTGACCCGAGGCCGTGCTAAATGCGGTCTTCCACTCGTCTCCTTCCCGGATCCGTACGAGGTTGTATGCGTTCCGGAGGTCCAGCTTGGTGAAGAAGCGCGCTCCCCTTAGCTGCTCTATGGCCGCAGGAACGAGGGGCATTGGATATCGGAACTTCGTTGTTACCTCATTCAGTCCTCGATAGTCAATGCACGACTTAAACCCCGTCCCTCTTCTTCACAAAGAAGAAACTGGCTGAAGCAGGGGAGGTAGAATGGCGAATGTGCTCCTGCTCCAGCGTCTCTCGGATATACGTCTCCATAGTCTCCGTTTTGGCCATAGTGAGCGGATAGATTCGTCTGCGGGGAGGCGTGCCGCCTGGCACAAGGTCAATGGCACAGTCTCAAGCACGGTGTGGAGGGAGACACTTGGCCTTTTCTCGAGAAAACACTACGCGCAGATCTTCGTATTCTGGCGGAATGCTCCCCGTGAGGGTGATCTCAGGGCTCTCTACCGACGTAGCCCCTACCGTAGGTGTGAGACAGGTCCTCTAACATTTATCCGACCATCCCAGGATCCTTCGTGTGCTCCAGCTGATGTTGGGGTCGTGCTGCTGGAGCCAAGGAAGTCCCAAGATGATCGGATGTATGGATGAAGAGATCACCAACAGTTCCAGTCTCTCTCAATGGCAGCCGTGCATGGTGATGGTGACAGGACAAGTCACGTGAGTAATGGAACCAGACCCCACCGGCCGGCCATCCAGAGCGTGAATGGGCATAGAGGCGCAACAGCAGTCGGAGAGCAGTCAACCAAGGTCCGGTCAATGAAACTCCCCACAGCTCCGGAGTCAATCAGGGCTGTGGACACATGATCGGGGAAGCTACCAGTAAGCACAACTGGGCAACAGAAAGGGCTAGCTATGCGCTCAGCACGCAAGACACCTACTGTGCCCACCTGCGCCTCCTGGTCACTTACCCCTTTCCTGCGTCCAGCCGGGACCGAGGGACACGCCCTCCTGACATGCCCTCTCTCGCCGCAGTACAGGCACAGACCCTGACGACTCCGCCGTTCTCGCTCCTCTGCGGAGAGTCTCGTTATCCCCACCTCCATCAGCTCATGTTCCGGCTCCGATCGAGGAAGGGGAAGATGCGCGCCAGCTGATCACGGTCCCGGAGTTGGCCGTCAATGGCAATGGCCCTGGCGATGTAGGCGTCCAGTGTCATAGACTGACTCACACAAGCCAGCTCCATCTGAACCTCAACCCGCAGACCCCTACGGAAAGGGGTCCTAAGAGCTTTTCTCCATCTGGCACTTCCTCTCTCTCCGTCTCTCCCCAGTTGCGCTGCTTGGTCTCGTTCGGGTGGGTCATTCTGTCACGACAGGGAGCATACACAGCCCAAGGTCTGTCACGGTTGGGTGCATGGAGCGACCAAGACGCAGCGCAGGGATTATAGTTCTACATTTTTATTTACTGAATATTCAATTTCAAATGAACGAGCTATACAAAACAAAACAAACACGATAGAAACAAACGTAACGTAGCACACTTACTTTTCCCTGTGACTTGCGAAATAATGACCCACCCCCCGGAGTGGAACATACAAACCTATGTAGGATCCCTAATTAGAGACGATGCACTGCAGCTGCCTCTAATTAGGGATCCAACACAAACCACCACCAGAAACAGAAAGAATAGACCTGTCAGACTCTGACCATGGCTACATAGAGACGCAAATAGGATTCTCTATGGCCAGAGCCTGACATAAGCCAAAATGACATGCTCACCGTTCTTCTCAAATCCGGAGGACATAAAACAATATTGAGGTAAGATATATATGACATGTACCATTTTTTTATTTTAGTAAATTATTATTTTCATATTAATGGGAAATTCCTGTTATTTTTCGAAGATTTCTTACAAAAACAAGGTCTGTAAAGTGTCAACGGAAAACTGAGCGTATCGCAAGCTTTTTATTTTCAAAACTTTTTACATCTAGTTCAGCTCATGTTATGTTAATCATATTACATAAAGTACATGTTGAATGTATGTTGTATATTTGTCAACTCATCTCCCTTTCTTACTATTATAACCTGTGGTTTCTTTTTACAGAATGTGATGCTGTTTTTGGTAAGCATGTGTGTGTGTGAAATCTGCTTATTAAAAATAACTATTACGTATGGACGTGTGTACGTGTGTGTGTGTGTGTGTGTGTGTGTGTGTGTGTGTGCGTACGTATGTACAGTGCTGCTTGAAAGTATGTGAACCCCTTGTGCAATTATAGATTTTTTCTGTTTTTACCCTGAAATCTTTATTTATTCAAAACCAGTCTTTTTGATCTGACATAACAGGTTTATATTTACCAATACCATATGTTGGTGTAATCATGTGTGTAGTAGAAAAACTAAATTAAAATGGAATCAGTGCAAGTGCAAAAATAAGTAAACCCCAAGTTGCATTGGTTAAATCAAGTAGGTAATTAGAATCAGGTGGGTAAATAATTAGCTGCCAAATGAACCAATCAAAGGAGAGATCTTACCGCATTGAACGATTCAGAACCTGTAGAGTCATATTTGTCTTGGTAAAATATATTCTATAACAAAAGGAAGTGAAATTTCCTCACCAAAGCACGTTTTCACCCTGAGTGGGTGGACACCCTACAGAGCGAAGTCAGTTGGGTAAAGTCAGTTGTCTTGATATTCTTTTTTTGAGAGCAGAGGCCTCTTCCTTCCTGACCTCCCATGTAGGCCAAGTTTGTGCAGTCTCTTTCTGACAGTGTACCCATGCACTTTGACATTGATTGTGGCAAGAGAGGCCTGTAGATCCCTTGATGTTACACTGGGGTTCTTAGAGACTTCTATGAGCATGTTTCGGTCAGCTCTTGGGCTGACGTTGGTGGGACGACCTGTCCTAGTTAGTTTGCCAGTCGTCTGGAATTTTCGTTGGACAGTGGAATGATGTACTTCAAATTGCTTGTAAATGGAATGATGTACTTCGAATTGCTTGGAAGTGGATGTGTAACCCCTCCCAGACTCATGGGCCTCAATAATCTTTCTTCTGAGGGCCTCGGTTAGGTCTTTTGATCTTTGAATGATGTGTTACCACACCCATATGCTTAAGACAAAACCAGACCAATTGTCTTATGTTGTGTTGTTGTTCTTGATGTTGGCTCTGTGGGGTCTGTTTGTGTTTGTGAACAAAGCCCCAGGATCAGCTTGCTTAGGGAATCGCTTCCTTTTAGGTGGTTGTAGATTTAACGGCTCTTTTCTGGATTTTGATAATTAGCAGGTATCGGCCTAATTCTGCTCTGCATGCATTATTTGGTGTGTTTCTTTGTACACAGAGGATATGTTTTCAGAATTCTGCATGCAGAGTCTCAATTTGGTGTTTGTCCCATTTTGTGGTGTTGCTGTAGGCCCTCCTTGGTTGGTGACAGAAGCACCAAATCATCAGCAAACAGTAGACATTTGATTTCAGATTCTAGTAGGGTGAGGCCGGGTGCTGCAGACTGTTCTAGTGCCCTCGCCAATGCGTTGATATATATGTTGAAGAGGGTGGGGCTTATACTGCATCCCTATCTTACTCCACGGCCCGGTGGAAAGAAATGTGAGTGTTTTTTGCCAATTTTAACCGCACACTTGTTGTTTGTGTACATGGATTTTTTAATGTCGTATGTTTTTCCTCCAACACCACTTTCCATCAATTTGTTTAGCAGGCCTCGTGCCAAATGTTTGAAATCAACAAAGCATGAGAAGACTTTGCCTTTGTTTTGGTTTGTTTGTTTGTCAATTAGGGTGTGTGAATACGTGGTCTGTTGTACACTAATTTGGTAAAAAGCCAATTTGACATTTGCTCAGTACATTGTTTTCACTGAGGAAATGAACTAGTCTGCTGTTAATGATAGTGCAGAGGATTTTCCCAAGGTTGCTGTTGACGCATATCGCACGGTAGTTATTGGGGTCAAATTTGTCTCCACTTTTGTGGATTGGGGTGATCAGTCCTTGGTTCCAAATATTGGGGAAGATGCCAGATCTAAGGATGATGTTAAAGAGTTTAAGAATAGCCAATTGGCTCATATCATTTCATTAAGGATACCATCAACACCACAGGCCTTTTTGGGATGAAGGGTTTGTATTTTGTCCTGTAGTTCATTCAATGTAATTGGAGAATCCAGTAGATTCTAGTAGTCTTTAATAGTTGATTCTAGGATTTGCATTTGATCATGTATATTTATTTGATCTTTGTTCTTTGTTATAGGGCCAAAAAGATTGGAGAAGTGGTTTACCCATACATCTCCGTTTTGGATAGATAGCACTTCGTGTCGTTGTTTGTTTAGTGTTTTCCAATTTTCCCAGAAGTGGTTAGAGTCTATGGATTCTTCAATAACATTGAGCTGGTTTCTTACATGCTGTTCTTTTTTTTGCCGTAGTGTTTTAGTGATTCACCATAGTGAAGGCGTAGGCTCCGGTTTTCTGTCTCTCTATGTTTTTGGTTAGATAGGTTTCTCAATTTCTTTCTTAGGTTTTTGCATTCTTCATCAAACCATGTATCATTGTTGTTAATTTTCTTCGGTTTTCTGTTTGACATTTTTAGATTTGATAGGGAAGCTGAGAGGTCAAATATACTGTTAAGGTTTTCTACTGTTTACACCTTCACTATTACAGTGAAACATTTTGTCCAGGAAGTTGACTAAAAGGGATTGAATTTGTTGTTGCTTCCTTTTAGGTGGTTGTAACAACCCAAGTAATCCATACATACGAAGAAACCAAAACAAATAAGTTCAGAAATTAAGTTATGTGTAATAATGTGAAATGACACAGGGAAAAAGTATTGAACACATGAAGAAAGGGAGGTGCAAAAAGGCATGGAAAGCCAAGACAACAGCTGAAAACTATCAGTAATTAAAAAGCAATCCAGTGCAAATTAATATCAGCTGGTTCAGTCCCAACTGATGGCCTACAAAAAGGTCTCATTGCCAAGCTGTCACACAAGACACATCTCATGATGGGTAAAAGCAAAGAGCTGTCTCAAGACAGTCGCAACCTAATTGTTGCAAAATATAATGATGGCATTGGTTATAGGCGCATTTCTACGCTTCTGAATGTTCCAGTAAGCACTGTTGGGGCCATAATACGGAAGTGGAAAGACAATCATTTCACCATAAATTTGCCTTGACCAGGTGCTCTTGTTTTGGCCTTGTTCTGCCATATACTTTAACAACTACAGTTTACCCCATCTACATCCTTCACCAGTAGGGTTAGCCACTAAAGTATCGTCTACATAAATCAACATTTTGTTTCCTCTGGGGGCTCTAATTTTACTAGATTACTAGTGATAGCTTGTAAAAAAAAATAAAAAAATCTGTAGGACTTTCCGTATAGCCTTATTAAAACCCCTTATATATGTCAATTTCTTCCCCTAAAAGGTAAACCCAAACCACCCTTGGCTAACGGGATGTACGGGTATGCTAAAAAACACATTAGCCAAATTCATCATAGTTAACTAAATATTTTCCTGTCTCTATTGACTATGCAGGGTGTGTAAATCTGATACACATAGAGCTCTATCACACTCTGATTTATTCCCTGGAGATCTTAATACCATTCTCCAATCATTACTGGGAGCAGCTTTCTTTACTGGAAACATTAAAACATTCCACTATGCTTCATCTCCTTCTCTGATTGCTGTGACCAATTGTTCAAAAGTGGGAGTAATTCCATTTATTTCCTCAGACAATCTATAATTAAACTTCAAAACTACCTATACTAAAATTACTCCTTTAATCAATCCTTCATCAACAAATAGGACCTTGACCTAGAAGGTATGGCTTCCAGCTCACTTCCTTTTCCTGAGTGAAAAACAAATCTCTCTGTCATTAGAGACTTCTAAGTGGACCCCGGTTAAACTTTACAATTTTTATTAACGGATTATTAGGTCTTCATGAGAGCTCTCCCCTTTAAGTTCAGGGCACATCTTATATACACACACCTCAGTCAGAAAGCCCCCACCCTGCTTGATGGTGGCTGTACGTTCTCAGGGTCTGCCTTCAAAGACACACTGTACTGATATCTCATGTCCCTCAATCATGTTGTCTAAACAAGCCTAACAGCCCACTCCCCTTCCCTGGGAAACCGGAGAGACCCTCCTGTTATCTAGTTTTTATAGATAGATAGATAGATAGATAGATAGATAGATAGATAGATAGATAGATAGATAGATAGATAGATAGATAGATAGATAGATAGATAGATAGATAGATAGATAGATAGATAGATAGATAGATATATACTTAGATAGATAGATAGATAGATAGATAGATAGATAGATAGATAGATAGATAGATAGATAGATAGATAGATAGATAGATAGATAGATAGATAGATAGATAGATAGATACTTAGATAGATAGATAGATAGATAGATAGATAGATAGATAGATAGATAGATAGATAGATAGATAGATAGATAGATAGATAGATAGATAGAATATACAGATACACCACATACAATAGATACAACATACAGATACAATAGATAGATAGATAGATAGATAGATAGATAGATACAATAGATACAACATACAGATACAATAGATACAACATACAGATACAATAGATCCAATAGATAGATACTTAGATACTATAGATATAGAACAGGTTTTTATATTTTTTTGCAAATGTTTATATATATTTTGTAATTATCGACAGCAACAACAGCAACAGCAACAACAGCAACAACAGCAACAGCAGCAACAACAACAGCAACAGCACAGCCATCATCATCATTAACATCGTCACCATTATCAAACTGCAGCAACATGGGTAGCACACTTTGTAAAGTTTTTTTAATCCTTTAATGATTACTAGAGCTCAGTTAGTGTGAAGAATGTCTGACATTGTGTCCAGCCAAGTTAAAACCTCCTCTTACCATGACATGATCTCTTCCCTTTTTCACTAGAGTTACAAGTGCAGCGATTACAGAGTAAGTGTTTTAGCCTTGTTTATAAATACGCTACATGACCACGTCGAACACCCCCCCCCCCCCCCCCCCTGCTATGGAACATTTCTGCGGGGACTTGCTTCCATTCAGACACATACTTTTGTATAGATAGATAGATAGATAGATAAATAGATAGATAGATAGATAGATACTTAGATAGATAGATAGATACTTAGATAGATAGATAGATAGATAGATAGATAGATACTTAGATAGATACTTAGATAGATAGATAGATAGATAGATAGATAGATAGATAGATAGATGATAGATAGATAGATAGATAGATACTTAGCTAGATAGATAGATAGATAGATAGATAGATAGATAGATAGATACTTAGATAGATAGATAGATACTTAGATAGATACTTAGATAGATACTTAGATAGATACTTAGATAGATACTTAGATACTATAGATATAGAACAGGTTTTTAGATTTTAATGCAAATGTATAAATACAAAATAATTCTATCACATTTACATACTGTAAGTATTCAGACCCTTTACTCAGCACTTTGTATTACTCTTGTATTCCGGGTCATCATTAACATCGTCAGCATTATCAAAATGCGGCAAAATGGGTAGCACACTTTGTAATGTTTTCTTAATCCTTTAATGATTACTAGAGCTCAGTTAGTGTGAAGAATGTCTGACATTGTGTCCAGCCAAGTTAAAACCTCCTCTTACCATGACATGATCTCTTCCCTTTTTCACTAGAGTTACAAGTGCAGCGATTACAGAGTAAGTGTTTTAGCCTTGTTTATAAATACGCTACATGACCACGTCGAACACCCCCCCCCCCCCCCCCCCCCCCCCTTTGCTGCTATGGAACATTTCTGCGGGGACTTGCTTCCATTCAGACACATACTTTTGTATAGATAGATAGATAGATAGATAGATAGATAGATAGATAGATAGATAGATAGATAGATAGATAGATAGATAGATAGATAGATAGATAGATAGATAGATAGATAGATAGATAGATAGATAGATACTGTATACTCATCTCTCTACTCTTTGCTCTCTCCTAGGCGGGAACATAATAGTCAGTACGTTGTTAGCTTTCTCTCTGATAGCTAATATCATCTTGGGTGTCTACTTGTGGACCCGGGGGAGACGCCAGCATGAAGGCCTGGTGAGTGTGGTGTGTGCGTGCATGTGTACGTGCGTGCGTGTGGGCTTTCTGTGGCTAAAGTGCTTCTTGTATTTTTCAGTCTGCTGAACTGGAAATATTGAACTCAGTAGAGGTACGTCATCTGATACAGGTAATATTCTCAGAATGCTACGGCATGATGACTGATGACTTAGGGCACTATTCAATCGAACCCAAGAGTGTTTGGATTTGCATGTGCTCAACAAAGTCTCTCTCTCTCTCTCTCTCTCAGAAAAGCAATGGAGATGCTCTGCAGCACTGACCCCATTCAGAGGAATAATCCATCTCCCTTCCATCTGCCTCCAATTTCCCCTCGCTTTCCCAGACAACAATGGACAAATATATATCCTAAACCAGAGAAATGGAGCCAACAGCCCTGCCTCTCTCTTGCTCTCTCTCACACACAGTTCACACTTCCACTTCTTCTCCTGCCACTGGCATTCTGGAGATGCTGTTGCAGACTTCACAACAAACTTCAAAATTAAAGCATTTGGACGTCAGAATAAAAGCTCCCCTCCTTGTGTTTTAATGAGGAGAATGGAAGAACTAATGTCTGTCTGTCAAAAGTTCAAAAGTTTGGGGTCACTTAGAATTGTCCTTGTTTTTTAAATAAAAGCATTTTTTGTCCATGTAAAATAACATCAAATTGATCAATGCTGCTCTGACATGCACTGTCAACTGTGGGATCTTATACAGATTACTGCAGTACTGTATTCAATTTGTAAATTAACTACAATCTACAAAGGTTACTACAAATAAGTGCTTTATACACAGGATCTGTTTAACATACTTTCTGGTCTGGTTTCCCTGACACGGATTAAGTCTAATCCAAGACTAAACATTTATTTCCATATAGATTCTCCATTGAGCATGCTTTTTACTCCAGGACTAGGCTTAGAGCTCTATTCAATCTGTATCACGGAAGTTCAGCGTTACAGCATGATTGAGATTTAAAAGCAACGTTCCCACGTTAGCGGAGGGTAAATGTTGTATATGTCGGCTTAATCTGAAATGACCTTTACATTTCTACCGCGCAATCTGCAACGCTTCAGTGATACAGATTGAGTAGTCTTTGTCTGTGAAATCACTCCAGATATCCTGTATTTCTATACTTTTTCATACTGCCGCTCTATGTATCATGTACCGTGTATCTGTCTTTTGTGTACTTTCGTTGTGGCATTTTGCACCTGCCCTGTGTTTTTGTTGTAGCTGCTTGATAATGAAATTTCCCCCCCGGGGGATCAATAAAGTACCTATCTATCTATCTATCTATCTAAATCTTACCCTGTAAGCAGTCTATGGAGAAGGTATGACAGCAATCAATGCTTTGTTTTTGTTTACCTAGCCACTGTTTCAAATGCTAATTTTGTTGCATTTGTGGCACAAATCCAAAACAAGTCAATGGGAACAACGTTAGCATTTTAAAGCTTCATATCCAAATCATCTTCCTAAAGTATATAAACATTTATTTTGTATCTCATACTTAGAGATGATTTCGATCTTACTTAGAGATTTTGATAATTGCTGTGATTATTTTGATTTCCTCAGATCTTTGAGGGACAGACACTGCTTGTAAATATCTGATATGGCCTAGTACTGCCTTCTTAGCTAGACATGTTTTGTTTTGTGGACCATTGCTTATTAAAATGTATTTAAGCACACTACCTATTCATCCCTCTCTTGGAAACTGGTCAGTTCTATAATAGAAGGTTGGAGGGAATTGTAGCAGACACTCAGTCAGTTAGCAACCATCAGCACAGGAAATAAGTGGCTTCAAAATGTCATAATAATACAGCTACGGGTTTTGGTAGCTACTGAAACAAAGAAATAGTGTCCAGTGTGAACAAGGGAGTTGAAGTCGGATTTTAAGTAGAAATCAGACTGAGATGTGGATTGTCTTTTGAACCGAAAATTGGATTGGAAACAGCATTATGGGCCTGATTCCAATGTATGAAATTACGCCTTTCTTACACACGCCGTTCCTACGAGCTTTTCATTAGTTGGTATTCAGACTTCCCTTATGAAGGTGCGTAGCGGGCTTTGCAGGCGTGATTCCTTTGCTGTGCTGACTGAATGTAGTTCAACCGCTGAAAAACATCCCACTTGCTGACCAACAGATTTCCTTGTGGAGTTTTCATTCAAGTATTTCAGTACATTTATCTTATTAAGTATTTCAGTACATTTATCTTATCAAGTATTTCAGTACATTTATCTTATCAAGTATTTTCTGTACATTTATCTTATCAAGTATTTCAGTACATTTATCTTATCAAGTATTTAAGCACATTTATCTTATCAAGTATTTAAGTACATTTATCTTTTTCCTTTTCCTTTTTGCATCAACACTCTGATACTGGTCAGGTTAGCAGTTGGAGAGAATGTCTCCTCATAATCTAAAACCATCTTCTGACTGTATCCTTTTGCTACGTACCGGGCCTTATATTTGTCAGACCCATCAACATCTCTTTTGATTGCATATACCCATCTACCCCCCACTGCTTTCTTACCCTCAGGTAAGTTGGTTAAGGTGAATGTGTCATTTTCTCTGAGTGAATGCATTTCATCATCCATTGTATTAATCAATTTCTCAGGATTAGTCGAGGTCATAGCTTCCCTGAATGTTAGGGGTACGTTACATGCCACTCTGTAACAGTGATCTACATTCATCAGTATCTGATCATCACTTTCTCCATCTGATATATATTCGCTTAAATATCCTGGTTTCTTTCTCACTCTAGAAGGGTATCGGGTAGGCTCGCTATCTGTTTCACCTGTCTGCATTTGGCTGTTCTCAGTAGGCATTGTGACAGGAGCCTGCCCATGGGCACATTTTGGGTTCTCGTCAGCATGTTCTGCTGGATCTATTTTCCCTCTTAAAGTCATCGTCGTCGGGTACTATATCAGTTTGCGTCTGCTGCTCTGTGATAGTTTTGGTTACAAACTTCACCAGCCTGTGCATCTGCACTTTTCCACTGTTAGGATCATAGACCATGTAAGCTGGACTAGTTTTGTCGTATCCGACAAACAGTCCCTTTTTACATATCAAGTCCAATTTTTTCTTTCCTGTTTATAAGCAAAACAAACAGACCCAAACTTCTGCATTCTAGATAGATTAGGCCTTTTTCCTGTCAACATTTGGTAAGGTGTCTGGTTTGTACGATTGTTGAAACATCTGTACCTACAACAGCTGCTGTCTGCACAGCATAGTTCCATAACTCTTTTGGTAACTCACTCTCTATGAGCATACACCTAGCCATGTCAAATAAAGTAGGCCAATTTCGTTCAGCTGTACCATTCTGGTGTGGCGAGTATGGCGCTGATGTTTCATGTCTAATTCCATTCCTGCTGAGTAGTGCCTGGTAATTCTTTCCCATGAACTCTGTACCATTGTCAGACCTGATCGATTTAACCTTCCCGTATGGGGCTGTGTCAGCAAGAAACTTCTGGAATAATCATCAGTAAATGAAAGTGCAAATCTATACCCATCTCTGGACTGTGGATCTATTGGTCCCGCTAGATCTGTGTGTACCAACTCTAGAGCTGCTTTGGCCCTTACATCAGGATTCCTGTTCCTGGTTTGAATAAACTTTCCCTGAATGCACACTTCACAATGTGGGTTAGGTTTATCTGTTTTACCCTTGATTGTCATACCTTCAACGACATCTGTAATTTCTGAATATCATCAGAATTACAATGACCTAAAATCTCATGCCATGTTTGCATATCATAACACCCATTACACTGGTCATCACATTCAATATTTACTGTATGCAAGTAGTACAGTCTGTTGTACTCATGAATGTGGAATTTTGTCCCGTCTCTGTGTCGTAGGATGTCGCCCCCATCCTCGAAGATAATAGTCACTCCGCTTGTAGTATCTGCTTTCACAGAGAAGATGTCCTGCGGGTATGAGGGAATGTACAACGCCTGTCTTAGGGTCGTTTTGTGACGTCTCCCTCGATCAAGCAAACCGCCGCGTCTCCTCTGCGCTCTGCAACTCCGGTGCACCTCGTGCCATCAGCCAACTCCACGCAGTGTGTCTCGGCGTGGAAATTGTCGTCGAACTTCTTGAACTTTGCTATATCCGTGATGATATGCCAAGTTGCCCCTGTGTCTATCATCAGACCTTTCTTTTTGACACTGCGCCCTGACTGGATATCCGTCTCCTCGTTGCTTATTCGGAACGCATACGCCATGTTGTTCGTCTCCTCTGAAACTTTTCACGCGTCATCTCGCCGCTGTCTCCGCCTGTAGGTTGCGTCCTGATGTGTGCCACTTTTACAATGACTGCACCATTGCTTGCGTTGGTACGCGCGGGATTTATGTCCTTTAAGACCACATCGGAAACACACTATGTCCGCGCTTTCGGCTCTTCTTTCGCTTACACTTGCCTTAACAGGTCTCCCATTCGAGTGCTCTCGTGCCTTCATGACATGGTCATCGTATGCTGTTGCACGCATCTTCTCCGTGTCCTCATAGCTTCGTAGCTGTGTTTTAAATTCGGCAAAAGGTTTGAATAATTTGTCAGTCCTTTTAAAGCCATTGCCACCAACAGCCCGTCACTCAATGTCTCGCCAGCGTTTCTCAATGCTGTAAAGGCGGTTTCTGCGAGTATGACGTATTCTGTCACACTCTCACTGTTCGACTTTTGAAGTGAAGTCAATTCAGTGTACAGACTTGTTATACGTGGCTTTCCTTTACCTGCATAATAGTCTCTCAAAATATACAGAGCTTTCCGCCCATTGTCTGCCGCTTCTCTCATTACCAGCGACAAACTTTTATCGTCCAAAAACTGGATCAGCTCCGCATAGGCTTCGGCATTTTTCTCGCCGTCTCTTTCCAGCTCTCCTTCATCGTCGGTAGGCTCATTCAAAATCGTTTCCTTTATAATAATGTGATCATGTTGACTCTCATTGTCTATCATTTCCTATAACATATGAGATCACAATATGTACGTAGGCTTAAACGTTAACACTAGGCCTACTTATATATGCGTAATCAGGTGCATGTCCTAACTCAACATTCACAGGAGAACTCCAAACAAAAGTCTATTAATAAATTGACAAAACCCCTTAATGGAATGAAATGAACCAAAACGTGTTCCTCACAAGTATAGCATAGGTTGTGAGCTCTGCAAATTAACGGTAAATGTGCTACTTGTGATATGTAATGGGGAATTGATAGACACTAACAATCCAAGCGCAAGCAATTCACACAATGAAGTTATGAAACAATGAATGTGGACAAAATGGCGGGAGAGAGCGCATTCTGGAAAGAGACATGACTTGTGCATCTTAGCCGCACTCCCCTTGTTCTTGGACTGTGCTATCCCCGCGGCCTCCGCAATAGAGTAGTCCACTGACACAGGCGCGAATCAGACCGGTGTCTCGTGTGCCATGAAAAAAGATATATTTGCGACTGCTCGACTATAAAAAATCTTGGTCGGCCAACAGTCGACCACTTGACTAAATGGGGTCAGGCCTAATTTGCGCATAAATGCGTTTCCACCACCATTTCTCACAGAATTAATTTTACAGACACATCCCAATATATCGAACAAACAAATAAATACAATCAAATGTTATTAGTCACATGCGCCGAATACAACAGGAAGTACACATAATACCCCATAAAGACAAAGTGAAATCATGTTTTTATTTATTTTTGCTAATTTATTGATATGAAATGCGAAAATATCTAATTTACAATAAATAGATAACTGTTTTATTTTACTTGAAACGTGTGACTTGACTTGCTCTTAGAATGCATGACTTAGACTTCTTGGGACTCGACTTGAGACTCGGACCTTGTGACTTGAGACTTGCTTGTGACTCGAATAATAGTGACTTGGTCCTATCTCTGGTTCTGTCCTGTCCCCACAGACTCTCTAGGCTGCACAGCCTACGACGTGGTCATCAGTGAAGAGTTCTTCCAGAAATGCCAGGTGTGTGTGTGTGTATGAGAGTGTGTGAGTGTGTGAGCATTAATCAGACACATGTTTTGTGTTCTGCTCCAGATTATGTAAATCGCTCTGTTTCTCTCCTTACTTCCTGTATTTCTTCTCTCCCAGACTGGAATGTTCTGAAGAACAGGACGTTTCTGGGGAAGTTTTCTCTCCCTCTCTCTCTCTCTCCCTCCCCTTTCTCTCTCCACAGATTCTCAAGGTGACAATGCCAGTGGTGTCTTCATGAAGAAACTGAATGTCAGATATTTATCCATTTGTTGTATATGAAAATATCACGGTCTGTGAGTGCTTATGTTATAAAATCACTTCAGTTCATCTTTGATAAATGGTTATTACACTAAACATTAGCCATGCATCATCATTATCACACCAGCCATACTAAGCCATAACCATCGTTCAAACACTCAGCTGTCTCTTTAGTATGGGTTTTACTCGTTTCCCGCAGTCCACCTATGAACAGAAGACCCTTTTCGTGGAAAGAGAGGGAAGGAAATGCTCATCCCACCTATTTCTGGATATTTATTTCTGGCCCTGGTCTGCTCTCATCCATCCCTCTTTTGTCGCCCCTTTCTCTATCTCCCTATCGCTCTCTCTCTCTCTCTCTCTCTCTCTCTCTCTCTCTCTCTCTCTCTCTCTCTCTCTCTCTCTCTCTCTCTCTCTCTCTCTCTCTCTCTCTCTCTCTCTCTCTCTCTCTCTGTCTCTCTCTCTCTCCACCTGCCCCTCTTTTGTTAAGTGAGGTCATTCCCTTGTTCTCTTAATCCCAGGAGGTGGTTGTCTTTCTATCCCAAAATTCTCTCCTAATCCCATGGCCCTCTGCCCTACACATACACACACTGCTCATCACCACCCCTCCCTGTATAAAACTCCCATTGTCTCTCGCTACAAAAGTCATTCTCCTGGGCTCCTCTGTCTCTCTGTCTGTGTATCTGTCTGTCACACCGTTGAAACCTCACCTTGCTCTCGGTAAGTCTTTCTCCAACTCTCCTCCTGTACATCCAGGTTCTGAATGACCTTTCACCTCTTGATGCTGCTCTCTCAGTTTTGGTCTTGTCAGGTCAGGTTCTCAGACACAGATTAAGCCTAGTCTTGGACTAAAACACACTTTCAATGGAGCTTCTCTGTTGAGAAACCCTTTTAGTCCAAGACTCATTCTAAGATGTGTCTGGGAAACAGGCGTCTTATGTATCTTTTTGGTTCAAAATATCTTATCTGTCTGTATGTTGGATCAGTTTTTGTATCTGTTAGATCTGTTACCCTGTCAGTGCTTTTAGTTGGTGCATATATTTCTTGCATCTACTGATCAGTGTAGGCCTGGTCATGTATGGTGGTTTGTGTTTAGAGTATATTGTCTCCTGTGGATGATGGATTGTATTTATAATAGCAGCGGCTGGGATAAGGCCAGGACCCTCATTGACCTTGTAGCCATCCCTAATGTCCAGTCAGCTAGTCAGTCATACTGCATTCTTCTTCCTCCCACCTCCTCGTTTCCACCTGGTTAGATAGATTGATAGACAGATGGACAGACGGACAGCTAGGAGCAGTGATCCTCGCTCTCCCTCCCTCCCTCCTAGGACTGTTAATACGGTCCTCTCCCCTATAGCAGTGATAATGAGCCGGAGTGACTCACCCTAATCTCCCACCGTATCCCCAGCATGCCTCCCATCCTCCCCCACGGCGTGTTTGACTAAAATTAACCCCTCAGAATTCCGTCGCTAATGCTCCCTCGGTTGATGTCCCGGAGCAACTTTACACTTCCCTCAAATCCCAGCTGTCTGTCTTCCCAGACCGCTTACCAACCAACTTCCATTGTTTCGCCAACTGCTGGGTTGGCATTCTTAACCCTCCGTTCCTCAGCTGAGCTCACACCCTTTTTCCATATCCATGCTGGCTTCGCCTGTGTCGGTCATCGGGGCATGCAATGGAAAACATTTTTAAATGTTTTGCAGCAGAAAACCAAAATGTTTCTTATTGGACAGTTCCAGCTTGTCTCTCCCAGTTGGTATTTAAAAAAAAAAAAAATATTAGTTCCTAATGAACATGTCCCTGTTCCTGGTTAGAATAGAATAAGCTTGGGTACAGGCCTAGATCTATCATAAGTCAGGTCTAAGACAATGATGGATTTCATATGCAGGCCGGTAAAAACAGAGAGAACTGGCCTAGAATTTACAATTGTCTTAAAGTGAATGTGGTATGGGTTAGGGAGAGGGAAGCAGATCCAGGACCAGCTTTTAGGAGCACATCATCTAACTAACCTAATACATTGAAAAAAAGAAACGTCAGTTAACGCATGCCAATGTAGTACCACAAACGAACATGAGCAATCAAAAAGGACACAGTGGAGCTTTGGAAGCAAGGTAATGACAGGACCAACTCTATCAGCACTGGACCTCCACCAATGTTGTTACCAACCATGTGTCCCTTCGTCCATCCGTCAGTGCTTCTCATTGTCCCTTCTGTTGGCTAGGTAAAAACACTGAGTAACTCATTAGCCGTGACTCCCGTTGGAAAGAGGGATGGATTCATCTCTGTGAGGCGCCGATGGCATTTTAAGATGGCCGACATTGTTTCAGGCACAAAACGAAGTTGGGGAGAGGCGCGACAACAGCTATGTTGACTATAAATATTTCCTGGGCAATGCTATGCTATAAATTGTTTCAGCTGACACCGTTGTGGAGAGACGTCACCGGGAAAAGAGAAGGGGGGTTAATAGACAGACAAGGAAGAGAATAGGAGTTGATACACGCTAGAGAGAATAGGAGTTGATACACAAGAGAGAATAGGAGTTGATACACACAAGAGAGAATAGGAGTTGATACACAAGAGAGAGAATAGGAGTTGATACACACTAGAGAGAATAGGAGTTGATACACAAGAGAGAATAGGAGTTGATACACTAGACAGAATAGGAGTTGATACACTAGAGAGAATAGGAGTTGATACACACTAGAGAGAATAGGAGTTGATACACTAGAGAGAATAGGAGTTGATACACACAAGAGAATAGGAGTTGATACACAAGAGAGAATAGGAGTTGATACACTAGAGCGAATAGGAGTTGATACACTAGAGAATAGGAGTTGATACACACTAGAGAATAGGAGTTGATACACACAAGAGAGAATAGGAGTTGATACACACAAGAGAGAATAGGAGTTGATACACACAAGAGAATATGAGTTGATACACACTAGAGAGAATAGGAGTTGATACACTAGAGAGAATAGGAGTTGATACACAAGAGAGAGAATAGGAGTTGATACACACTAGAGAGAATAGGAGTTGATACACTAGAGAGAGAATAGGAGTTGATACACACTAGAGAGCATAGGAGGTGATACACTAGAGAGAATAGGAGTTGATACACACAAGAGAGAATAGGAGTTGATACACAAGAGAGAGAATAGGAGTTGATACACTAGAGAGAATAGGAGTTGATACACACTAGAGAGAATAGGAGTTGATACACTAGAGAGAGAATAGGAGTTGATACACTAGAGAGAGAATAGGAGTTGATACACACTAGAGAATAGGAGTTGATACACACTAGAGAATAGGAGTTGATACACACTAGAGAGAATAGGAGTTGATACACACTAGAGAATAGGAGTTGATACACTAGAGAGAATAGGAGTTGATACACAAGAGAGAGAATAGGAGTTGATACACACTAGAGAGAATAGGAGTTGATATACACTAGAGAGAATAGGAGTTGATACACACTAGAGAGAATAGGAGTTGATACACACTAGAGGAAGATGAGAAAGAAGTATCTAATTAACTCAGATTTGTGCTGAAACCAACCAAGGTTTTATAAAGCCCTTATATTCAATGACAACGTGTTGCTGAGGACCTCTAGGTTTTGATTATACAAACCCAAGTATAACCAACCACAACCATCACAGAGTGAATTTAGTTCCTGAATCAAAGCTAGAAATGTTACACTGAAAAATCAACACTGGCCAATTTGCTGTGTACAGTACCATCGAGTTTACCCTCTACTTCTTCACACCAAAGTCATCTATTGGTCTATTGTTCAAGATGACAAATAGCAAAATAGACTCGGAGAGAAATTAAGGGGAACTGAAGAAAGTGATAGAAACGGTATCTCCCTCTGTGTTTAGAGCCTTAACATTCTCACCTGTTCACACTGTCAGCCTCTCTGCTTGTCAGCCAGGAAGATGTCTGCACCATGAGACGATTTATAGGAGAAACCCTCAATGTCCAACATGTACAATCTGCTTGTGATTGTGTGTGTGTGTGTGTTTTTTTCTATGTTGTGTGATCACCCATTCTTTTCTTTATTGGAAATAGAAGGCATACAATTTACAATTTGTGGCATAACTACGAATATATTATCTTTTAATTGGAACAAGACCGTCCCCCCGCCCCTCCCCCTCTAACAAACAACTAAGTGAAAGCAAAAAACAAACATCACTCAACATGAAAAGAATATTGAAACAAATCACAACATATTGTCCCCCTCCCTTGCCCCAAGTTCTTACTCCTGATCAACAGAATAATTGTTTAAAAAAGGAAATTAAAGGTTGCCCTCTCAGGAAAAAGTTTAGAAAGTATTTATTTTTATCTAAATGAAGAAAATTCATTAGGTCTTTCAGCCAGGCTGAGACACTGGGTGGTTTGGAGGATATCCAATTATTTGTCGGTGGGCTACAGCATCTGCTTTACTTTTGGTGAGACAGCAGGACAGATGGAACTCCAAATATAGCTATCATAGGACAAAGCTACAGGTCAACATCAAGAAGTTTAGCGAGGGTATTAAAAACAGCTTAGAGCATGAATAAAACGTATGAGTGTGATCAAACGTGTAATCGGCGGGAGAAATTGAGCATCCATCACACGTATCATTTGTTTATGGGGGAAAAAACATTTTGTAGTGAATTCTGTGCAAGACTTTTAACTGAATTAAACCCAACCGAGCTCAGAGGAAAAATGGTTCAGCCATCAAATTGACTGTCAAAGGAGGGGTGAGATCACCTATTTCATTTTTGTACAGTATAGTGGTAGTGTGTGGTAGTAGCTAGATAATCAGTCAGAGTGTTGTATTGTAAAGAGGTTGGTGATTATACAGTATATGACAATTTATATTGACTCTCCTTTCAGTCTTCTTTTAGTGCAGCCATGTCTGATGTAGAGGAGGAATACGAGTAAGTGTGGAAATAATACACATTACTGATGTAATGCTCTGATGGCAACTTTCCTGGTTTAAAATGTGAATTTATTGCCAACTGAATTGCTAACTGCATTTCTTTCTCTCTCTCTCTCTCTCTCTCTCTCTCTCTCTCTCTCTCTCTCTCTCGCTCTCGCTCTCTCCACACACACACCTTTGCTCTCTCTCCCCCCTTCTCTCTCTCTCTGGTAGGGGGGAGCAGGCGGAAGGTGAGTGGGTTGCTGTGCTGAGGTGTTACTGTCATTAATGTTGGACCACACTTGGCCTTGCATTTGGAAGTCTATTATTAGCCTATTATCTCAGCTGCTATTGCTTTCAGCACACTGCTGACAAATGGGTTTTAAAGCCCCAAGCCCTCTATTGGCCACACTCTCCATCTCTCTTTTCCATCTCCCTCCATTCCTTTCATCTTCTATCTCTTTATTCATCGTTCTAATATCTCTCTCCATCCCCTAGTCTCATTTGTGTCTTTTTCTTCTCCCAACTTGTCTTTCTTAGTTTTTTTTACCACATTGCCTTGATTACGTCATTGCCCCACGTCCTTTCTCTTGTGCTCTGAACTGCTCTCTGACTTTCAATTCGATTCAATCTCTCTCTCTCTCTCTCTCTCTCTCTCTCTCTCTCTCTCTCTCTCTCTCTCTCTCTTTCCAGAGGAGGCAGTGGAGGAGCAGGAGGAGGAGCCAGAGGAGGAGCAGGAGGAGGAGCCAGAGGAGGAGGATGGAGGAGGTGAGACTAGTTGTCTCTCAAATGCCACCCTATATGTACAATAGCGCTGCACTACTTTTGGCTGTGTCCCAAATGACACTCTACAGTATATCCCCTACAACACAACACTACTTTAGACTGACTGTGTCCCAAATGACAAGTTACACCCTACAACACTCTACTACTTTTAACTTAACAATGGCTGTATCAAATGGCACCCTATATCCTGTTTAAAACTACACCACTTTGCACTAGATCCATGTGACTTGCTCTATGTAACTTTGGCTAGAGGTAGTGCATTAGAGGGCTATTTGAGTTCTTAATTCTATTCGTTCAGACATTTCTTGATTTCTTGCTGTGTTTCTAAGTATTTTTTTGTAATAATAATTTGTGTGCTTGTTTGACATTTAGTGCATTGTTAAGGGGTTTCGCGTTTCGCTTGCACCAGCTACAAGTTCTGCTAAACTGTGTGCGCAACCAATAATCTTTGATTTGATTTGATAACATGGGAATTGCCTAGGATGTCATGCAAAATTATGATTGGCCCACGGTCTAGAAGTAGCCAATCAGAATCCGGAGATGAACAGACCTCGCCAATCATCATCAGCGACAGAACCTGTCTGTCCAATCAGACTGACTTCAGAGACGAGGTCACTCAGATGAGACACTGACGTCATCTATCGTATCTAAATGAGAAACGTATTCTGTTCATAATGCCTGACTAGTGGGTGATGCACTCTGTCAATATCCCTTATGTCCCACTTCCATTGGCTGACCCTGTGCTGGTCCTTCCTGGCTATCAGAGCAACAAGAGTACACAGGTAGGGTGAGAACCACCCATTGCTTACAGAAACAAAACATCTAAAATAAATAAATGCAAATAAAATACAAAATAATTATATGATGTATATCTACGGATTACATATAGGGTTATTCCATTCTATTTAGCCTCGATCTGTTTTAGGGGGTTTTACAGTTGTTGTTATTGTTACAGTACTTTTTAAGTGTTTAACTGCTTGTTTTTGTTGCTTGCTGCTTAGTTTTCAACTTTTTTTATGCTCTGCACTTCCTTATGTGGAGACAATGTACAATATACATGGAGTGTACAAAACATTAGGAACACCTTCATAGTATTGAGTTGGCCCCGCCTTTTGCCCTCAGAACAGCTTCTATTCGTAGGGGCATGCACTTTACAAGGTGTCAAGCGTTCCACAGGGAAGTTGGCTGGATGTCCTTTGGGTGGTGGACCATTCTTGATACTCAAGGGAAACTGTTGAGCGTTGAAAACCTTTGCGCCTGGCACCTACTATCATACCCCTTTCAAAGGCACTTATATATTTTGTCTTGCCCATTCACCCTCTGAATGGCCCAGATACACAATCCATGTCTCAATTGTCTCAAGGCTTGAAACTCCTTCTTTAACCTGTCTCCTCCTCTTCATCTACACTGATTGAAGTGACATCAATAAGGGATCATAGCTTTCACCTGTATTCACCTGGTCAATAGCAGGTTCCTAATGTTTTGTAGACTCAGTGTATATCCTCATATGTAGAACATTTGCAATTACTTCTTGTATGTACACAGGGTTGGGGAGTAATCCGTTACATGTAAGGGATTACAAAAAAACGGTAACTGTAATCCGTTACGTTACCAGCAAAAACGTGGTAATCAGATTACAGATGCTTTTGAAAAACTAGATGATTAGCCTTCGAGGATGACTTTTAAATTCAGAAAGGATGGTTGAGGGAAAAAATATTTGACACTTGTCTGTTTTCTCAATGACATTCAAATCAGCATTGAAAAAAGGCGCAAGTTTGTTCCACCTGAGCGAGTCTGCCCGCATTCAGAGAAGACTATGATGACACACCAAATGTGTTTGATGGATCGTGGGAAAAGAGCAGGAATAGGCTTTTGTAGGCTACAGTCCAAGCTATGTCTTCCAATGCTGCGACTGCTGTCGGCATCCAAAGATTATCCAACAAGTAAACACTTAAAGGATGACAGCAGTGGTGTGATGTCTACATAGCGCATTGACGTGAATCACACTGCTGCTCTCACATTTAGCTATTTGCGCCTTACAGATTGTGGTTGTTGTGGATGGCTGTTCACAAATCTAAATGTGTATTTGAACCCAATAATGGTTGAATTCAAGAAGTTTAAGCTGCCTTTCAATCATTGTTTTTGGAACCAGTGGACAGCCAGTGAAAAATGTGCTCTTGTGCTCCAGCCTATGGAATAAAAGTGGGGCTTTTATTGCTGAATCTAATTTATGCTTATAAAAACAATAATCCATTGGACACATGCTCAAACTCTCACACTTTTGGTAGACTTAAAGGGGCAATCTGTAGTTGCTACATCCATTACCAGTCAAACGTCAACAAAACTAAGGAGCTGATGGTGGACTTCAGGAGACAACAGAGTGAGCATGCCCCCTATCCACACATACTCATTCACAGGTTTTTCTTTATTTTCACTATTTTCTACATTGTAGAATAATAGTGAAGACATCAAAACTATGAAATAACACATTTTGAATATGTAGTAACCAAAAAAGTGTTAAACAAATATTTTTTGGATTTTAGATTCTTCAAAGTAGCCACCTTACCTTGATGACAGCGTTGCAGACTCTTGGCAAAGAGTGCAACATTTATTTTTCAACTTGAATCAATGAGCCCAATCACCAAAATCATAAACAACAGAGTATGGCTGGCTAATACGTCTTTAGTTTTGGGGTGATGCTCAGGTAAAACCATTTGGCTAATCTAGACATCCATATTTCCAAGTCCTATTCTTGCACTACAGATACATGATACATAGTGTGGCAGTATGAAAAAGTTTAAAAGTACAAGAAGTCTGGAGTACAAAAAGCTATAAAAAGGCCTTACATAGTATGAGTGAATGACTGAATATGCACTCTACACATTGTTATAGGTGAGTGTTAGGTAAAAAATGATATAATTATTGCAAGTTGATATAAATAAAAAATATTTGCATGGTTAACTATACAGGTTGATGGCAGAGAAAGATACTTAAATAGCTAAATGTGCGTATGATATAAGTGAGGGTAATAATAGTTTACTTAATATACGGTCTGGTTAAATGTACAGGTAAATGAATATTTGCATGGTTAAATTAACTGTACAGGTAAATACTTAAATAGCTAAATGTGCGTGTGATATAATTTAGGGTAATAATAATAATTCCCTTAAAATACAGACCTTAGTACAGGGTTTAATTACAGATAAATGCCTGTGTTGCACATTCAATATACTATATGCAATGAAAAATTATCCTACTGACAGGATACTAATATGCAGTCCTGAGTGAATGACTATGTAAGTTCAGTCCAAGAATTACTTACAATATTGCATATGATATGATATAACAACTGTACATTAATATGTATATACAGTCCTGAATGAATGAGTGCTGAATGAATAAGTCCTGAGTGAATAAGTGATTACAGACCAGAAAGTTACTCACGGATGGATGCCTAATTGTTAAACTAGGTCCTAACACCCCAACAGTTCCAGGTCTATGTTGCCGACGGCACGGCACCCAGTTGAGGCATTAAATAGTCTAATAGCCGCCGGCAGGAAGGACCTCCAGTAGCGCTCTCTAGATGTCGTTCAATTGGTAAAATACATTTTTGTCTTCTTGTAATGCCTCTTAAAGGGAAAGTAATCTAAAAGTAACTGCATGTAATCGGATTACATTACTGAGTTTTGTAATCCAAAAGTTACATTACAGATTACAATTTTGGACAGGTAACTTGTAACTGTAACGAATTACATTTAGAAAGTATCCTACCCAACCCTGTATGTACATGTGTGAACATGTGCATAGGTAATCATGAATGCTGGTACAATACAAGTCTCAGAAAACTACATTTCCCTCTAGTAGCTGTTGGAGTCACACAGTTGTAGTCAATGATGTGGCCGTCAGTGCAGGATGGGAAATGTGAGTTTTCCTAAACTTGTTTGCACCACTGCATTAAACTTACTCTCTCTTCAATCGTTCTATCTCTCTTCTCCACCTCCCTCCTTCCCTTTGCTCTTGTCTTTACCTGCTTTCTTCTCTTCTCTCTCTTTCTCTCACCATTCCCATCTCTCTCTCTCTCTCTCTCTCTCTCTCTATGTTATCTCGCTGTCGCTCTCTGCCTTTGGCACATCAGAGCAGGAAGTTCAGGAGGAGGAAGGTGAGAGTGATTGTGGGAGTGATTCCAACACACACTGATTTTGTTTGGTTTTTATTCACATTAAATCTAACCTACATTTGAATTGTCTGTTATGAAGGAGGAAAATCACATGCGCTAACTGTTTAACTCATGGCCTCCTCAATAAAGCTGTACTGTTGCTATAGCTACACACACTGACACTTCATTGATGATGATGATGATGATGATGATGATAGTGCATGCTGTTGCTCCTGTCGTACTCTGGGGGTTATATACCAACTTCAGATCTGTTTTTGTACACCGTTTTGACATCAATTTATGATTTACGCAAAAACATATTGCCTTGTTTTTTTTAATCTATTTTTTTAATTGTGTCCCTTATTCTCTTCAGGACTTTGGATTTCATACGAAATCTTTAGAATGAGAACAAAAGCTATATTTCTGTTCTGTCATGTGTTAATACTCTCTCTCTCTCTCTCTCTCTCTCAGAGGAGAAACTCCCCATACCCAAGTATGTTCACTTTTGTGTGTGGCAATTTAGCTTTGTGTGAATGTGTGACAAATAGGTCAAAACATTTATTTATCTGTTCATCCTCTTTCATCCTCTTTATTGCCAACTGAATTGCTAACTGCATCTCTCTCTCTCTCTCTCTCTCTCTCTCTCTCTTTCTCTCTTCTCTCTCCTCTCTCTCTCTCTCTCTCTCTCTCAGGCCCATGGTGCCCCAGCTAGCCCCTCCCAAGATTCCAGAGGGGGATAGGGTGGACTTTGATGTGAGTGATGTCATCTCATATCAAGGAATTGGCCCACTATTTGGTCCTGATTGGCTGTTCCCCTTCAATTTCCAAATTCACTAATGAACATTAATATTGATGTTAGTTAGATGCAGCTCTGCTTTACACCACATCTCTGAATATTTTGTATCTATTTAATCTCCATCCTCTCTCTCCCTCTCTCAGGACATCCACAGGAAGAGGATGGAGAAGGACCTCCTGGAGTTGCAGAGTCTGATTGACGTCCACTTTGACCAGAGGAAGAAAGAGGAGGAGGAGCTCATTGGGCTGAAGGACCGAATCGTGAGTAAACATCCTGTTTACTTTATGTTGAAGTGTTGAAATGGAACACAGGAGCCTTAACTACCTGAACGTGTCCAATAACAATGCTCATGTATTTATTTTAACGTTTCGTCCCAACAGAACATGACCCTGGTCAAGGAGCGGACAAGCTCATGATAAAAAAAAAGTTGATATGAAAGTCCTTTCCTCTCGTCCCCACAGGAGAAGCGTCGGTTTGAGAGAGCAGAGATACAGCGAGTTCGAGCGGAGAAGGAGCGGGACCGGCAGATCAGGATTGCGGTAGGATCGACTTCACACCGCTGTGGTTCCCCAGGATTATGGTAGGGCCCTAGTACTTCTCCTTTCTAACTTTAGCATTCTCTTGTGTTTAGGAAGAACGGCAGAGAAAGGAAGATGAGGAGGCAAAAAAAAAGAACGAGGACGAGGCCAAGAAGAAGAAGGTTCTTTCCAACATGGGAGCCAACTTTGGGGGCTTCCTGCAGAAGGTACTTATGTCCAGTCATTCGCTTGCAAGCTTTAGGAGCAGATCTTTGGATCTATACAGTAAATGTTTTTCATTGGGATAAATATCTATTTTGTTGCTCAACTTCCAGTTTGTGAAGTTCTATGTGTGTTTGACATATGTTTCAGGCGGAGCATCGTGGGAGGGGGAAGCGTCTAACGGGGAGAGAGATCAAGAAGAAGACCTTGGCTGAGAGACGACCCCCACTGGAGATTGACAACCTGAGAGAGGACGCCCTGAAGTGAGTCCCGGGCCGATCACACACGCCTCACCTTATCCCCAAGCCAAAATCTCCCTCACCTCTTTGTCCCCCCCCCCTTCTCTTGGTCTCCCAGGCAACGAGCTCAGGAGATGTGGAACTGGATCTACACGCTGGAATCTGATAAGTTTGACTTCATTGATCACATGACGAAACAGAAATATCAGGTGGGGTGACTTGTACACGTACCAAAAGGCAGAATCCATAGATGTTGTAATATTTGTGAAGTCAGAGATCCACTGTGATCTTATGCCATTTTTTCTGTGTACAGATTATTGTTCTCTTGAATAGAATCACGAGTGCCCAGAAATTGTAAGTACAGTAAACTTATTCAATTTCTTGGTTTCTTTATATAATATTTTTAGCCACTTTTTTCAGTAACGTGTTTGTATGGTATGTGCATTTATCTACGAATAGTTGTTTTTGAACTTAGCTGTCTTTCTGCCTACCACTCTCCCCTGTAGTAAAAAGGTTCATGGTAAGGGGAAGGTCGGAGGTCGTTGGAAGTAAAGAAGCACCCGCTCTCATAGGGCAGAAGGGAGAAGATGACTTTGGAGCGAAGAAGAAAGGAGGGAGATTCCACCATCCCCTCTTCCCTCTTTTATTGTGGCCACCCTCTTCCTTGGCCCTCATGTGTTTCATTGCAAAATAAGTTATAATAATATGTATTGATAATAAAACGGTGTACACTCGCTGAAGTTGCTAGCTTGATGTTCCTCTGGAAATTGACACACACACACACACACACACACACACACACACACACACACACACACACACACACACACACACACACACACACAGACTTGTATTACTTTATAGGGAGTGTGGGAGAAATTATAATGGCTCAAAATCGACCTTTGATCAGTGTCTAGTCTGGCCAACATTAGTCATCTAGGGAAACGCTGCCCTCTGCTGGAGAGATGTGTAACGCCTTCTGTAGAGGTAGTTACCGTAGTTAACAAAACAGGATTACCACTAATTAGACACGTTGGTTTAAACACACTCAACACACATATTGCCTGACACTAGAAACCATTATTACAGCACACACTAGTAATCATCAACCCATACAGACAGGCAGAAGGGAATTATAGGCCTGATCTACTTGCAGAGAGCTCAGTAATGACGCTGTCTGTCTCACATGTGGAGGAACACATGAACACACACGCGCGCGCCATTCAATCTGTATCGCCAGAACAGTTTCTGTAATAGAAATATAAAGGTCATTTCCGATTGAGCCGACATATGCAGCCTTTACCGTGAATGCAGTTTCCGCTAAAGGAGGAACATTGCCTTTAAATTTCAATCCCGCTGTAAACATACGGCTTGAATACAGCCTTAAACTCTTGTTACTAAACGGCCACTGCTGAATGCTAGTAGCAGTGGTTTTGTTGAATGACTTGTTAGCTTGGAAACTACAGCACCATTTGACCTCTAACTTAATTCATTCATATGCTCTGCTATATCTCTTTTTACTTTCTTTTACAGTAATTATTATCTCCTCTCTACTGCATATTTTCTTCATACAGCTTCCTCTTTCTTTCTCTCTCTCTCTCTCTATCTCTATGTATTTGTATTATTATTTATATATACAGTGCATTCGGAAAGTATTCAGACCGCTTCCCTTTTTCCACATTTTGTTATGTAACAGCCTTGTTGTAAAATGGATTCAATAATGTTTGTTCCTTTTCAATCTACACACAATACCCAATAATGACAAAGTGAAAACAGTATTCAGGTGCATCCTGTTTCCGTTGATCATCCTTGATGTTTCTACAACTTGATTGGAGTCCACCTGTGGTAAATGTAAGTGAATGAACATGATTTGGAAAAGGCACACGCCTGTCTACATAACATCCCACAGTTGTCAATGCATGTCAGAGCAAAAACCAAGCCATGAGGTCGAAGGAATTGTCCGTAGAGCTCCGTGACAGGATTGTGTCGAGGCACAGATATGAGGAAGGGTACCAAAACATTTCTGCAGCATTGAAGGTCCCCAAGAACACAGCGGCCTCCATCATTCTTAAATGGAAGAAGTTTGGAACCACAAAGACTCTTCCTAGAACTGGTCGCTCGGCCAAAGTGAGCAATCGGAGGAGAAGGGCCTTGGTCAGGGAGGTGACCAAGAACCTGATGGTCACTCTGACAGAGCTCTAGAGTTCCTCTGTGGAGATGGGAGAACCTTCCAGAAGGACAGCCATACCATCTCTCCACCAATCAGGCCTTTATGGTAGAGTGGCCAGACGGAAACCACTCCTCCGTAAAAGACACATGACAGCCAGCTTGGTGTTTACTAAAAGGCACCTAAAGGACTCAAGATTCTCTGGTCTGATGAAACCAAGATTGAACTCTTTGGCCTGAATGCCTGGAGGAAACCTGGCACCATCCCTACAATGAAGCATGGTGGTGGCAACATCATGCTATGGGGATGTTTTTTAGAGGCAGGGACTAGGAGACTAGTCAGGATCGAGGGAAAGATGAACGGAGCAAAGTACTGAGAGATCCTTGATGAAAACCTGCTCCAGAGCAATGGTTCACCTTCCAACAGGACAACGACCTCAAGCACCCAGCCAAGACAACGCAGGAGTGGCTTCGGGACAAGTCTCTGAATGTCCTTGAGTGGCCCAGCCAGAGCCCGGACTTGAACCTGATCGAACATGAAAATAGCTTGAGAGGATCTGCAGAGAGTAATGAGAGAAACTCCCCAAATACAGGTGTGCCAAGCTTGTAGCGTCATACCCAAGAAGACTCAAGGCTGTAATCGCTTCAACAAAGTACTGATTGAAGGGTTTGAATACTTATGTAAATGTAATATATCAGTTTTACACTTTTAATACATTTACAATGTAAAAAAAACAACGTTTTTGCTTTGTCATCATGGGGTATTGTGCGTAGATTGACAAGGATTAAAAAAACATATAATTTTTGAATAAGGCTGTAGCGTAACAAAATTTAGAAAAAGTCAAAGGGATCTGAATACTTTCCGAATGCCCCTCCTCCCCTTCCCTGCCTCTCTCCCTCTCTCTCTAAATCCCTGCTCACATGTTTGGCTGAGGCCAGTCCAGTGCATCAGACAGACAGACAGAGAGGGAGGAAAGAGGACACAGAAATAATCCAGTCTTTTCCCTCTCGCCTGCAGCCATCCCACAGATTTTGCTCAGCTGCTCAAATTGTAAATACAACTTGACCACTGTGGAAAATTCACCACCCATTTTTAACAAGATAGAAAATACTACAAGATACACTACTGAACACACTTCTTGAATTTTTTTTATGACCACCAATGTGTATTCTGTCATTTTTGGTGAGGTATCCCTCCTTTTTTGATCTGAGTGGCATTATATATATAGAGAATACATAGTAATAGTATGATAATATGGGATTGGATACAATTTAAGTTTGAACACCATTTCTATTTCAGTATCGCAGAAGATCTGCGTTATAGATTCGATTGAAATTTAAAGGCAATGTTCCCGCATTCGCAGAGATTGCATTCATGGTAGAGGCTGCATACAGTATGTCGGCTCAATATGAAAAGTGGATCTTTCGCGATACTTCCGCAATCAGTGGTGTGAAGTAATTTTGTTTATTTATATTTTGACGTGTGTATTTTTCTGTAATTTATGTAACTCAGGGCTCATTTGTAATAAAGGTTAAATAAATACTCAAGCTTGCAAATCTATCTGACCATCTGGTAATTTTTTGAATGATTTATTTAGCTATTTACAACCACTCACATTACATTCAGGAGGTAAACCAGAGAAAGCTTTCATGTACTACGGTTTAACAAGAACACACACGCATTCATACACACGCATTCACACAAACGCATTCACACGCACACATTCACACACACACATTCACACAAACACATTCATACACACGCATTCATACACACAATACTGCCTTCTCTCACACACAAAAAGCACAAAACAGTCAGCCATACTCATAACAACATCAAAATGGTCAAAATGGACACAATAGTAAAAACATAGAGTACAATTAGTTAATAGGCCAAAAAAATCCCTTTGATTTTCTATGAAGAATAATAAGGAAGGAGAAAAAAACAAAAACCGAACCAGAAATGTCATTCCAGCACTGCAGTGACGTACAGGTGGGAGGCAGTTACATTTAGTTTTCTTGAAGTTTCTACGTGAGTAGTGTGTTGTGTCATGATCAGCACTATTGTGGAGCTTATCCACTGTTGTGCAGTTTTCAGGTCTTATGTTTTTTGTTTTAACACGTACCGGAATGTTCAGTGGCGTTGTGTGTGCGAGTGAGTGTGTGTGTGCATTTAGCGGAGGGGCTTCTTCAGGGCCTCATCCACCTCCTCCTCAGGACACAGGGCGTGCCACTGGGCCACGGGACGTCTTGGATTGGCCAGCATGTCTGACCAATGGCGGAGGCCCACCCCTGAGGCGCCGAAGCCGATCCAAACCTTCCCAATGGCGTCGTTGCTGCCCAGCTTGTCGTAATCGTACACCGTGATCAACACTTGGACTTTCTGCAAGAGGAAAGGGAAGAGTGGAAAACGTTAGAAGAAATAAAATGTACAGTGTTGTTCAACATGCAGCAGGAAATGGCGGGAGGGCGCAATGTTCTAGAGAAAACGGCGGGAGAGTCCTCAAACACAGGTCGCCCGACCCGCAGGAAAACCTGTTATCGTGACCCCCAAGATGTCTTCCTTATGGGAAGCTTGGTGTACATGCCTGTATTTGGCCGAAGGGGATCTCGAAGCTGAAGCTTTCGTTGAAGTAGGGGTTCAGAGTGTTCTGTTTGACCGTCGTCTTCTTCTTCTTCAGCCGTTTGCCTTGGTGCTGCAGCACCACTTTAACGAAGGGGTCTGTCAGGAGAAGACGCAGAGGAACGCTAGTTACAGAAAGCAGAGGTCAAACAGAGGGCGAGCCACTTGGATGGAGAACAGTGATGACGAATGATTGTGCAGTAGGTTCGTGTGTTGTGTCTGCAGCTCTGTAATGCTCTGCAGTGGTTTACGCCTAATTACTTCAACAAAATGTAGACAACCAGATGTCATTAATAGGTCGTAGCTTGTATTGACTAGGAGAGTGTAAGGACTAATAGAAGGTCACCTGACAATCCTCCACAGTCCATCGCCTTCAGGTGCTTGGCCTCCATGATGTTGATGGTCAATTTACCGGCCGTGGGGACATAGCGCAGAGAGATACAGATGTCCCCTAGCTTCTCTACCTGTGACCGGACAAACACACAGTTCGATATAGGTTGATGTACAGAGATAGACAGAGCCAAGTAGACGTAAAAATAAAAAAAAATACATGCACCCAAAACCCAAACAGACTGTATTCTTCCTTCCTTCCTTCCTTCCTCACCTCCTCTTTCTCTCCTCCAACCAGATCCCTCCATTCGTGGAGGGGCTGAGCCAGGTCCACACTGTTCATGGAGATGGAGATCTGTCCAATCACGTCGTGTTTACCAAAGCGATCAAAGTCAAAGACCTGCAGGACCAGAGTCTGACCGCCCAGCTCCTGGTAGGGGATCTGTGGAGAGACACACAGAACCGGGAGTATTCTAAGAGCTTTTCTGAGGGTTTTACATATACACATGAATGAATACCACATCTCACTATCGCCATCTGTCCTCCAGCACCACAGACTGACCTTGAAGACGAAGGTCTCGTTGAACACGGGGCAGAGGTTCTTGCGCTGGACTTTGGTCTCAAACTTCTTCTTCTTGTCTGGCAGCATGTAGACCTTAACATAGGGGTCCGAGGTGCCGCCCATGTCCATGGCTGGCAGGTTCTCAGCCTGCAGGATGCCTACGATCAGCTGGAAGAGAGGGCAGAGAGGGGGAAAAGGTCAGAGGTAAGCAATGGCCTTTAAAATATTTTTTTACAATGTCCGTAAGAACTGAACAAAGTGATAATTTATGCAGATTTAGGCTGGGATTCAATGCATATAGGCCTTTTGCGACACCGCTTTTAAAGGGAACGATAAAAGCAAAAAATGACATCTCAACCGGAAAATTACATTTAAAAGTCAGTTGAAGTGCACTATTATGTGGCTTGAATTGAATCCCGGTAAACATTGCATTTTCGTGACAAATGAGATGTGTATTGCAGCAGCATTCCAAAATCATGTTTGGAATGAAGTGCTGTGCCGTAGTTTTGAAGTATTACGTTTGGGTTTGGTAAAATCTCAGGTATGTTGCGCAAGGCAAGAGCGGTTTAGCAGATAGAAAATGTCCCCTGTGAAGGTCAAAGCCGAGCCGTTAAAGAGGAAAAGGTCATAGGTCACTGAAGACACAAATAAGAGGTCAGAGGTTAAAACTCAAATCTGCACAGACAAAGAGCAGTGGTCAGAGGGCCTTTAGAAATGTCATTAGTCAGACACTTCACATCCAGGAGGTCAAATGTCAGGGAGGACAAGACACACACACACCTGGTTGTCAGTGAAGTTGTAGTCCAGGGTGAACTCCAATTTTCCGAAATTCTCTTTTTCCTCTTCCTCTCCTTCCTTACCCTCTCCTTCCTTAATGACAGAGAACATCACAGTCGTTTATGACAGGTATCCTTACACAGCCAATGCATTATTCTCTCCCTTCACACAGATACTGACACTACCTCTGGAAATCACTTCAGATCATTTCAAACGCAGTTGCAAATTAGGTACTTGAACCCATTCCACCACCCACTATGTTGCCCACCCTCCCTCCCTCCCTCCCTCCCTCCCTCCCTCCCTCCCTCCCTCCGTCTCCACTCACCTTGCCCTCCTCTCCTTCTCCGGCTCCCTCCTTCTTCCTTCTGCCTCGGCCTCCTTTCCTTTCACGTACTTTCTTGGGCTTCTTGCCCTTCTTGATACACTTCTTCCAGATACAGAAACCTAGACAGACCACCAGAGCCAGCACCACCACCACTATGGCTCCTACTGCCCACATGGGCACTGGGGGAGAGACAGACATAGGCCTTATCTAGCCTTATGACATCTATAATACAACATACATCACAACATACATACATATAACATACATATAATACCTATGTAGCTGTATGACATGTATTATACGACATACTGTACATAGGCCTTATGCAGGGTTATGACACATACACTGAGTATACAAAAACATTAAGGACACCTTCCTAATATTGAGTTGCACTTAGTGTATAACACAACATACATAGGCCTCGTGTAGCCTTACGTCATGCCTGAGATGTTATTGTGAGAAGGGATGGAGAGCACAAGCGATGGGAAAACAATATTAACTTACTTTTAAGTTTATGATCTGTGATTAAGAGGAGGAAAACAGGGGGAATGAAAAAGAAATGATGAGAGGACATAATGTGAAATGAAATGAGCGATGAATGTGTGTGTGTGTATGTGTGTGTGTTCATTGTGATCAGGGCTCACTTGGCATGTGGGTGAGTTCATTGAAGAACTTGCTCTTCATGTTCTTGAACTGGTGGTCAGAGTGGTGGGTGGAGGGAGGGGCGGGGCCTGGGGGCGGCTCTTCTCTCTCCTCAGCCGCCCGACGGGCCCGCGCTTGCACACTGGCCAATCGCATCACTGCTCAGCTTCAAGGCAGAGGTGACAAAAGAGCAATCACTTCAGTGCAGTGGAATAAATGTTTGAATATGCCATGAATTCTAAGTATCCTGGTAAGTAAACTGGATAGATATCCCCACTCTAGCTGGATTTCAATATGAATTACACATCACTTTGCAAGCCAGGATAATGTGACTTGCAGGCCTCATGTGGCCTGAAAACTATGAGTTCTAGGCCATTTTATTAGGAAAAAAATAAGTATTCCGATGAAAAACGTATGAAATACGCATTCTATTGCTTTAAATAATTGTATTTTAATGACAACATATTCACTTAGGATCTCACTACTTGAAGGCCACAGGATTGAAAATGAATGAATGCAACAACCCTGTCTCTGTCACCAGCAAACACAGTCATAGGTGATACTGGTAACTAAAATTCACTTTGTATCAAGTCTGCCAGGAGTTTTCCCAAATGTGCCGAATTGGTTTTCAAGTACATAACTATAGAGAACATACAAAAATGCTATGGTAATAAAAAACGTAAGTTTACACACTCCCAGGAACGGGGCGGAGTGGGTGTGGAGCCAGAACCCAGTTCCTACATTTGAATATAAAACAGATTTTTCAAACAAAACGATCTCTATCTCTGGGACCCTCAGGATGACAAATAAGAGCAAGATTACTGAATGTAAGTACATTATTTACCTTCAGAGGTGAATGTACCAAACCAGTTTGTGAACTATCCTCAAACAATAGCATGGTATATTTGTTTTAGCTGTAATAGCTACTGTAAATTGGACACTGCAATTAGATTAACAAGAATGTAAGCTTTCTGCCCATATAAGACATGTCTATGTCCCGGAACGTTGCCTGTTGTTTACAACGCCATTCTAGTCACATCTCGCATATTGAGCAGCAACCGTCCTGGTATAGGGACACCGATCCCATAGAGGTTGTTGGGAGATAAATTGGTAGGTAAGGCTCTGTGATAGAATAGCATCCTGTCCAGGGATTGCACTTGTAACACACTGTAAAAAGCCAACTTAACCAATTGCTTTAGAAAGACAATACATTGAACTAATGTGTTAACATTTGTTCAGTAAACAAACTTTGCTCACAGTAAGCTAAATGTATAAAAACTTGTTGAATTGAAAAATGGTAAAAAAGCCAACTTAACTTAATCAGCATTATTCTGTGAGCAGCGGAAGAAAAAGTAAAGATACCTTAATAGAAGACTCAAGTAAAAGTGAAAGTCACCCAGTAAAATACTACTTGAGTAAAAGTCTAAATATATACTTAAATATCAAAAGTAAAAGTATAAATAATTTAAAATTAAGCAAACCAGACGGCACGAAGTTCTGTTTTTTTTTTAATCTACAGAGAGCCAGGGTCACATGCCAACACTCAGACATCATTTACAAACAAATAATTTGTGTTTAGTGAGATCAAAGGCAGTAGGGATGACCAGGGATTTTCTCTTTAAGTTCGTGCATTAGACCATTTTCCTGTCTTGCTAAGCATTCAAAATGTAACGAGAAAATATGCCCAAATGTTGAGCACTCACAATCTTATTGCAGCTGGTTGCCTTGTAATTCTACGTTGAATCAACAAACTGCTCGAAGTGAGCTGAATTTGTCACTGAGATTGACAGTTTATATGATTTTGGTAGTCTCAATAATCAATCTTCCTTACCCCGGCAGTCATTCTCAATGCAGGTTGTGGGTGATTAAACGTTCCAAAGCAGGTTGTGGGTGATTAAACGTTCCAATGCAGGTTGCGGGTGATTAAACATTCCAATGCAGGTTGGATCTCCTCACTCTGGATTCCAATAGGAATTACACATCACTTTGCAAGTCAGCATTGAGGTTTGAATCAACATACAATTGTAAGGCAACCATCTCTCGCTCTTGTGTTGTCCCTTCGTTTAAAGCAAAGCCTAATGGATTTACCTCGGCTTTACCTCTCCCTCCAGCTCTCTTTCTATCTCTCTCTCTCCTTCTTTTTGTGTGTACGTACTGACATGTGTGTGTAACTGATAGATACACACACACACACGTCTGGAATGTCTACATGTTAATAGTTTTAAATATATATTTTCGTCTTTAATGTCTTTTTCATTATGTCTCAGACCCCAGTAAGACTAGCTGTCACCATTGGCTTCAGCGAATGTGGACCCTAAATAAAATAAAATCTCCCTCTCCTTCTCTCTGTTTTTTTTAGTCAGCTTTCCCATTTCTCGCAACCCATTATCCAGCTCTTTAACATATTTTTTATTTATTTTTATTTATTTCACCTTTATTTAACCAGGTAGGTCAGTTGAGAACAAGTTCTCATTTGCAACTGCGACCTGGCCAAGACAAAGCAAAGCAGTGCGACAAAAAACAACACAGAGTTACACAGTAAACAAACATAGTCAATAACACAATAGAAAATCTATATACAGAGTGCAAAATGTAGTGCAAAATGCAATAAGGTTAGGAGGTAGGACAATAAATAGACCATAGTGGTGATATAAATTACAGATTATCATCATTAACACAGGAATGAAGGATGTGCAAATTATGATGTGCAAATAGAGATACTGGAGTGCAAGAATATCTCTCTTTCTCCTCTCTGTTTCCCTCTCTGTCTCCTCTGTTTCCTCTCTGTCTCCTCTGTTTCCTCTCTGTCTCCTCTGTTTCTTCTGTTTCCTCTCTGTCTCCTCTGTTTCCTCTCTGTTTCCTCTGTTTCCTCTCTGTCTCCTCTGTTTCCTCTCTGTCTCCTCTGTTTCCTCTCGGTTTCCTCTGTTTCCTTATGCTCCTCCTCCCTTTACCTCCCATCTTCCTATACACACACCCCCCCCTCCCCCATACTAAACTTCCTACTCATCCTCTCTTTCTGACTCTTCTACATCTCTCTCTCTCCTCCCTTCCGTTTCCCTCTCTCTCATTCTCCTCCCCTCCTTCCTCTCTTGGTTCATGACGTGACGTGTGTCGAGGTAACAGTGACACTCTCATTCCCCTGTCCATCGTTAATCCCCCTCACTCACTCACTCACTCACTCACTCACTCACTCACACTCACTCACTCACTCACTCACACTCACTCACTCACTCACACTCACTCACTCACTCACTCACACTCACTCACTCACTCACTCACTCACTCACTCACACACACACTCTCACACACACACACACACACACACACACACTCACTCACACTCACTCACTCACACACACTCACTCACTCACACACACACACACACACACACACACACACACACACTCTCACACACACACACTCACTCACTCACTCACTCACTCACTCACTCACTCACTCACTCACTCACTCACTCACTCACACACTCACACACACACACACACACACACACACACACACACACACACACACACACACACACACACACACACACACACACACACACACACACACACACACACACACACACACACACACACACACACACAGACCTTCCTATATCTGCTGTCCTCTCACTGTGCACAGACACGTAACAAGATGAATTGCCAAAGGTAATCCCCAAATCCCAGCAAATAGTGTAAATAAGCGTTGGATTAGTAAACACAGCTATGTGTCAGTGAGGCAAACATAAGAGGTTATAGACTGCTGGCTAATAGGCTTGTGACTTCACCAGTTAAGGTCACACACACACACACATGCGCACGCACGCTAACACACACACAAGCACACACACACACGCACGGTGAGAAGGGGGGCTAGCTTGGTTGAGTAGCATACGGTCGGCCACCACTTCTCACTCACTGTTGTATATATGATTCGATACTGTTTAACTGGTACATAATCAGTGATTAGGTCTTTCATGCCTGACTGACCACTCTGTTGGAGGATTCCTTTGCTTCCGGGCTTGGCGAAAATCACTGTTATTCCAAGGGTTTTATGGTCAAACACTGGTACAAGCCTTTGGATTGGGTTAAGTGCTGGCCAAGGTAATTGGAACAGGCTTAGCTAAACAGGCTACTGGTTGATTCTATTGGGAAATAGGCAGTTATTCTGGAATTAAATTCAGATAATAATCTCATTAAGAATTTGGATTGATGAACTCATGTTGGTAAGTGCCTGTTTAGATTCAGTTGTACATTTGTGGTTCGCAAAGGTTAAGGTTAGGATTGGGGATGCGAGGACTGATATTGTGACCAATACTTCACATGTATATACATGTGGCCAAAGGTTTGGAATATTACTCATTCAAGGGTTTTTCTTTATTTGTAGTATTTCCTACATTGTAAAATAATAGTGAAGACATCAAAACTATGACAAAACACATATGGAATCATGTAGTAACCAAAAAAGTGTTAAACAAATATATTATATATGTATTTTATTTTTGAAATTCTACAAATAGCCACCCTTTGCCTTGATGACAGCTTTGCATACTCTTGGCATTCTCTCAACCAGCTTCACATGGAATGATTTTCCATCAGTCTTGAAGGAGTTCCCACATATGCTGAGCACTTGTTGGCTGCTTTTCCTTCACTGTGGTGATCTAAATTTGGTTGAGGTTGGAACCAAAAATCTAAAATTTGGACTCCAGACCAAAGGACAAATTTCCACCGGTCTAATGTCCATTGCTCGTGTTTCTTGCCCCAAGCAGGTCTCTTCTTCTTATTGGTGTCCTTTAGTAGTGGTTTCTTTACAGCAATTCGACCATGAAGGCCTGATTCACACAGTCACCTCTGAACAGTTGATGTTGAGATGTGTCTGTTTCTTGAACTCTGTGAAGCATTTATTTGAGCTGCAATCTGAAGCTGGTAACTCTAATGAATTTATCCTCTGCAGCAGAGATATTTCTGGGTTTTCCATTCCTGTGGCGGTCCCTGTGAAGCTGGCTGAGAGAATGCCATTAGTGTTCAAAGCTGTCAAGGCAAAGGGTGGCTAATTTGAAGAATCTCAAAAAAGTGTTGGTCCCATGATTCATGAGCTGAAATAAAAAATCCCAGAAATGTTCTATGAACAAAAAAAGCTTCTCTCAAATGTTGTGCACAATTCTTTTTTTAACATCACTGTTAGTTAGCATTTCTCCTTTAGCAAGATAATCCATTCACCTGACAGCTGTGGCATATCAAGAAGCTGATTCAACAGCATGATCATTACACAGGTGCACCTTGTGCTGGAGAACAATGCTCTAACCACTCAGCTACCTGCCACCCTGAGCATGTTTGGGATGCTATGGATTGACGTGTACGACAGCTTGTTCCAGTTCCCGCCAAGATACTGACTGGTTTTCTGATCCACAACACTACCTATATTTTATTTTTTTAGGTATCTGTGACCAACAGATGCATATCTGTATTCCCAGTCATGTGAAATCTATAGATCAGGGCCTAATTAATGTATTTAAATTGACCGATTTCCTTATATGAACTGTAAGTAAATAAAATCTTTGAAATTGTTGCATGTTGAATTTATATTTTGGTTCAGTACATATATACACAATAATTTAGCATTTCCTGTTACCAATACCTGTGACAGTTACCTCCTTTTTTGTCTCCACCACAAATCGATCCTAACCTTAAAGATGTCCTCCACTGATTTTTTTTGTTGTTTTACTTTTGAAAAGTACACACACACACAACTGCAAACTTCCAAGGAGTAGGGCATTCATCCCCAGGACCAGAATTGGGAAACACTGCAGTAGGCCTATACTGGGCCATCTGTTACAGGTGGTAATATCCTCACCCCTAATAACAGGCACTTATCGACACCTTTCTGCAGACCTGAAAGAATTGGATGGCTTTCAGGTATATGGTTAGCCCCCAGGCTACTGCCAGCTGGTATAGGGGACACTGTCGTTGTTTACACATATCCAACTGCAAAAAGGAGTTAACATCTAGGGGGAGGGACAGGTTTTGGGATTGGTGATTTGGGTCAGATCTCCATGGGAGCACAGACTAGACAATGCTAAACAAGTCGGTGCAAACACAGAACCTTAGGACAGAGTTGCCTACTAGCTGTGGTGGAGGGATGAAGGGAGAGGTGAACAGCTGGCAGTGGGATTTTGAGAGGGTTCAAGGCTTAGTAACATGTGGTGAACTAAAGACAGTTCCATTATGGTCAGGATGTTTATGGCTGACTGTATGGGCCTTTGTATTGTGCGAGTCAGTGAAATAAAATAGAAGTTGACCATCTGAGACTGAAATGCACTATCTCATCTTTATCATCAAGCCTGCCTTGTGTCCAGTGCAAACTGTATCCATCATAGCAGTGCATATCCTATAATGTGGTGATTTTGCCCACACTAACAGATACAACTACAAGATTTAACAGCTTACCAAGCAAACATGGCACAAATGTTCCCATCCAAAATGATTGGAGGGGGGGGGGGGGGGGGGGCATTGGACATGCACAGACAGAAAATCAGAGGTAGCTACAGTAAAATAACTGTTCAGAGTTGTTTTTCACCTAGTGAAAGTAAACTGGTATAAAACATACATTATCAACCGAATTAAAGTGTCGCCAACTTTGGACCAGTGGAAACGGATAAGCACCTTACGCTTGGATAGGCCTATGGCTCAGATATGGAATATAATGTAAATGGTAGGCTACTCGCTCTCGAGCATCAATTCAATGAAGCAATAGCATGTCGGTTTTTAAAAAATTAAGCAGATATGGCAAATATTGTGCCCATCAACCGGTAACCCTGGACGTCCCATTCGCCATAACTGCTCGCGAGCGTATTTACCGAGCATCGCATAAATGTTTGAACGACCTCTAGGCCGTCTAATTATACACTTTAAAAACGCAGTGTAGAGGATGGACTACTACGCGAACATACACCAACAGAACTCACCCGAATGAAATCCCCAATTTAAACCCGAACTTCTTCCTTTTGTTAAAAACGAAGATGAATTCTGGACTCCGTGTTGGAGAGAACTGTTGCGCTGCACACCACCCCCTCTCCCAGTCTCTCTCCCTGCCGCCCGTTAATCTCCGTTAATATAGCTGTGGCAACTACTTATCGCCCACCTTACACGACACTGCTCCCTCTCTCGAAACGCATGTAAAACCAAAACCCGACTTAACGCAAACTAATAATTCCATCCCCATCTGCTTGGCTATTGTTTCTCTCGTGCAATGCCTAGAAACTACAACCCATTTGTGAAAGAAAACAAAACTGGTGTGATTTTAAGTCCATTGTCAGTCGGCATTTCTTGGTCTGGTATCGTCCTTACTGGTTTGTCATGGTTCATCTGCAGACTGGGAGGGGAGCCAGTGAATGGGGTAAAGATAGTTTGACAACCAATTTCAGAGGATGTCTGGTAAGTAAACGTTACATTAATGCGTGTGACATACGTTTCACCGACCCGTATGTGATCCTGTCAATGTAGTTACCCATTTCACTCCGTTATGGGACCTAGAGTTGACTGTTGTTTTATGGGCATTACCAAGGCACTATTTTACGATATGGTAATTGCGCCCCTCTGTGGTCATCAGAGGTAGTGTCCCTTAAACCTCATGTCAAACTTACCCCATTATTATGACCCTCAAAGTCACTGTAAGCCTACAATTGTCAGTATTTATCATGTCTATGGAAGAAAAAAATAAGTTCAATGATGTAAGCTTTGGGCTCATGGCAACTCTCATTAGACAATCAATACAGCGCAAAAGCGTTTTATTCTTCAGATTCAGTGCAGATTAAATGACAAGTTACACCTAGTGAAGAAGACCCTTGTGTTCTGGGTATTGAAACGCTTAGTATGAGCAAAGCACCAGAATAAACCGATACAACATCCATTACTCCACAGCAGCAACAACCTTTGATGTTTTTACAAGATGCCTTCCCTTACAAATCTAGTAGTGTTGTCATATAGAACTGTATTTCTCTACCAGGTCATCATTCCTCTCCTTATTCGATGAAGGGAAATAGCAGGGGAAAAAGACAGGAGTCCTGGTATGAGGCTGAGCCTGGACGTAGGTTAGCTCTGGCCTCCCAGGGTGTTCTTGTCAAACAGGTACTCGGCCATCTTGTTTTTGACAGCATCCATCTTGGTGAGGTTGGTGATGTGGTCACCCAGCTTCTTCATGGCCTCCACCTGCTCATTCAGGTAGTGAGTCTCCAGGAAGTCACACAGCTAAAGAGGGAAAAAAAACAGGTCAGACAAGATTGACTACAGACACTACTGTAACACAAGAGACTGGTGGTAATGACATTAGGGCAGATTGTTGAATTCTACCAACAATTGTTTACAGACAGATTTCACCCTAACACCATTCCAATGGGTCAGAACTTTACATACACCAAGTTGCCTGTGCCTTTAAACAGCTTGGAACACACCAGAACATTTGGTCATGCTTTAGAAGCTTCTGATAAGCTAATTGACATCATTTGAGTCAATTGGAGATGTACCCGTGGATGTATTTCAAGGCCTACCTTCAAACTCAGTGCCTCGTTGCTTGACATGGGAAAGTCAAAAGAAATCAGCCAAGACTTCAGAACAAAAAAAAAATGTGTAGACCTCTACAAGTCTGGTTCATCCTTGGGAGCAATTTCCAAATGCCTGAAGGTATCACATTAATGTCTACAAACAATAGTACGCAAGTATAAACACCATGGGACCACGCAGCAGTCATACCGGTCAGGAAGGAGACACGTTCTGTCTTCTAGAAATGCGAAGTGCAAATCGATCCCAGAACAGCAAAGGACCTTGTGAAGATGCTGGGGAAACAGGTACAAAAGTATCTATATCCACAGTAAAACGAGTCCTATATCAACATAACCTGAAAGGACCCTCAGCAAGGAAGAAGCCACTGCTCCAAAACAGCCATAAAAGACAGACTATGGTTTGCAACTGCACATGGGGACAAAGATTGTACTTTTTGGAGAAATGTCCTCTGGTCTGATGAAACAAAATAGAACCGTCATTATGTTTGGAGGAAAAAGGGGAGGCTTACAAGCCGAAGAACACCATGCAACCGTGAAGCACGGGGGTGGCAGCATCATGTTGTGGGGGTGCTTTGCTGCACTTCAAAATACATGCATCATGTAGAAGTAAAATGTGGATATATTGAAGCAACATCTTTACCTCAGTCAGGAAGTTACAGCGTGGTCGCAAATTAGTCTTCCAAATGGACAATGACCCCAAGCATACTTCCAAAGTTGTGGCAAAATGGCTTAAGGACAACAAAGTCAAGGTGGGACAGTAGCTTTATTCTATACATGTAATGTGTGTGGTTCCACCATAACGTGGGGGATAATACTTACATGGGGGTCGACCTTGTCGGAGGCAATCTTGTGCAGGTCCAGTAGGGCCTGGTTCACGTTCTTCTCCAGCTGCAGAGCACACTGCATGGCCTCCAGCCCATTGCCCCACTCATCACGATCTGGCTTCTACACAGGACGGAGGGAACACAGAAAGGTTAGGGACATTCCAGTACAACAGCACAAATGGCAAGGATGTAGAGACAATACATCACGCAAAGCAGCCACAACTGTCAGTAAGTGTCCATGATTGAGTCTTTGTATGAAGAGATGGAGTTAACTGTCCAGTTTGAGTGTTTTTTTGCATGTATGCAAAACTATGACTAAATCACTTTGGAAAAAAAGCATCTTAATATAGAGTAGACCTATATATTTACATTGGCCGAGTTATACCCCTCATGACCTTGCAGCTCAGTGGTTATGAAGGAATGGAAACAACGTGTTTATGACTATGCAGTCAGGGCATATATCTTCTGGCCACCTTACTCTAATACCAGGGCAGCCACACAGGGTGTGCCTTAACATTAACACTCATTCAAAACAATGACTCCAATACTTAAAGTCTACAGTATTAGAAAACTTCATATCTAAAGCCATAGAGGGTTAGTCAGCTTGTCCCTATATATTCTACAGTAGCTTATCCATTTAGTTCCAGGTAAAACCTTTTAAAACATAGATAATGTCCTTACAAAGGAGTATTTCTACAATAGAAAAGGTTCCAGACAACATTCGTCTTATGTAGAAGTCGAAGAACGCTTTAGCACTTCTAACGGTCTACAAAGCAAATTAGGCTTTGGATGTTCACCTTGATGTCCAGAAGGACAATGCGTCCACCTCGCCTGTTCTGGAAAGAGAGCAGTTTATCGGCGTGTTCTCGCTCCTCATCGCTGTTCTCCTTGAAGAAATGAGCGAAGCCAGGTAGAGCCACGTCGTCACGGGAGAAATAGAAAGCCTGGGTGGATAGACGTAATAAAAAAAACAATGTGGTTAGAACAATTGGACCCAGTAATAAGTGTATTGCACATTTTCGTAAGGTACTTCACGGAGTTGAGTTACTTGGTTAGTGTCTAGCCTACAGTAAACAGAAGAAACTAATGACATTCAGGCCCAGGCATAATAATATACAATAATAGGTAGAGCAACAAAATGTTCCTCTTGGTAACCAACTGCAGTCTCCTTACCATTGAAGTGTAGGTGTAAGAGGCAAACATCTCCATGTTGATCATCCGGTTGATGGCAGCTTCGCTGTCGCGGTGATAGTTCTGACGGACCTGAGACTCCATTTTAGCAGATTTTCTTGTTTTATATCAAAATGAACGGTACAAAAATAAAGTTGCTTAGACTATTTTGCTATTAGAGTTCAAGTACGTGTTAAGTTTTGAATCCGGAATGTTATCTAGTGCGGGATGAAGGCAGAAAGAGTTCTGTTCAATCACTGTTGAAGCAAGAACTTCTAGTTGTGAAAAGGAACGAGCCTTGTTCGCTTTATTTATAGTTTCAACGTCAGTGAACTCCACCCTCACAGAGCGCAGCCAATCACGTTCAGAACATCAACAGGAACTAGGCGGATCGTTTGATGACGTGCTCACTAATATACATGACCTGAGTAAATCAATGTTTGTTACAAAGTAACATTTTATAAAACAATATCAACCAAAAGCAGTGCTACAATTTAAATACAGCTGTTATTGTTGCAAAATGTGTGTGTATTATATCCTTAGAAGAAAATAGGAGTAATTTGACAATTAATTCTGATAATAGGCTAATTGAGAAATAGCCTAGGTCTACATTTTTATTTAGGATATAAAATAAATTGAACTTTGCTCATCTATCATAGGCTCTATGGCTGTGATGCAGTTCTGAAATGTCTGTTTGATTCTGTAATAGCGCATGTTTCAATAGTATATGTATCTTAATTATTTACCTATTTCAGAAAGTGTAGGATTTATCACACTTTTTTACATTAACAAAATTTGCAGTATGAAGTATGAGAATACAGTACATGGACAGAGACAGATATAATGGCTTTTGTATACATTTTATTAGACAATATTAGACAATAAACCTTGCGGTTTGAAATGGCAGTTGACAAGTTGTAATATCAAAGTTGCTCGCAATAGCCTAAAAATAAAGCCTGCACAAAATCAGTAGCTACATACACCTAACCATACATAGGTTATTAAGCTAAAACTGTGAAATGGAAAACAATTATCAGCTAATGAAAATAACACGTCCTGAAAAGACTTGGGACGTGACTTACGTCAGCTGACACCACAGGTACGTACAGGAGACGTTTCATGATAACATTATTTTTAGGTCTGGGTAAAAATGAATACAGAACGCCTTCCCTGGCATGCAAAATAGGATATTCCCTTAAAACAGCTGCAGGAGTACTAGTGGGGGAAAGTCTGATGAAAGAGTTCAAAGACACAGAGAAGAGTCACAAAAATTCATTGAGTTACTGGAGACAAGCTGGAACACGTATGTATCAAGAGGTAAACGTAATACTCTTAAACAAGCTAAGTGGAACAAAGATGACTTCATTCCCTCACAGAAGATGTAAAGAAACTTCATACTCATCTCAGGGGTGAGGAAGATGATGTAATACAACAACTATAAAAACACTATCCTAAAGAGTGGATAAGGCTGAATCATAGCCTGCTCACAGACATTATGCTGTTCAATAGGAGGATGGAGAAGCATCAAGGCTACTGATACAAACTTACACATCAAGGAACAGAGCTCCCACGCACCCAGACGTCTACGCTAGCCTGTCAAAGGTAGAGCAGTGCACCTAGACGTCTACGCTAGCCTGTCAAAGTTAGAGCAGTGCACCCAGACGTCTACGCTAGCCTGTCAAAGATAGAGCAGTGCACCCAGACGTCTAAGTTAGCCTGTCAAAGCTAGAGCAGTGCACCCAGACGTCTACGCTAGCCTGTCAAAGATAGCCTGAAAAACCCAGCAACGTTGCAGTTCTTGACACAAACCAGTGTGCCTGGCACCTATGACCAAACCCCGTTCAAAGGCACTTAAATCTTGTGTCTTGCACAGTCACGCTCTGAATTGCACACATACACAATCCATGTCTCAATTGTATCCAGGCTTAAAAATCCTTCTTTAACCTGTCCCGCCCCCTTCATCTACAAGTGACGTCAATAAGGGATCATAGCTTTCACCTGGTCAGTCTGTCATGGAAAGAGCAGCTGTTCTTAATGTTTTGTACACTTAGTGTAAATTGCACAATAATGCTACATTGATGTATTGTTTTATGTAGCCTATTATTTTGTCTTTATTCAACCTGCCATCGACCCTCCTGTGGACTGTGGGTTATGAGACAACCCCCGCATCACTAGCTTGATGTTCTGCAGCCTTGTAAAGATAAGGAGGGGATGACTGGGAGGCAGGTTGGAATTTATTGTCATGAATCTTGTTCTGGAGGCAGTTCTGCAAAGTGGTCACTAGCTGGCACAGGCACAAAGTAATACAATCAGATTTTAATAACAACTTTAACCTTAACCACACTGATAATCCTTACCTTCATTTAACACCATAAAACACTATTATTTTACACTAATGTTTAACATGTAGACCATGTTGACTTTGCAGCTGGCATATCTAGAGGAAATAGCACAGTTCTGCCTCCTAGGCAAGATTCATGACAAACGTCAACCTGCGACTGGGAGAGGCAATGTAAAATCGATAAAATAATTTTCACAAATTTTTTTTTTTTCTTGTTTCAAGTATGTTTTATTATGAAAAGTACAATATATTCATGTACAAATGTAAAATGATGGAGCATATGTCAATATATAATGGTAAAATTAGTTTTTCAACATAAGACATACAACAAATGTATGTCCATATACAATTGTGCAATTATGGAGCAGACATCCAGGAGTCTGGGAGGGGTTACAAATCCATTTCCAAGCAAATCGAAGTACATCATTCCACTGTCCGACGAAAATTCCAGACCACTGGCAAACTACCTAGGACAGGTCGTCCCACCAAAGTCAGGCCGAAAAATGCTCATAAAAGTCTCTAAGAACCCCAGGGTAACATCAAGTGATCTACAGGCCTCTCTTGCCACAATCAATGTCGAAGGGAGGTCAGGAAGGAAGGAAAAAGCATTTGTTTATTTTAATTGCATAAGTTGTTTTTTTTGTGTGTGTGATTTGTTAAATAGGGTAACCTTTATCTGTCAATAGTGTTGAAGTGAAGATTACATATCCATCTGTCCACAAAAACAACAAACAAAACAAACAGAAGAGAACTTCCCAGGGGGTGTACTTACTTACTTCACATGACTGTATGTCCATATACAGTATAATGGTACAAATATGGAGCATATGTCCATATATAATGCTATAATGATGGAGCATATGTCCATATATAATGGTACAATTATGGAGCATATGTTCATATATAATGGCATAATTATGGAGCATATGTCCATATAATTGTACAATTAGTTTTTCAACATAAAAGACACAACAAATCACATTGGCATTTTAACAGTGTATTGTAACAGTTTAAATGTTAAACTGAGGATACATCTAAAACAGTATTAAAGAGTGCAGTATGTTCTGAGTATGTTACTTTAACGTCAACTCATAACGTCACTATAACTTCATGGGAGTCTTGTGGAAAGACTGCATGTTGTTTTGGGTGTATTGAGTGACGTCTTGTCATACTTGTCACGACTGGGTGTGTAGATAGACCAAGGCGCAGCGCAGTGATATTTCAACATATCCATTTATTAACTAAATATACAAACAACTTAAAACAAACAACAACTTATAACAAACGTCAATACACTTACTTCTCTCAGACTGATATGCAAGATAATGCACCACACCAAGGTGTGGGACATGACAACTAATATAGGATCCCCAATCACAGACAATGCATAGCAGCTGCCTCTAATTGGGGACCCAATCACAACACCACACAGAACTAGAATACTAGATCTGTCAGGCTCTGACCTTGGCCAAATAGAGTAGCAAAAAGGCTTCTCTATGGCCAGAGCCTGACAATATTCCTGTAATATTTTCACCTTTTGTCAGATGGCAACAGCCTAGTCGGCTTCAGACATTCATAAAGGGTTCAAGCAGTTTATTTGCCATTTTGATAGATAGATAGTGCAAAAAAGCTATAAATAGACATTGCATAGAATGGGTGAATGGCTGAATATGACCACTATACATTGTTACAGAGTGTTAGGTGAAAACATGCTAAAAATATTGCAAGTTGATACTGATAAATAAGGAATATTTGCATGGTTAACAATACTATACAGGTCGATGGCAGAGAAATACTTAAATAGCTAAATGTGCGTATGATATAAGTGAGGGTAATAATAGTTTACTTAATATACAGACTGGTTAAATGAACAGGTAAGTGAATATGTTGCATGGTTAAATTAACTGCACAGGTAAATGTACAGTTAAATGTACAGGTAAGTGAATATTTTGTATGGTTAAATTAACTGCACAGGTAAATGTACAGTTAAATGTACAGGTAATTGAATATTTGCAGGGTTACATTAACTGTACAGGTAAATGACAGGAAGAGATACTTAAATAGCTAAATATGTGTATGATATAATTTAGGGTATTAATAATAATTCCCTTAAAATACAATCCTTAGTGCAGGGTTTAATTACAGATAAATGCACGTATTGCACATTAAATATACTGAAAGCAATGAAAAAAGATAAAACTGACAGGATACTAATATGCATTCCTGAGTGAATGACTACGTAAGTTCAGTCCAAGGATTACTTACAATATTATAAGTCCTGAGTGAATGAGTGATTACAGACCAGAGTTACTCACCGAGTGAGGCATAATTCTTAAACTAGGTCCGAACACCCCAACAGTTCCAGGTCGTTGTTGCTGACTGTATTAAAAGTAATACATACATTGTAATTCCTTGTTGGAGCTCTCTCACATGTAGGACAGTACATACCAGTGGAGGCTGCTGAGGGGAGGACGGCTCATAATAATGTCTGGAACGTAGCCAATGAAATGGCATCAAACACATGGAAACCATGGAAACCACGTGTTTGATGTGTTTGATACCATTCCACTTATTCCTCTCTAGCCGTTACAAGCCTGTCCTCCCCAATTAAGGTCCCACCAACCTCCTGTGGTACATACACATAAACAGTCAAATATATCATAAGAACATCAATAAAAAAAGCAAAGTGATAAGATCCTAAAATAAAAAAAGGTTGAGTCATGTTGTAAAAGTATGATGAAAACAGTTTAGGTTGCTTGATTTAACAGATAGATAGAACTGGGATAGAAGCTGTTCTAGACCCTGTGATCCATAAACTGCCTAGCAACCACTGGTCATCACTAGACTGGTGCCCTGCATGTCTATTTTTTCATTGGAGGTTTGAAGTGACATCTGTGTTTGTGGGACCACTAAGTGCTGGAATGAGGTGTCTGTTTGTTCCCAATTATATCAGAAATTATGGTCCTCATTTGAAGGTCCTGTGTCAAAGTCCTCACTATTATAGGAAGACACGAGTGTGTGTGTGTCTGTGCTGGAATGAGTGTGTCCAGTGTGTGTGTGTGTGTGTCTGTGTGAGTGTGTGTGTATATGTGTATATCCAGTGTGTGTCTAGTGTGTGTGTGTGTGTGTCCAGTGTGTTTATGTGTCCTATGTGTGTGTGTGTTTGTGTGTATCCAATGTGTGTCCAGTGTGTGTCTAGTGTGTTTGTCCAGTGTGTGTGTCCAATGTGTCTGTGTTTGTGTGTGTCCAGTGTGTGTGTGTATGTGCATGAATGTCCAGTGTGTGTGTGTGTGTCTAGTGTGTGTGTGTGTGTGTGTGTGTGTCCAGTGTGTGTGTGTTTGTGTGTCCAGTGTGTGTGTGTTTGTTCAGTGTGTGTGTGTCCTGTGTGTTTGTCCAGTGTGTGTATGTGTCCAGTGTGTGTGTCCAGTGTGTGTGTGTGTGTGTGTCCAGTGTGTGTACGTATCCAGTGTGTGTGTCTGTGTGTGTGTCCAGTGTGTGTGTGTGTCCAGTGTGTGTGTGTGTATCCAGTGTTTGTGTGTGTCCAGTGTGTGTGTGTGTCCTTTGTGTGTGTGTGTGTGTGTGTGTGTGTGTGTGTGTCCAGTGTGTGAGTGTGTGTGTCCGTGTGTGTGTGTCTAGTGTGTGTGTGTGTGTGTGTGTGTGTGTGTGTGTGTGCGTTTGTGTCCAATATGTGTCCAGTGTGTGTCTAGTGTGTTTGTGTGTCCAGTGTGTGTGTGTGTCTAGTGTGTGTGTCCAGTGTGTGTGTGTGTCCAGTGTGTTCAGTGTGTGTGTATGGCTACCATGGTTATTATTTTAGGGTCACTGAGGAGTCATCATCATAAACCCTAAACCCTGGATAGAGGGGCTCAGTGAATGTGGTGTAGAATGTGTTCAGGTGGGTCAGTGTGTCAGAGGAGACTCTGTAGAAGGACAGAGTGCCGGCTGGCCAGTCCAGATACACCCCTACTCTGTTGGAGCTGGAGGAGAGGACGTCTGTGGTAGTGGAGTTATTATTGTGGGAGCTGGAGGAAGGGATGTCTATGGTAGTGGAGTTATTATTGTGGGAGCTGAAGGAGGGGACGTCTATGGTAGTGGAGTTATTCTTGTGGAAGCTGGAGGAGGGGACGTCTATGGTAGTGGAGTTGTTATTGTGACAGGCAGAGTAACTGTTGTCAGAGCAGCTCAGACTCCAGGACTTGTCATTCCATCCAATCACACAGTCATCACCCCCTCCATTCCTGTTGATTCCTTTATATGTCACTCCTATATCAGCCCATCCCCCGCTCCACTCTACCTCCCAGTAACAGCGCCCAGTCAGACCCTCTCTACACAGCACCTGTCTATAGTTCTCAAATCTCTCTGGGTGATCAGGATACGGCTGCTCCTCTCTCCTACATGTCACCTTTCTGTTCTCCTCAGACAGAGAGAGGTTTCTGTTTACTGTGTTTGGGTCCAGTGTGAGATCACAGACATCTGATGGATGAAACCAGACACAATATTAGAAATCATCATCATTCACATTAGAATGTTAACTCACTTTTCACTAATTCATTTAATGTAGATGTTTCTAGGTATCAAAAGGAGAAGTTAAGGTAACTTGAGACTTGTTGAATGATCATATGTTATACTGTATGGTAATATAAAACTGTAACGAATGCCCGCGCAGAGCTGCTGTCCCTCCTCCTCTCCAGCGCTCATCCTCGCTGGCGTTATAACCGGCGGTCGTGGGAAGATGGTTGCAACACCCTCTTTAACACTTTCTGTTTTGGTTCACCCCTCGCGGGTTATTGTTTCTTTCATTGTGTATTGCTGATCTTATTAAATATTTCCTTTTCACCTCCTCTCTCACTTTCACACCTCGCAATATCACAGAATAACCCGCCCAACCCGAGGCACCTTTTTATTTTGTTCACCAGATTGTCTTTGCCTGCACCTTTTTGATTTTTCTCTTTCTTTTTCACTTCATTTCCCTAGGTCTCCATGGACGGCTGCCATCGAGAGAGACTGGAACTGATGGTGATCTCTTCCTCCATACATCCGGTCATCTTGGGACTTCCTTGGCTCCAGCAGCACGATCCCAACATAGGCTGGAGTGCACAAAGGATCCTGGGATGGTCGGATAAATATCGGAGGACCTGTTTGACACCAACGGTGGGGGCTACATCTGTAGAGAGCCCTGAGATCACCCTCACGGGGAGCATTCCGCCTGATTACGAAGATCTGAGCGGGGTGTTTTCCAGAGAAAAGGCCAAATGTCTCCCTCCACTCCGTGCTTGGGACTGTGCCATTGACCTAGTACCAGGTGGCACGCCCGCCCGAAGACGAATCTATCTGCTCTCTATGGCCTAAACAGAGACTATGGAGACATATATCCAAGAGACGCTGGAGCAGGAGCACATTCGCCATTCCACCTCCCCTGCTTCAGCCAGTTTCTTCTTTGTGAAGAAGAGGGACGGGGGTTTAAGGCCGTGCATTTACTATCGAGGACTGAATGAGGTAACCACGAAGTTCCGGTATCCAATGCCCCTCGTTCCTGCGGCCATAGAGCAGCTAAGGGGGGCGCGTTTCTTCACCAAGCTAGATCTCCGGAGCGCATACAACCTCGTGCGGATCCGGGAAAGAGACGAGTGGAAGACCGCATTTAGCACGGCGTCGGGTCACTATGAATACCTAGTGATGCCATACGGGCTAGCCAATGCCCCAGCGGTATTCCAGTCGTTTCTGAATGAGGTATTTCGGGATATGTCGGGGAGGTATGTGGTGGTGTATATTGACGACATTCTGGTCTACTCCCCGACATTCCTAGAACACGTGACTCACGTTCGTGCTGTCCTCCAACGTTTGTTACAGAATAATCTGTATGTAAAGGAGGAAAAATGCGCCTTCCACCAAACGTCCGTTTCCTTCCTGGGTTACCGTATTGCTCCGGAGGGTCGAGTTCGAGGTCGACGCGTCAGAGGTCGGGGTAGGGGCGGTCCTCTCCCAGCTACAGGGGAACCCCCCACTGCTGTACCCCTGTGCCTATTACTCAAAGAAGCTGAGTGCTGCAGAGAGGAACTACGATGTGGGTGACCGAGAACTACTGGCGTTAAAGTTGGCATTGGAGGAGTGGAGACATTGGCTGGAGGGTGCTCATGAGCCGTTCACTGTCCTAACGGATCATCGAAACCTGTAGTACGTCAGGGCAGCCCGGCGTCTTAACCCCCATCAGGCCCGTTGGACCTTGTTTTTTGAGCGCTTCCGGTTCACCCTGACCTACCGTCCAGAAACGAAGAATGGCAGGGCGGATGCACTCTCCCGCATCCACGACCGGGGGGTTGAATTGAGGAGGGACGTTCCTATATTACCTCCATCATGCATTGTGTCCCCGTCTCCTGGGACATCGACGGCGACATCCAGTGGGCAGGGAGACCCTACCCCAGCAACATGCCCCCCGGGGAAGATCTACGTGTCTAGGAAAGTGCGGGGAAGGTTGGTAACCTGGGTGCACACTACACCTGCCACAGGCCATCCGGGTATCAGCCGGACCCTGGAGGTGCTCCGGGACAAATATTGGTGGCCAGGCATGGGGAGGACTGTGCGGCAGAGGACAGCTCCTACGGGCAAGCTCAATCCCCTACCAGTACCTCAGCGGCCTTGGTCTCACATCGCGGTGGATTTCGTCACGGATCTACCGCGGTTCCAGCCACTACCCGGCCTCCCCTCTGTTCTCCAGTTCGCTGAGGTGCTGTTTCAGCAGGTCTTCAGACTGTATGGACTTCCGGAGGATCCACGTATCTGACCGAGTTCACCTCAAGTGTCGGGAGGGCTTTTATGTCCTAGCTGGGGGTCGCAGTCAGTCTCACATCCGGGTACCACCCTCAGGCTAATGGGCAGGCGGAGCGCACATACCAAGAACTTGGGAGGTTCCTCCGGGCATATTGTATGGAACAGCCAGGAGAGTGGACCCATTTCCTCCCCTAGGCGGAGTACGCTCAGAATTCCCTGTGCCATTCCTCCACCGGGCTAACCCCTTTCCAGGCGGTACTGGGTTTCCAGCCACCGTTGTGCCCCTGGAGGAGGGGTTCTAGTGAGGTACAGGCGGTGGAGGAGTGGTTTGGGAGGGCTGAGGGGGTCTGGTCCGCAGTCAACGTCCGCCTGCGGGAAGCAGTACAACGACAAAAGACGCAGGCGAACAGGCGGCGGAGCGAGGCTCCAGTATTCCGGATAAGGTCTGGCTGTCCACGAGGAACCTCCAGCTCCGTTTGCCCTGCCATAAGCTTGATCCCCGGTATGTGGGACCGTTCACGGTCCTCCGGAGAGTGAATGAGGTCACCTATAGGTTGAGATTGACACCACCTCTCTCCTCAGGCCGGTGGTTCCTGGTCCACTAGGGGGGTCCGGTCCTGCAGTGGCGCCTCCACCCCCAACGGAGGAAGCTGGGGATCTGGCGTATAGGGTGGAGGGAGAAATTGCTGGACTCTCGGCTACGGCAGGGTCTGATCCAGTACCTGGTGGACTGGGCGGGATATGGCCCTGAGGAGCGCAGCTGGGTTCGGGCGGTGGACATCTGCGATCAATCCCTAACTACAGAGTACCATGCACGCTGTCCGGATCGGCCATCTCCTCGCCCTCGGAGTCGTCCGGGGCGTTCTAACCGGCGGACGTGGGAAGATGGTAGCAACACCCTGATGATCCACACCTGTTTCACATTTGTCATCAGGGTCACTATTTAGTCTGTTTTGGTTCACCCCTCGCGGGTTATTGTTTCTTTCATTGTGAATTGCTGATCTTATTAAATATTTCCTTTTCGCTGAATACCTTTTTGACTCTTTCGCCTCCTCTCTCACTTTCACACCTTGCAATATCACAAAAAAACACTTATTCACATTAATAACACACACACACAAACACACACACACACACACACACAAACACACACCCTGAACACACACACACACACATTGGACACACATTGTCAAAGCAAGTTTTTCTAAACTTTGGTGTCCCTGATTTGTGCTTCTGTAGAACTCCAGCTGATATTTAATATAACCAAGTAAGTAATGATGGTGGTCTTTGACTTTGACTTAACTTGAATTAAGACTTATTCTTAGTCATATTCTTCACAGCAGTCAACACTCACATTTTCTAAGTCCAGGTTTCATGGTGTTCTCTCCACGATGTTCCACACTGTAACGGTAAGTAGAAGAACAGACAGACATTGAGGGATACACGTGAACACACACACACACGCACGCACACACACACACACACACACACACACACACACACAAACACACACACACACACACACACACACACACACACACACACACACACACACACACACACACACACACACACACACACACACACACACACACACACACACACACAATTTCCCCCCCGGGGGATCAATAAAGTACCTATCTATCTATCTATCTATCTATCTATCTATCTATCTATCTATCTATCTATCTATCTATCTATCTATCTATCTATCTATCTATCTATCTATCTATCTATCTATCTATCTATCTATCTATCTATCTATCTATCTATCTATCTATCTATCTATCTATCTATCTATCTATCTATCTATCTATCTATCTATCTATCTATCTATCTATCTATCTATCTATCTACCTATCTAGCATGTAATTTAACAAGCAATGGTCTGTGTGTTTGTCCAGTGTGTGTATGTGTCCAGTGTCTGTGTGTGTGAGCGTGTATGTGTATCCAGTGTGTGTGTGTGTGTGTGTGTGTGTGTGTGTGTGTGTGTGTGTGTGTGTGTGTGTGTGTGTGTCCAGTTTGTGGGTGTGTGCGCGTGTGTGTCAAATGTGTGTGTGTGTGTGTGTATGTGTATCCAGTATGTGTGTGTGTGTGTTTGTGTGTGTCCAGTGTGTGTGTTTGTGTGTGTGTGTGAATCCAGTGTGTGTGTGTGTGTGTCCAGTGTGTGCAAACGTGTGTCCAGTGTGTGCCCAGTGTTTCCAGTGTGTGTGTGTGTGTCCAGTGTGTGTGTCCAGTGTTTGAGTGTGTGTTTGTTTGTCCAGTGTGTGTATGTGTGTGTGTGTGTGTGTGTGTGTGTGTGTGTGTGTGTGTGTGTGTGTGTGTGTGTGTGTGTGTCCAGTGTTTGAGTGTGTGTTTGTTTGTCCAGTGTGTGTATGTGTGTGTGTGTGTGTGTGTGTGTGTGTGTGTGTGTGTGTGTGTGTGTGTGTGTGTGTGTGTCCAGTGTGTGTGTGTGTGTCCAGTGTGTGTGTGTCTGTATGTCCAGTGTGTGTGTATCCTGTGTGTGTGTGTGTTTGTGTGTATCCAGTGTGTGTGTGTGTGTGTGTGTCCAGTGTGTGTGTCCTGTGTGTGTGTTTCCACACAATGGACAGACAGACACACACACACACCCAGTCATCATACAAGTTAATCCAAGTGGAGGTAATAGTGTTTGTCTTAACTAGCCTGATACCTCCAACATGTCTGATATGAACATTGACATAAACCCTCTACATACTTGAGTTTCTCCAGTCTGCAGTGTGGATCCTCCAGACCAGCAGAAAACAGTCTGACTCCTGAGTCTCCTGGGTGATTGTAGCTCAGGTCCAGCTCTCTCAGGTGTGAGGGGTTTGACTTCAGAGCTGAGACCAGAGAAGCACAGGCTTCCTCTGTGACTAGACAGCCTGACAGCCTGCAAAGAGTAAAATCATATTACAACCACACTGCTATTCTTTGTTGGTGAAAATAGTGGCAGTAATTTGTTTCAACATATTCAGATATATCAGTGTTCTGAAACCCTCCAAATCTATTCATAAATTAATGTATCATTATTATAAATTAACATAACATTAGTCCTGAAACATGTATAGTACAAATATTTGAGTAGACTGACCAGACCAGTTTAAAAAGCAGTATCAGTCAAAACACAGACAGTGAAGTATCAGATTTAGATTGTATTGAGTATTCAGTCCACACCATATAGAGTTTGACAGTGAAACTAACATTTTAAATGTGGCTCTGTACTCCAGCATTGTGGATTTGAGATCAAATGTTGGCAGTATATAATGTCACCTTTTATTGAGGGTATTTTCATACATATCCGTTTCACCGTTTAGAAAAATAAAAGCACTTTATGTATCTAGTCCCCCTATTTGAAGAAGTCATAAGTATTCTGACCAATTCACTTATAGTGTATTAAAGTAGTCAAAAGTTTAGTATTTTGTCCCAAACTCATTGGTTGCATTTGCAGTTTGAATTGGTTGTTTTGGGTTGTGTTTTGCCCAATAGTAGATTAATGGTGGCTGATGACTAGATTAGTACTCTGTTTATGTGAGTAGATAACATGTTTCTAAACACTACTAAATAAATCCTGATGATACCATGATTAAGAAAAATCATGAATGAATCATGAATAATAATGAGTGAGAAAGTTACAGAGGCTAGAACAAAACATGCTAACCTCTCACCATTACCAATAACAGAGGGGGTATGATCTTTGTGCCTCTGTAACGTTCTCATTCATCATCATTCACGATTCATTCATGATTATTCATAACCATGGTAGCATCCACATGAATGTAGAAGTGTTCAGAAACATTTTCTATTCTTACTGACAATACAAGTGAAGTGACTCCAAAATGACAGGACATTATTCACCATTCAGTTACTATTGGGAAAAACATCATCCAAAACACAACCAAAACAACCTGCAAATGCATTCAACAAGTTTGTAGAATCACAAGCTTCATGTTATCACTGCAGGGAAGTAATATTGATCCAAATTCTAATTCTTTGACTAAATGAATTTGTTGAAGTAATCATGACTGTTTCAAATGGGAGAACTACATAAATAAAGTGCTTTCATTTCTAAACGGTAAAACAGATATTTATGAATACCCTGAAATAAAAGACATTCTGTACTGTCGCCTAATATGAAACATTATATCCCGAATCCAAAATGCTGGAGCACAGCGGCAAATTTAAAACGGTATGCTTCACTGTCCATATGATTTGGACTATGTGTTCCTGGTAAACACATGTGGATCTTTTGAACAGTTATCACTTGTTGACCAACTACAGGAATACTGACCTCAGAGTCTCCAGTTTACAGTGGGGATTCTTCAGTCCAGCAGAGAGCAGCTTCACTCCTGAATCCTTCAGGACATTGTTACTCAGATCCAGCTCTCTCAGGTGTGAGGGGTTTGACTTCAGAGCTGAGACCAGAGAAGCACAGCCTTCCTCTGTAAATAGACAATCTGACAGCCTGCAAAGAGTAAAATCATATTACAACCACACTGCTATTCTTTGGTGGTGAAAATGGTGGCAGTATATCTTTTTCAACATATTCAGAAATATCAGGGTCCTGAAACCTGCCATATCTATTCTCAAATTAATGTATCATTATTAGAAATTATAAATGAAGCGAGCCTAATGTATTTTACTGAGACTTGGCTGAACGATAACATCCCCATAGAGAACGTCACTATCGGCGGGTTCCGGACCATCAGAGCAGACAGGGATAGCGTTTCTTCTGGTAAGAGCATGGGTGGGGGGCTGGCTTTATTAGTTAACAACAGATGGTGTAATCCGAGCCATTTTACTCTTAAGGAAGAGATATGTAGCCCGGACATTGAGCTGTTAGCCGTTAGCCTGAGACCCTACTATTTGCAGAGGGAATTCACGGCGGCCATTTCTGTTATTGTTTACATCCCGCCCTCCGCTGACGCAAATACAGCGTGTGACGTCATCCACTCTGTTATCGCGAGGTTACAGACAGTGCATCCCAGTGCTTCTTTGCCATTTCGGGGGATTTTAACCATGCATCTCTCTCTTCAACGCTGCCCACGTTCAAACAGTTTATGAAGTGCCCAACCAGGAATAATAAAACTCTGGACTTGTTATATTCTAATGTGAAGGACGCATGCAACTCCACTGCACTCCCTCCCCTCGGTAGATCGGATCACAACCGTGTCCACCTCACTCCACTCTACATGCCTTTGGTCCAACAGCAGCCTGCGACCACTAGGACCATTAGGATATGGTCCACGGAGGCGAATGAGGCCCTACAGGACTGCTTTGAAACAACAGACTGGGATGTGCTTTGTGAGGCTCATGGGGAGGACATCGATGGACTTACTGACTGCATAATGGACTATATCAATTTTTGTGAAGACAACACTGTACCCACCAGGAAGGTATGCTGTTTTCCAAATAATAAACCCTGGGTCACCAGGGTGAAGGCCCTGCTGAATGAGAAGAAGAGGGCCTTCAAGGAGAGGGACAAGGAAAAATTGAAATGCTTCCAGAGGGAGCTGAAGGTGCGGATTGCTGAGGGGAAGAGAGTGTATAAGGAGAAGATGGAGGACAAGCTGAGGCAGAGCCAGGTGAGAGAGGTGTGGAAGGGTATGAGAAATATCACTGGCTTCAAAAAGTCAAACAGTGGGCAGATGGAGGGGACCCAGGACAGAGCCAATGAGCTGAACCAATTTTTTCGATACTGGCCCTGTCTACCTCCCTTCCAGCTCCCCATTTCACACACCCTCACAGCTGTCCCACCCCCACTTTGCTCACAACACCTCTGAGACAATCAGCGACCCCACCTCCACCCCTGCTCCCTCTGGACTGATCCTCAACACCTCCCTTCCCCCCACCTCCCCACCTGGGCTGGCTTTCACCACCAACCAAGTGAAGAGAGAGCTGGAGAGACTGCATCAGTGGAAAGCGGCGAGCCCTGATGGCATCAGCCCAAGGGTGCTTAGGGGCTGTGCTGACCAACTGTGTGGAATACTCAAGCGTCGCTTTAACCTTAGCCTGAGCCTAGAAAGGGTCCCTGTGCTGTGGAAAACATCCTGCCTCGTCCCAGTTCCCAAGAAGGCACACCCCACTGTCCTGAATGAATTCAGATCTGAAGGGCTAACATCCCACATCATGAAGACCCTGGAAAGGTTAGTCCTCGCTCACCTCAGAACCCTGGTGTGTACATCACTGGACCCCCTGAAGTTCACATACCAACACAACATCGGAGTGGATGATGCTATCATCTACCTTCTGCAGAGGGCCTATTCTCACCTGGACAACGCAGGTTGCACTGTGAGGGTTATGTTTTTTTACTTCTCCAGTGACTTCAACATCATTCAGCCCCTGCTACTGGGTGAAAAGATGAAGAGGATGAAAGTAGAAGCACCCTTAGTCTCCTGGGTCACGGACTACCTGACCGGTAGGCCACAATTTGTGTGACTACAGAGCTGTGTGTTAGAACGGGCAGTTAGCAACACAGGGCCCCCCCAGTGAACGGTCCCTTCCCCCTTCCTGTTCACCCTCTACACCTCAGACTTCAGATATAACTCTGAAACATGCCACCTACAGAATTTCTCGGATGACTCCGCAATTGTAGGGTGCATCAGGGGTGGGCAGGAGGAGGAGTACAGGAGCACAATCAGTGACTTTGTGGTGTGGTGTGAGCAGAACCACCTTCAGCTCAACATCAGCAAAACACAGGAAATGGTGGTGGACTTCAGGAGAACCAAGGCACAACTGACTGCAGTCCCTATACAGGGGATGGATGTGGAAATGGTTGGGTCATACAAGTTCCTGGGAGTGCATATGGACAACAGGCTGGAATGGGCTGGTAACACCGGGGCCCTGTACTAAAAGGGCCAGAGCCGACTCTACTTTCTGAGGAGGCTCAGGTCCTTCAACGTGTGCACTAAACTACTGCATACCTTCTACCAGTCTGTGGTGGCCAGTGCCATATTTCTTGCAGTGGTGTGCTGGGGAGCCAACATAAAAGCCGGTGATGCTTCTCGGTTAAATAAGCTGATCAGGAAGGCTAGCTCTGTCCTGGGGATGAGCCTTGACAAACACATGTGGATCTGGTGAACAGTTATCACTTGTTGACCAACTACAGGAATACTGACCTCAGAGTCTCCAGTTTACAGCGGGGATTCTCCAGTACATCAGAGAGCAGCTTCACTCCTGAATCCTTCAGATCATTGTTACTCAGATCCAGCTCTCTCAGGTGTGAGGGGTTTGACTTCAGAGCTGAGACCAGAGAAGCACAGCCTTTCTCTGTGACTCTACAGCCTGACAGCCTGCAAAGAGTAAAATCATATTACAACCACACTGCTATTCTTAGGTGGTGTAAATAGTAGCAGTATATTTGTTTTAACATATTCAGATATATCATTGTCCTGAAACCTGCCTTATCTATTCACAAATGAATGTATCATTATTAGAAATGACAAATTATCAAAGTATTGAATGTCGAGAAAAAAATGTATAGTTCAAATATTTGAGTAGACTGACCAGACCAGTTTAAAAAGCAGTATCAGTCAAAAGACAGACAGTGAGGTATCAGATTTAGATTGTATTGAGTAAACAGTCCACACCATATCTAGTTTGAAATTGAAACTAAATGTGGCTCTGTACTCCAGCATTGTGGATTTGAGATCAAATGTTTCATATGAGGTGACAGTATATAATGTCACCTTTTATTTGAGGGTATTTTCAAACATATCTGTTTCACAATTTTGAAAAATAAAAGCACTTTATGTATCTAGTCCCCCTATTTGAAGAAGTCATAATTATTCTGACCAAATCACTTATAGTGTATTAAAGTCGTCAAAAGTTAAGTATTTTGTCCCAAACTCATTGGTTGCATTAGAAGTTTTGTTTTGGTTGTGTTTTGCCCAATAGTAAGTGAAAGGTGGATGATGACTGGATTAATTCTTTGTGTAAGTGAGTAGATAACATGTTTCTAAACACTACTAAATGAATCCTGATGATGCCATGATTAAGAAAAATCATGAATGAATCATGAATAATAATGAGTGAGAAAGTTACAGAGGCTAGAACAAAACATGCTAACCTCTCACCATTACCAATAACAGAGGGGGTATGATCTTTCTGTCTCTGTAACGTTCTCATTCATCATCATTCACGATTCATTCATGATTATTCATAACCATGGTAGCATCCACATGAATGTAGAAGTGTTCAGAAACATCTTCTATTCTTACTGACAATTTTTTATTATTTTTTTATTTCACCTTTATTTAACCAGGTAGGTCAGTTGAGAACAAGTTCTCATTTGCAACTGCGACCTGGCCAAGACAAAGCAAAGCAGTGCGACAAAAAACAACAACACAGAGTTACACATTAAACAAACAGTCAAAAACACAATAGAAAATCTATAAACAGAGTGCAAAATGTAGTGCAAAAATGCAGTAAGGTTGGGAGGTAGGACAATAAATAGACTATAGAGTAGAAATAAATTACAGAAAATTATCATCATTAACACAGGAATGAAGGATGTGCAAATTATGATGTGCAAATAGAGATACTGGAGTGCAAGATTAGTGAAAATAAACAAAAATAAATATGGGGATGAGGTAGTAGGGTGGGCTATTTACAGAAGGGCTATATACAGGTGCAGTGATCGATAAGCAGCTTTGACAGCTGATGCTTAAAGTTATTGAGGGAGATAGGAACCTCTAGCTTCAATGATTTTTGCAATTCGTTCCAGTCATTGGCAGCAGCGAACTGGAAGGAATGGCGGCCAAAGGAGGTGTTGGCTTTGGGGGTGACCAGTGAGATATACCTGCTGGAGCGCATGCTACGGGTGGGTGTTGCTATGGTGACCAGTGAGCTGAGATAGGGCGGGGATTTACCTAATAAAGACTTATAGATGACCTGGAGCCAGTGGGTATGGCGACGAATATATAGTGAAGGCCAGCCAACGAGAGCATACAGGTCGCAGTGGTGGGTAGTGTATGGGGCTTTGGTGACAAAACGGATGGCACTATGATAGACTACATCCAATTTGCTAAGTAGAGTGTTGGAGGCTAGTTTGTAAATGACATCGCCGAAATCAAGGATCGGTAGGATAGTCAGTTTTACAAGGGCATGTTTGGCAGCATGAGTGAAGGAGGCTCTGTTGCGAAATAGGAAGCCAATTCTGGATTTAATTTTGGATTGGAGATGGTTGATGTGAGTCTGGAAGTTGAGTTTATAGTCTAACCAGATGCCTAGGTATTTGTAGGTGTCCACATATTCTAATTCGGATCCGTCGAGAGTAGTGATGATAGTCCGGTGGGCGGGTGCTGGCAGCGTTCGATAGAAAAGCATGCACTTAGTTTTACTAGCGTTTAAGAGCAGTTGTAGGCCACGGAAGGAGTGTTGTATGGCATTGAAGCTTGATTGAAGGTTACAATACAAGTGAAGTGACTCCAAAATGACAGGACATTATTCACCATTCAGTTACTATTGGGAAAAACATCATCCAAAACACAACCAATACAACCTGCAAATGCATTCAACAAGTTTGTAGAATCACAAGCTTCATGTTATCACTGCAGGGAAGTAATATTGATCCAAATTCTAAATCTTTGACTAAATGAATTTGTTGAAGTAATCATGACTGTTTCAAATGGGAGAACTAGATAAATAAAGTGCTTTCATTTCTAAACGGTAAAACAGATATTTATGAATACCCTGAAATAAATGTTGACATTCTGTACTGTCACCTAATATGAAACATTATATCTCAAATCCAAAATACTGGAGCATAGCGCCAAATTTGAAACTGTATGCTTCACTGTCCATATGACGGGACTATGTGTTCCTGGTAAACACGTGGATCTGTTGAACAGTTATCACCTGTTGACCAACTACAGGAATACTGACCTCAGAGTCTCCAGTTTACAGTGGGGATTCTTCAGTCCAGCAGAGAGCAGCTTCACACCTGAATCCTTCAGGACATTGTTACTCAGATCCAGCTCTCTCAGGTGTGAGGGGTTTGACTTCAGAGCTGAGACCAGAGAAGCAAAGCCTTCCTCTGTGACTAGACAGCTTGACAGCCTGGCAAAGAGTAAAATCATATTACAACCACACTGCTATTCTTAGGTGGTGTAAATAGTAGCAGTATATTTGTTTTAACATATTCAGATATATCATTGTCCTGAAACCTGCCATATCTATTCACAAATGAATGTATCATTATTAGAAATTACAAATGATCAAAGTATTGAATTGTAGAGAACATTTTTTATTTTACAAATATTTGAGTAGACTGACCAGACCAGTTTAAAAAGCAGTATCAGTCAAAAGACAGACAGTGAGGTATCAGATTTAGATTGTATTGAGTAAACAGTCCACACCATATCTAGTTTGAAATTGAAACTAAATGTGGCTCTGTACTCCAGCATTGTGGATTTGAGATCAAATGTTTCATATGAGGTGACAGTATATAATGTCAACTTTTATTTGAGGGTATTTTCAAACATATCTGTTTCACAATTTTGAAAAATAAAAGCACTTTATGTATCTAGTCCCCCTATTTGAAGAAGTCATAATTATTCTGACCAAATCACTTATAGTGTATTAAAGTCGTCAAAAGTTAAGTATTTTGTCCCAAACTCATTGGTTGCATTAGAAGTTTTGTTTTGGTTGTGTTTTGGGGTCAAGTTTTGCCCAATAGTAAGTGAATGGTGGATGATGACTGGATTAATTCTCTGTGTAAGTGAGTAGATAACATGTTTCTAAACACTACTAAATGAATCCTGATGATGCCATGATTAAGAAAAATCATGAATGAATCATGAATAATAATGAGTGAGAAAGTTACAGAGGCTAGAACAAAACATGCTAACCTCTCACCATTACCAATAACAGAGGGGGTATGATCTTTGTGTCTCTGTAACGTTCTCATTCATCATCATTCACGATTCATTCATGATTATTCATAACCATGGTATCATCCACATGAATGTAGAAGTGTTGAGAAACATCTTCTATTCTTACTGACAATACAAGTGAAGTGACTCCAAAATGACAGGACATTATTCACCATTCAGTTACTATTGGGAAAAACATCATCCAAAACACAACCAAAACAACCTGCAAATGCATTCAACAAGTTTGTAGAATCACAAGCTTCATGTTATCACTGCAGGGAAGTAATATTGATCCAAATTCTAAATCTTTGACTAAATGAATTTGTTGAAGTAATCATGACTGTTTCAAATGGGAGAGCTAGATAAATAAAGTGCTTTCATTTCTAAACGGTAAAACAGATATTTATGAATACCCTGAAATAAATGTTGACATTCTGTACTGTCACCTAATATGAAACATTATATCTCAAATCCAAAATACTGGAGCATAGCGCCAAATTTGAAACTGTATGCTTCACTGTCCATATGACGGGACTATGTGTTCCTGGTAAACACATGTGGATCTGTTGAACAGTTATCACTTGTTGACCAACTACAGGAATACTGACCTCAGAGTCTCCAGTTTACAGTGGGGATTCTTCAGTCCAGCAGAGAGCAGCTTCACACCTGAATCCTTCAGGACATTGTTACTCAGATCCAACTCTCTCAGGTGTGAGGGGTTTGACTTCAGAGCTGAGACCAGAGAAGCAAAGCCTTCCTCTGTGACTAGACAGCTTGACAGCCTGGCAAAGAGTAAAATCATATGAAAATCACACTGCTATTCTTTGGTGGTGAAAATAGTGGCAGTAATGTCTTTCAACATATTCAGATATATCAGTGTCCTGAAACCTGCCATATCTATTCACAAATGAATGTATCATAATTAGATATTACAAATGATCAAAGTATTGAATTGTAGAGAAAAAAATGTATACTACAAATATTTGAGTAGACTGACCAGACCAGTTTAAAAAGCAGTATCAGTCAAAACACAGACAGTGAAGTATCAAATTTAGATTGTATTGAGTATACAGTCCACACCATATCTAGTTTGACAGTGAAGCTAACATTTTAAATGTGGCTCTGTACTCCAGCATTGTGGATTTGAGATCAAATGTTTCATATGAGGTGACAGTATATAATGTCACCTTTTATTTGAGGGTTTTTTCAAACATATCTGTTTCACCATTTAGAAAAATAAAAGCACTTTATGTATCTAGTCCCCCTATTTGAAGAAGTCATACGTATTCTGACCAATTCACTTATAGTGTATTAAAGTTGTCAAAAGTTTAGTATTTGGTCCCAAACTCATTGGTTGCATTTGCAGTTTTGTTTTGGTTGTGTTTTGGGTTAAGTTTTGCCCAATAGTAACTGAATGGTGGATGATGACTAGATTAATCTTCTGTTTAAGTGAGTAGATAACATGTTTCTAAACACTACTAAATGAATCCTGATGATGCCATGATTAAGAAAAATCATGAATGAATCATGAATAATAATGAGTGAGAAAGTTACAGAGGCTAGATCAAAACATGCTAACCTCTCACCATTACCAATAACAGAGGGGGTATGATCTTTGTGCCTCTGTAACATCCTCATTCATCATAATTCATGATTCATTCATGATTATTCATAACCATGGTAGCATCCACATGAATGTAGAAGTGTTCAGAAACATCTTCTATTCTTACTGACAATACAAGTGAAGTGACTCCAAAATGACAGGACATTATTCACCATTCAGTTACTATTGGGAAAAACATCATCCAAAACACAACCATATCAAACTGCAAATGCATTCAACAAGTTTGTAGAATCACAAGCTTCATGTTATCACTGCAGGGAAGGAATATTGATCCAAATACTAAACTTTTGACTAAATGAATTTGTTGAAATAATCATGACTGTTTCAAATGGGGGAAAGTAAATAAATAACATGCTTTTATTTCTAAATGGTAAAACAGATATTTATGAATAAACTGAAATAAAATTTGACATTCTGTACTATCATCTAATATGAAACATTCTATCTCAAATCCAAAATAATGGAGCATAGCGCCAAATTTAAAACTGTATGCTTCACTGTCCATATAATGTGGACTATGTGTTCCTGGTAAACACATGTGGATATGGTGAACAGTTATCACTTGTTGACCAACTACAGGAATACTGACCTCAGAGTCTCCAGTTTACAGTGGGGATTCTCCAGTCCAGCAGAGAGCAGCTTCACTCCTGAATCCTTCAGGTCATTGTTACTCAGATCCAGCTCTCTCAGGTGTGAGGGGTTTGACTTCAGAGCTGAGACCAGAAAAGAACAGCCTTTCTCTGTGACTCTACAGCCTGACAGCCTGCAAAGAATCAAATCATATTACAACCACACTGCTATTCTTTGGTGGTGAAAATAGTGGCAGTAACGTGTTTCAACATATTCAGATATATCAGTGTCCTTAAACCTGCCATATCTATTCACAAATGAATGTATCATTATTAGAAATTACAAATGATCAAAGTTTTGAATTGTAGAGAAAACAATGTATAGTACAAATATTTGAGTAGACTGACCATACCAGTTTAAAAAGCAGTATAAGTCAAAACACAGACAGTGAAGTATCAGATTTAGAATGTATTGAGTATACAGTCCACACCATATATAGTTTGACAGTGAAACTAACATTTTAAATGTGGCTCTGTACTACAGCATTGTGGATTTGAGATCAAATGTTTCATATGAGGTGACAGTATATAATGTCACCTTTTATTTGAGGGTATTTTCAAACATATCTGTTTCACCATTTTGAAAAATCAAACCACTTTATGTATCTAGTCCCCCTATTTGAAGAAGTCATAAGTATTCTGACCAATTCACTTATAGTGTATTAAAGTCGTCAAAAGTTTAGTATTTGGTCCCAAACTCATTGGTTGCATTTGCAGTTTTGTTTTGTTTTGGTTGTGTTTTGGGTTAAGTTTTGCCCAATAGTAACTGAATGGTGGATGATGACTGGATTAATTCTCTGTGTAAGTGAGTAGATAACATGTTTCTAAACACTACTAAATGAATCCTGATGATGCCATGACTAAGAAAAATTATGAATGAATCATGAAAAATAATGAGTGAGAAAGTGACAGAGGCTAGAACAAAACATGCTAACCTCTCACCATTACCAATAACAGACGGGGTATGATCTGTGTGCCTCTGTAACGTTCTCATTCATCATCATTCACGATTCATTCATGATTATTCATAACCATCGTAGCATCCACATGAATGTAGAAGTGTTCAGAAACATCTTCTATTCTTACTGACAATACAAGTGAAGTGACTCCAAAATGACAGGACATTATTCACCATTCAGTTACTATTGGGAAAAAGATTATCCAGAACACAACCAAAACAAACTGCAAATGCATTCAACAAGTTTGTAGAATCACAAGCTTCATGTTATCACTGCAGGGAAGGAATATTGATCCAAATACTAAACGTTTGACTAAATTAATTTGTTGAAATAATCATGACTGTTTCAAATGGGAGAACTACATAAATGGAGTGCTTTCATTTCTAAACGGCAAAACAGATATTTATGAACAACCTGAAATTAAAGTTGACATTCTGTACTGTCGCCTAATATGAAACATTCTATCTCAAATCCCAAAAACTGGAAGATATCGCCAAATTTAAAACTGTATGCTTCACTATCCATATAATGTGGACTATGTGTTCCTGGTAAACACATGTGGATATGGTGAACAGTTATCACTTGTTGACCAACTACAGGAATACTGACCTCAGAGTCTCCAGTTTACAGTGGGGATTCTTCAGTCCAGCAGAGAGCAGCTTCACACCTGAATCCTTCAGGACATTGTTACTCAGATCCAGCTCTCTCAGGTGTGAGGGGTTTGACTTCAGAGCTGAGACCAGAGAAGCAAAGCCTTCCTCTGTGACTAGACAGCTTGACAGCCTGGCAAAGAGTAAAATCATATGAAAATCACACTGCTATTCTTTGGTGGTGAAAATAGTGGCAGTAATGTCTTTCAACATATTCAGATATATCAGTGTCCTGAAACCTGCCATATCTATTCATAAATGAATGTATTATTATTAGAAATTACAAATGATCAAAGTATTGAATTGTAGAGAACATTTTTTATTGTACAAATATTTGAGTAGACTGACCAGACCAGTTTAAAAAGCAGTATCAGTTAAAAGACAGACAGTGAAGTATCAGATTTAGATTGTATTGAGTATACAGTCCACACCATATCTAGTTTGACAGTGAAACTAACATTTTAAATGTGTCTCTGTACTACAGCATTGTGGATTTGAGATCAAATGTTTCACATGAGGTGACAGTATATAATGTCACCTTTTATTTGAAGGTATTTTCAAATATCTTTTTCATCATTTTGAAAAATAAAAGCACTTTATATATCTAGTACCCTTATTTGAAGAAGTCATAAGTATTCTAACCAATTCACTTATAGTGTATTAAAGTCGTCAAAAGTTTAGTATTTGGTCGCAAACTCATTGGTTGCATTTGCAGTTTTGTTTTGTTTTGGTTGTGTTTTGGGTTAAGTTTTGCCCAATAGTAACTGAATGGTGGATGATGACTGGATTAATCCTCTGTGTAAGTGAGTAGATAACATGTTTCTAAACACTACTAAATGAATCCTGATGATGCCATGACTAAGAAAAATTATGAATGAATCATGAAAAATAATGAGTGAGAAAGTGACAGAGGCTAGAACAAAACATGCTAACCTCTCACCATTACCAATAACAGACGGGGTATGATCTGTGTGCCTCTGTAATGTTCTCATTCATCATCATTCACGATTCATTCATGATTATTCATAACCATCGTAGCATCCACATGAATGTAGAAGTGTTCAGAAACATCTTCTATTCTTACTGACAATACAAGTGAAGTGACTCCAAAATGACAGGACATTATTCACCATTCAGTTACTATTGGGAAAAAGATTATCCAGAACACAACCAAAACAAACTGCAAATGCATTCAACAAGTTTGTAGAATCACAAGCTTCATGTTATCACTGCAGGGAAGGAATATTGATCCAAATACTAAACGTTTGACTAAATTAATTTGTTGAAATAATCATGACTGTTTCAAATGGGAGAACTACATAAATGGAGTGCTTTCATTTCTAAACGGCAAAACAGATATTTATGAACAACCTGAAATTAAAGTTGACATTCTGTACTGTCGCCTAATATGAAACATTCTATCTCAAATCCAAAAAACTGGAAGATATCGCCAAATTTAAAACTGTATGCTTCACTATCCATATAATGTGGACTATGTGTTCCTGGTAAACACATGTGGATATGGTGAACAGTTATCACTTGTTGACCAACTACAGGAATACTGACCTCAGAGTCTCCAGTTTACAGTGGGGATTCTTCAGTCCAGCAGAGAGCAGCTTCACACCTGAATCCTTCAGGACATTGTTACTCAGATCCAGCTCTCTCAGGTGTGAGGGGTTTGACTTCAGAGCTGAGACCAGAGAAGCAAAGCCTTCCTCTGTGACTAGACAGCTTGACAGCCTGGCAAAGAGTAAAATCATATGAAAATCACACTGCTATTCTTTGGTGGTGAAAATAGTGGCAGTAATGTCTTTCAACATATTCAGATATATCAGTGTCCTGAAACCTGCCATATCTATTCATAAATGAATGTATTATTATTAGAAATTACAAATGATCAAAGTATTGAATTGTAGAGAACATTTTTTATTGTACAAATATTTGAGTAGACTGACCAGACCAGTTTAAAAAGCAGTATCAGTTAAAAGACAGACAGTGAAGTATCAGATTTAGATTGTATTGAGTATACAGTCCACACCATATCTAGTTTGACAGTGAAACTAACATTTTAAATGTGTCTCTGTACTACAGCATTGTGGATTTGAGATCAAATGTTTCACATGAGGTGACCGTATATAATGTCACCTTTTATTTGAAGGTATTTTCAAATATCTTTTTCATCATTTTGAAAAATAAAAGCACTTTATATATCTAGTACCCTTATTTGAAGAAGTCATAAGTATTCTAACCAATTCACTTATAGTGTATTAAAGTCGTCAAAAGTTTAGTATTTGGTCGCAAACTCATTGGTTGCATTTGCAGTTTTGTTTTGTTTTGGTTGTGTTTTGGGTTAAGTTTTGCCCAATAGTAACTGAATGGTGGATGATGACTGGATTAATCCTCTGTGTAAGTGAGTAGATAACATGTTTCTAAACACTACTAAATGAATCCTGATGATGCCATGACTAAGAAAAATTATGAATGAATCATGAAAAATAATGAGTGAGAAAGTGACAGAGGCTAGAACAAAACATGCTAACCTCTCACCATTACCAATAACAGACGGGGTATGATCTGTGTGCCTCTGTAACGTTCTCATTCATCATCATTCACGATTCATTCATGATTATTCATAACCATCGTAGCATCCACATGAATGTAGAAGTGTTCAGAAACATCTTCTATTCTTACTGACAATACAAGTGAAGTGACTCCAAAATGACAGGACATTATTCACCATTCAGTTACTACTGGGAAAAAGATTATCCAGAACACAACCAAAACAAACTGCAAATGCATTCAACAAGTTTGTAGAATCACAAGCTTCATGTTATCACTGCAGGGAAGGAATATTGATCCAAATACTAAACGTTTGACTAAATTAATTTGTTGAAATAATCATGACTGTTTCAAATGGGAGAACTACATAAATGGAGTGCTTTCATTTCTAAACGGCAAAACAGATATTTATGAACAACCTGAAATTAAAGTTGACATTCTGTACTGTCGCCTAATATGAAACATTCTATCTCAAATCCAAAAAACTGGAAGATATCGCCAAATTTAAAACTGTATGCTTCACTATCCATATAATGTGGACTATGTGTTCCTGGTAAACACATGTGGATATGGTGAACAGTTATCACTTGTTGACCAACTACAGGAATACTGACCTCAGAGTCTCCAGTTTACAGTGGGGATTCTTCAGTCCAGCAGAGAGCAGCTTCACACCTGAATCCTTCAGGACATTGTTACTCAGATCCAGCTCTCTCAGGTGTGAGGGGTTTGACTTCAGAGCTGAGACCAGAGAAGCAAAGCCTTCCTCTGTGACTAGACAGCTTGACAGCCTGGCAAAGAGTAAAATCATATGAAAATCACACTGCTATTCTTTGGTGGTGAAAATAGTGGCAGTAATGTCTTTCAACATATTCAGATATATCAGTGTCCTGAAACCTGCCATATCTATTCATAAATGAATGTATTATTATTAGAAATTACAAATGATCAAAGTATTGAATTGTAGAGAACATTTTTTATTTTACAAATATTTGAGTAGGCTGACCAGACCAGTTTAAAAAGCAGTATCAGTTAAAAGACAGACAGTGAAGTATCAGATTTAGATTGTATTGAGTATACAGTCCACACCATATCTAGTTTGACAGTGAAACTAACATTTTAAATGTGTCTCTGTACTACAGCATTGTGGATTTGAGATCAAATGTTTCACATGAGGTGACAGTATATAATGTCACCTTTTAATTGAAGGTATTTTCAAATATCTTTTTCATCATTTTGAAAAATAAAAGCACTTTATATATCTAGTACCCTTATTTGAAGAAGTCATAAGTATTCTAACCAATTCACTTATAGTGTATTAAAGTCGTCAAAAGTTTTGTATTTGGTCCCAAACTCATTGGTTGCATTTGCAGTTTTGTTTTGTTTTGGTTGTGTTTTGAGTTATGTTTTGCCCAATAGTAACTGAATGGTGGATGATGACTGGATTAATCCTCTGTGTAAGTGAGTAGATAACATGTTTCTAAACACTACTAAATGAATCCTGATGATGCCATGATTAAGAAAAATCATGAATGAATCATGAATAATAATGAGTGAGAAAGTTACAGAGGCTAGAACAAAACATGCTAACCTCTCAACATTACCAATAACAGAGGAGGTATGATCTTTGTGTCTTTGTAACGTTCTCATTCATCATAATTCATGATTCATTCATGATTATTCATAACCATGGTAGCATCCACATGAATGTAGAAGTGTTGAAAACAGATATTTATGAATACTCTGAAATAAAAGTTGACATTCTGTACTGTCACCTCATATGAAACATTCTATCTCAAATCCAAAATGCTGGAGCAGAGTGCCAAATGTAAAACTGTATGCTTCACTGTCTATATAATGTGGACTATGTGTTCCTGGTAAACACATGTGGATCTGGTGAACAGTTATCACTTGTTGACCAACTACAGGAATACTGACCTCAGAGTCTCCAGTTTACAGTGGGGATTCTCCAGTCCAGCAGAGAGCAGCTTCACTCCTGAATCCTTCAGGTCATTGTTACTCAGATCCAGCTCTCTCAGGTGTGAGGGGTTTGACTTCAGAGCTGAGACCAGAGAAGCACAGCCTTCCTCTGTGACTAGACAGCCTGACAGCCTAAAAAGAGTCAAATCATATTACAACCACACTGCAATTCTTTGGTGTTGAAAATAGTGGCAGTATATATTTTTTAAACATATTCAGATATATCAGTGTCCTGAAATCTGCCATATCTATTCACAAATGAATGTATCATTAATAGAAATGACAAAGTATTGCTTGTAGAGAAAAAAATGTATAGTACAAATATTTGAGTAGACTGACCAGATCAGTTTAAAAAGCAGTATCAGTCAAAACACAGACAGTGAAGTATCAGATTTAGATTGTATTGAGTATACACTCCACACCATATCTAGATTGACAGTAAAGCTAACATTTTAAATGTGTCTCTGTACTCCAGCATTGTGGATTTCAGATCAAATGTTTCATATGAGGTGACAGTATATAATGTCACCTTTTATTTGAGGGTATTTTCATTCATATCTGTTTCACCATTTAGAAAAATAAAAGCACTTTATGTATCTAGTCCCCCTATTTGAAGAAGTCATAAGTATTCTGACCAATTCACTTATAGTGTATTAATGTCATCAAAAGTTTTGTATTTGGTCCATAACTCATTGGTTGCACTTGAAGTTTTGTTTTGGTTGTGTTTTGAGTTATATTTTGCCCAATAGTAACTGAATGGAGGATGATGACTGGATTCATCTTCTAATTGAGTAGATAACATGTTTCTAAACACTACTAAATGAATCCTGATGATGCCATGATTAAGAAAAATCATGAATAATAATGAGTGAGAAAGTTACAGAGGCTTGAACAAAACATGCTAACCTCTCACCATTACCAATAACAGAGGGGGTATGATCTTTGTGTCTCTGTAACGTTCTCATTCATCATCATTCACGATTCATTCATGATTATTCATAACCATGGTAGCATCCACATGAATGTAGAAGTGTTCAGAAACATCTTCTATTCTTACTGACAATACAAGTGAAGTGACTCCAAAATGACAGGACATTATTCACCATTCAGTTACTATTGGGAAAAACATCATCCAATACACAACCATATCAAACTGCAAATGCATTCAACAAGTTTGTAGAATATCAAGCTTCATGTTATCACTGCAGGGAAGGAATACTGATCCAAATACTAAATCTTTGACTAAATGAATTTGTTGAAATAATCATGAATGTTTCAAATGGGAGAACTACATAAATAAAGTGCTTTCATTTCTAAACGGCAAAACAGATATTTATGAATACTCTGAAATAAAAGTTGACATTCTGTACTGTCACCTCATATAAACATTCTATCTCAAATCCAAAAAACTGGAGCATAGCGCCAAATTTAAAACTGTATGCTCCACTATCCATATAATGTGGACTATGTGTTCCTGGTAAACACATCTGGATCTGGTGAACAGTTATCACTTGTTGACCAACTACAGGAATTCTGACCTCAGAGTCTCCAGTTTACAGTGGGGATTCTCCAGTCCAGCAGAGAGCAGCTTCACACCTGAATCCTTCAGGACATTGTAGCTCAGATCAAGATCTCTCAGGTGTGAGGGGTTTGACTTCAGAGCTGAGACCAGAGAAGCACAGCCTTCCTCTGTGACTCCACAGCCTGACAGCCTGGCAAAGAGATCATCAGGATTTCACAAACACACTGTTAATTTAACACCAGTAGTGCAGAATTGTATTTGGCAGATGTATTTGGTTTATTCTGTCAAACAACATATAGATTCATCTTCTGTCTCCTAGAATGTTATGGTCATATCATTATACTAATGTGAAAATCAAGGCATTGATTCATTATGTTTTTAATAATACATATTTTACTCTAAACTGAATATTTCTGATGATTAGTACTTAAATGTCATTTTATGTACTCACAGAGCAGCTCTGGAGGCTTTGACCACTGGCAGCAGCCTCAGAAGACCTTCCTCTGATCTGGAGTATTTCTTCAGGTCAAACACATCCAGCTCCTTTTCTGAAGTCAGCAATACAAAGACCAGAGCTGACCACTGTGCAGGTGACAGTTCTTCACTGGAGACACTTCCTGACCTCAGGTATCCTTGGATCTCCTCCACTAGAGAATGGTCGTTCAGTTCATTCAGACAGTGGAACAGATTGATGCACCTCTCTGGAGAGGGATTCTCCCTGATCTTCTCCTTGATGTACCCGACTGTTTCTTCCTGGCTCTGTGAAATGTTTCTTGTCTTTGTCAGTAGACCTCGTAAGTGCTTCTGATTGGACTCCAGTGAGAGGCCCAGAAGGAACCGGAGGAAAAGGTCCAGGTTTCCTGTCTCACTTTGTAAGGCTTTATCCACAGCACTCTTGTAGACAGTAACTTCAGGCTTGTTTCTGATCAAAATTGAAAGGTTCCTGGATGTTGATTGAGGTTTGCCCATTAGATTCTCATTGTTGTTGATGAATGAGAGGAACACATATAGAGCAGCCAGAAACTCCTGAATGCTCAGATGCACAAAGCAGTACACCGTTTTCTGGTATAGCCCACATTCCTCTTTAAAGAGCTGTGTACACACTCCTGAATACACGGAGGCTTCATTGACATCAATGCCAGCCTCTTTCAGGTCTTCATTATAGAAAATCACATTGCCATTCACAAGCTGTTGAAAAGCCAGTTTTCCCAGTGACAGAATGCTCTCTTTGTTCCAGTGTGGACCTGTCTCTTCTTTCCCAAGATACTTTGCATTCTTCTGTTTGGTATGAAACACCACAAGGTGTGTGTACATCTCAGTCAGAGTCTTGGGCATCTCTTCTCTCTTGTCTGTACTCAACATGTGTTCAAGGACTGTTGCAGAAATCCAACAGAATACTGGAATGTGGCACATGATGTGGAGGCTCCTTGATGTCTTTATGTGAGAGATGATTCTGCTGGCCAGGTCCTCATCACTGAATCTCTTCCTGAAGTACTCCTCCTTCTGTGGGTCATTGAACCCTCGTACCTCTGTCACCTGGTCAACACATCCTGAAGGGATCTTATTGGCTGCTGCAGGTCGGGTAGTTATCCAGAGGAGTGCAGAGGGAAGCAGATTTCCCTTGATGAGATTTGTCAGCAGAGCATCCACTGAGGTTGACTCTGTGACGTCACAACACATCTTGTTCTTCTGGAAGTCTAGGGGCAGTCGGCATTCATCCAGACCATCAAAGATGAACAGAACTTTGTACTTGTCGTAGTTGGAGATTCTTGATTCTTTGGTTTCCATTGAGAAGTGATTGAGAAGTTCAATCAAAGTGTGTTTTTCCCCTTTCATCAAATTCAGCTCCCGAAAAGGGAATGAAAATACAAATTGGACATCCTGATTTGCTTTTCCTTCAGCCCAGTCCAGAATGAATTTCTGCACAGAGACTGTTTTTCCAATGCCAGCGACTCCCTTTGTCAGCACAGTTCTGATAAGTTTGTCTTGTCCAGTTAAGGGTTTGAAGATGTCGTTACATTTGATTGCAGTCTCTGGTCTGGCTTGTTTCCTGGTTGTTGTCTCAATCTGTCTCAACTCATGTTCATTATTGACCTCTCCTGTTCCACCCTCTGTGATGTAGAGCTCTGTGTAGATCTTATTGAGAAGTGTTGGGTTTCCTTGTTTAGCGATCCCCTCAAATACACATTGAAACTTCTTCTTTAGATTAGATTTGAGTTTACATTGGCAAATCACAGCAATCTCATCTGAATGAAGAAATAACACATAGGATATTAATATAATGTCTGATTTAATGCATAACGTATTGTAGGACTGTGTTATAAAGTTTAAATTGTAATAATGTATTACCTTAACTGTCTGTATAAATGTGTAAATGTTTTCATAATGCATTACACACTGGTGTGACTGATTTATATAATTATTGGTATTATCGATGGTATTATTAATGTTGTCTCTCTCTGTCTCTCCTCTTCTCTGTCTAAATTAATCAACACAACACATCCCTTCTGCTACTTGATGAGGTCACTAGGTGTTGTGTTAAGAATACTACAATATCATTGAGTTACACAGCTACTTTAGCTGTACTTTAGCTACAGCTTTTAAATGTTTCTTATAAAACAGCATTCAACATGAGGCAGACAGCTCTTACTTTTCTCCAGTGTGTCAGCAAGCTCCTTCTGGTTCATTTTCCTCAGGACGTGCAGTGTGATCTTCAGAGCCCCCTCTCTGGCACTGCTCTCCTGCTTCTCATCTTCAGCATCCACCACTTCCTTATCCTGCTTCTGACTCTCAAAGCCTTGTGGGAGTTCTGGACTAAGAATCCTCTTGAACACCTTCAGCTCGTTCTTCAGAAATGTCATAATATTCTCTTCAAGCAACTGAAATAAATAAAGTAAATAAGTTCAGCAAGAGAATAAATGCTTTTTCACTAACATATTAATGAATGATTGACAGATCAACTTTACTTGAGGTAAACCAAAACAAATGTACATAACAGGACCACATACACTGAATATGGAGGCCAGGTCTGTTTGATGACTCTGGGAAGACTGACCACTGAGAAACTCTGACTCTGATCTCTCCTGTTGGTTTCTGTGGACAAAACGTCCAAGGAGTGCACGCACACACACACACACACACACACACACACACACACACACACACACACACACACACACACACACACACACACACACACACACACACACACACACACACACACACACACACACACACACACACACAGGGAGGGAATGTTGTGTTTGTTAAATATTGTTTTAGGACTATGAAAATTGAAAAAAGGATTAGCCTATGGATTATGAAAACAACCAAAATAAACGGTAAAATGGGAGAGGAGAAATGACTAGAGACAGTGTTGTTTAACTCACTGACCATGACCCATGAGTTCTTCTTACCTTTGTTCAGTAGAAACGTCTCCCTCTCTAAAGTTTATAGGAGGATACATAGACCAGTCACTCTTCATGGACACACAGCTGGGTACAGAGGAGGCTGGTCTCTCCTGCTTGATTGGACTTCAACACAACAGAGACAAACATTACGTCTCTCATCTACTCTGAGCTCAGATGGGGAAACATAAGAAGAGTTTCATTCCAAAAGACTATATATCCATTTTCAGAAATGTTGGTAAATTATCTTTTATTGTTTAAAGACATTATGAAACCACTACAAACCTTTATAAAGGTTTCTAAAGGGTGTAATTTGCCCTAATGTAAAATGTAGCAACCCCTACAAAACATTTCCATTAATTATAATCCACATAATAATGCACATTTGCTGTTGCTGCAGGATTATTTTCCTTCTGTGAGAAACTGGGTCAAATTAAGATATCATCTGTAAATGCATTCATCTTAAAATAGCTAGTTGAGACAACCACATATCACAGTCAAATATACATGATACAAACATTCCATTCCAGATAAACAATAGATATAGCATTTTGCAAAAAAAAAAATTCATTCACATCTACAATCTAGAACAGTTATATTGAAGGTAAGCAATCATTTTTGTTTTTTTTCTATAGCGTTTTGGACAAACTTGTCAGCTCACCTCTTAGTTTTGGTGTCATGTCCCCCAGAGAGACTCTTCTTAGAAGCAGGGCCCCCCTCCTCTCTCTCCCCAGAGAGACTCATTTTAGAGGCAGGGCCTCCCTCCTCTCTCGACCCAGAGAGACTCATTTTAGAGGCAGGGCCTCCCTCCTCTCTTGACCCAGAGAGACTCATTTTAGAGGCAGGGCCCCCCTCATCTCTCTCCCCAGAGAGACTCATTTTAGAGGCAGGGCCCCCCTCATCTCTCTCCCCAGAGAGACTCATTTTAGAGGCAGGGCCCCCCTCCTCTCTCTCCCCAGAGAGACTCATTTTAGAGGCAGGGCCTCCCTCCTCTCTCGACCCAGAGAGACTCATTTTAGAGGCAGGGCCTCCCTCCTCTCTCTCCCCAGAGAGACTCATTTGAGCACTGACCCCTAAACAGAGATCCAGAATGTTAGCTGTCTTTAACACAGTGACAACTAGTTATTGAATGTCAATTGTTCTCTTTATTCATTATCTCTTAGAAATAAAACATTTACTAACAGACACATCCAAACAGTCAGGTGATTTAATGCAATTACTTTCTAGGCCAATGACTACTCAAAACCCACCCAGAAGGCCTGAAAACTATCCCCCAAAATGAGCCCTGATACTGAAGGCCTACATCTTATTTCAGATAACCTACAGTAGCCTGGGCAAGATGTAGGCAGAGATGTAAGATGAACGATTTAGCAGCTTGCTTAGTTCAAATTGACAGATTAATTTATTTAACACGAATAGCAAGGTGAGTTTGAGGTAGGAAGTGCTTCTGTTGTCTAGTAGCCTGCTGGGTGGGATCGTAATTTCAATCACTGAATCACATATTAATAATGTGGATAAGAACTGAATAGGCCTATGCTTGTCAACAACAGAGAGGTTTCTTTTAAACTGACTGTTACCTTTTATTTATTTATTTTATTTCACCTTTATTTATTAACCTTCAATCTAACCTTCAATCTAATGCATTCTAACATCAGATCAGCAATTGCGTTAGAACTGTGACCATGGTAACACTTCCTGACTTCCAATAGAATTAACTAAACATGGCCATTAATAATTGCATAATAACAACAATAAACTGAAGTTATAGGATATTTATTCAATCCGTTTGCCAGCTCCAGGTTGGCTACACAAGTGGTACAAAATGATTTGCAATGACTCCAGTCATTCCAACATATTTATAGTATAACATGGTAGGCTACAGTAGCCTACACAGGCATACAAATTAATAGGTTATTTAATAGCCAACAGATGTATAATTCTCCACATTTAATGTCAGTTTTATTGTTGAGTTTTTCACATAACAGAAGCACATGAGGAGGTTGCATAACTTTCATTTCAAAAGAGACCCAAGAACTGAGCATGTTGTAAAAACCATCACATTATATGGTTTTCCATAAACAAAGTGGACATTAGAATGCAGTTTAAACCTCCTCGGAGCGAATTGATCTAATGCGCTCTAGAACGCCTAAAGTCGTTTTCCTGGGCTTTGTAGCCTTATATCTTGATGCGCATCAGTTCTAGAGGGTTAATATGTTTTATGGAAAAAGGGTTGTAAAATAGGTGTCTCCTTAATGACAATATAAATAACATGTAGGCCGACTGATTAGTTTCCACGTTGAAAACTGCAGTCTGTCAGCAACTCAGCTCAAGTAGCAGTTCTAGTAACTAGTAATATCTCATTCCAGGTATTCATTCACATACTCTGTCTGGCCTTTAGAATACATTATTGTTAAAAATATATAAAAATACTCACTTTTTTTTCTAGTTCTCCCCATATAGAGTTTTCTGCGCTGTCGTCTCAAAATGGATCCTGTACAAAATAAAAACATTCACTCTATTTTTCATCTCAGCGTCTCCCCACCCTGATAATAAAGTGTTTTATTGGTATCTTCCACTAGATGGTAGTAAATACCTTCTGTAACTAGACTTTACAACAGTATGTGTTCGATTTCTTGGTCCTGGTGACTCCTGGGAAGTGTCTCAGAGGAGGAATGCTGACCTAGGATCAGGTCCACCTGCCCATGTAATATTATTCATTATGATCTAAAAGGCTAAACTGATCCTAGATCAGCACTCCTACTCTTTTTTTTAAAATACGGTCACAGGTGACTCCTCAAGATGAGGCTCATGATTTATAAGTTATATTGTTTAAAAGAGACTTTGGGGGATTCAGGTCATCCTCATCTGAAACCCTTAGACTACAACGTTTGCGCCACTATGGAAATAAATTAAAATATCCCAGAATTTCCATACGCACAAAAAGCGTATTTATCTCAAATTTTGTGCACATATGTTTAGATCCCGGTTAGTGAACATTTGTCTTTTGACAAGATAATCCATCCACCTGACTGGTGTGTTATATCAAGAAGCTGATTAAGCAGCATGATCATTACATAAAGCAACAGTGAAATGTATTTGTGTTGAGGCTAAAACAAAACCTGTCCCACTCTTTCCAGACAACCACCTTTCCTCCTAATTTGTATTTATTGTTGTTCCATAATGAAGCAGAGCTTGTCAGGAAAGGTGAAGATGCCTGTCTCTGATTTATTTAACGCCATATTTCTTAGTGTGGGGCATTATGGGATTCTGCAGGCCCAGTCTATTCGGATTAACCCTCCCTTCTAAGTCTCAGTCTGTAATCTAGCTTGGTTCATCCTATTAGAGTTGTCAATAAAGAGAGTCTATTTGGACAGTTATAAAAGCTTCTTGCTATAATGACATGTAAGGGAGCTTTAATGCTTCCTTCTAAGTCTCAGTCTGTAATCTAGCTTGGTTCATCCTTGCCCTTTTAATAGTCCACATGAATCATTGTGTCTATGGTGTTAAAGGTCTAGGCAGGTATGGACAGTGGAAACATGCTGATGACGTCATTCAGTTTAGGACCTTGAACCATCTTTATAACATGTGGCCGACCCCACAATGACATTCCTAGCTTATCCCAGTTCTTCAACTGGAGTTGAATTTTGTTCAAATATACAAAATGGAAAAGAAACATTCCCCTTCCTCTAAGAAACAACTTCTATTCTAACATACAACAAGAAGACAAAATGACACCAGATATTCACCATTCAGTTAGTATTGGAGAAGAGGAAGGAACTCCACAGAACACACTATAATCACACTGTAATAAACAATAAACACACAACATCAACAACATGAGTATTCAATATCAACTGCATCTAACTAATCTGATCTGTTTTATGTATTCTTCTTTTTATCAAGTTGAACATCATCTACAGTGGGTCAACTGTGTGTGTGTGTGTGTGTGTGTGTGTGTGTGTGTTTTACCTGTCAGAGCTCACAGCTCCCAAACTCTCCACCACTTAACTGGACAGGGGCAGGATAAGCCAGGTAGTAAAGGGAGGAGGATGGAAGGAGATGGTGAGAAAGTAGATCATGGGTTTAAAAGACTACAATTTATCAACAATGAATCTAGCTAGCTAATGTTAGCTAACGTTACAGTAACTTTAACTAGCTAGCAACTGTAGCTAACGTTAGCTAAAATGTAGCAACATTTATACAACAATTACCAGCTAACGTTACAGAATATGTAGCTTGGCTAGCTAATGAAAAACCAATACATCATGTACATTACATTATGTATTGTTTTTTAGTTGTTTGATAGTAGTTTGATGAATTATTATCTTAGCTAGCGAATAGCTAAGGTTCACTCCCCTTTCACGTCAATCAGTTGCAAGTCATCTCTGATTGGTCGCGTCTCTCCAACATTCTGCGCGCTTCCCGCTTACAGACGTCTTTTGACCAACGTTCTCAATTTGAACTATATGCACGAGCGCCCTTTAATCACGAGGGCACACTGCTGGTTCCAAACTCCCCCATACAGAACCAATCAGTCCATATAATGGAGAACAATCATCAGATTTGAAACTACACTATCAGGGGGATATTTCATTGCACAAGTTGTTAGAAAACTCCAAATCAACTATGTTGGACAGATTTAGCCACATTTACCTAACTGCTGTAGGGAACTTTATCTGAGCCACAATCCCCACAGCGCCATAGCTCAGCCTCCTCTAAAGCTCTACACACACTGCAGATGGCGTTGGGTGGAGGACATTCCAGCTCCACTGCAGGCATGTGGAGTAGCTCCCTCAACCACTTCCTGGTCTCAACATCCACTGCCTTCCTTTTTTTATGCTGGTGGAGGATGTGCATCACTGCAGCTGGACACAACTTCTGCTGCAGAGGGAACCGGCTCTGTTCTCCCAGCACACAAATGATCAAGGAACCTACCAGGTACAACCCTAAATCTGTAAACATGGGCACCATCATAGATATCATCCTGACTAACTTGCCCTCCAAATACATCTCCGCAACCAGGATCTCAGCAATAACTGCCTCATTGCCTGCATCCGTAATGGGTCCGTGGTCAAACGACCACTCCTTATCACTGTCAAACGCTCCTTAAAACACTTCTTCAGCGAGCAGGCCTCACTAATCGTTCTGGCCCGGGTATCCTGGAAGGATATTGACCTAATCCCGTCAGTAGAGGATGCCTGGTTGTTCTTTAAAAGTGCTTTCCTCGATTAGACCCCGCGATATGCAACTTTTCAGGGAAGTCAGGAACCAATATACACGGTCATTTAGAAAAGCAAAGGCTAGCTTTTCAAACAGAAATTTGCATCCTGTAGTACTAATTTCAAAAGGTGGACACTGTAAAGTCCATGGAGAATAAGAGCACCTCCTCCCTGATGCTAGGAAACACTGTCACCAACAATAAATCTACGATAATCGAGAATTTCAATAAGCATTTTGCTACTCCTTCACCCAAATCCAGGTAGCTGATGTTCTGAAAGAGCTGCAAAATCTGGACCCCTACGAATCTGCTGGGCTAGATAATCTGGACCCTTTTTTTTCAAAAATTATCCCTAGAGACTGGAAATATGCCGCAGTCATCCCCTCCTTCAAAGGGGGAGACACTCTAGACCCAAACTGTTACAGACCTATATTCATCCTGCCCTGCCATTCTAAAGTCTTCGAAAGCCAAGTTAAAAAACAAATCACCAACCATTTCGAATCCCACCGTACCTTCTCCGCTATTCAACTCTGTCAATCACCCCATTCTTATCAGCAGACTCAATAGCCTTGGTTTCACAAATGACTGCCTCGCCTGGTTCACCAACTACTTCTCAGATAGAGTTCAATGTGTCAAATCGGAGGGCCTGTTGTCCGGACCTCTGGCAGTCTCTATGGGGGTGACACAGGGTTCAAATCTCGGGCCGACTCTATTCTCTGTATATATCAATGATGTCGCTCTCACTGCTGGTGACTCTCTGATCCATCTCTACGCAGACGACACCATTCTGTATACATCTGGCCCTTCATTGGACACTGTGTTAACACAACTCCAAAGACGCTTCAATGCCATACAACACTCCTTCTGTGAACAACAACTGCTCTTAAATGCTAGTAAAACTAAATGCATGATCTTCAACCGATCGCTGCCCGCACCTGTCTGCCTGACTAGCATCACTACTCTGGACGGGTCTGACTTAGAATATGTGGACACCTACAAATACCTAGGTGTCTGGTTAAACTGTTCACTCTCCTTCCAGACTAAATCTAGAATCGGCTTCCTATTTCGCAACAAAGTCTCCTTCACTCATGCTGCCAAACATGCCCTCGTAAAAATGACTATCCTACCAATCCTTGATTTCGGAGATGTCATTTACTAAATAGCCTCTAACACTCTACTTAGCAAATTGGATGTAGTCTATCTGTTTTGTCACCAAAGCCCCATATACTACCCACCACTGGTTCCAGGTCATCTATAAGTTCTTGCTAGGTAAATCTCTGCCTTGTCTTAGCTCACTGGTCACCATAGCAACACCCACCAGCCTGCCTTCCTGGAAGTATATCTCACTGGTCACCCCCAAAGCCAACACCTCCTTTGGCCGCCATTCCTTCCAGGTCTCTGCTGCCAATGACTGGAAAGAATTGCAAAAATTCTTGAAGCAGGAGATTCCTATATCCCTCACTAACTTTAATTATCAGCTGTCAGAGCAGCTTACCGATCACTGCAACTGTATATAGCCCATTTGTAAATAGCCCACCCCAACTACCTCATCCCCATACTCTGCCTGTACCAAAGGCATATTTGAACACCATCATCTGCACATTTATCACACCAGTGTTAATGCTAAATTGTAACTATTTCGCCACTATGGCCTATTTATTGTCCTACCTCCCTAATCAAACAACATTTGCACTGCACACTGCTCTTAAACGCTAGTAAAACTAAGTGCATGCTTTTCTATCGAACGCTGCCAGCACCCGCCCACCGGACTATCATCACTACTCTCGATGGATCCGAATTAGAATACGTGGACACCTACAAATACCTAGGCATCTGGTTAGACTATAAACTCAACTTCCAGACTCACATCAACCTTCTCCAATCCAAAATTAAATCCAGAATTGGCTTCCTATTTCGCAACAAAGCCTCCTTCACTCATGCTGCCAAATATGCCCTTGTAAAACTGACTATCCTATCGATCCTTGATTTCGGCGATGTCATTTACAAACTAGCCTCCAACACTCTACTTAGCAAATTGGATGTAGTCTATCACAGTGCCATCCGTTTTGTCACCAAAGCCCCATACAATACCCACCACTGCGACCTGTATGCTCTCGTTGGCTGGCCTTCATTATATATTCGTCGCCAAACCCACTGGTTCCAGGTCATCTATAAGTCTTTATTAGGTAAATCCCCGCCCTATCTCAGCTCACTGATCACTATAGCAACACCCACCCGTAGCATGCGCTCCAGCAGGTATATCTCACTGGTCACCCCCAAAGCCAACACCTCCTTTGGTCGCCATTCCTTCCAGTTCGCTGCTGCCAATGACTGGAACGAATTGCAAAAATCATTGAAGCTAGAGGTTCCTATCTCCCTCAATAACTTTAAGCATCAGTTGTCAAAGCTGCTTATCGATCACTGCACCTGTATATAGCCCTTCTGTAAATAGCCCACACTACTACCTCATCCCCATATTTATTTTTGTTTATTTTCACTAATCTTGCACTCCAGTATCTCTATTTGCACATCATAATTTGCACATCCTCCATTCCTGTGTTAATGATGATAATTCTGTAATTTATTTCACCACTATAGTCTTATTTATTGTCCTACCTCCGAACCTTACTGCATTTTTGCACTACATTTGGCACTCTGTATATAGATTTTTCTATTGTGTTTTTGACTGTTTGTTTAATGTGTAACTCTGTGTTGTTATTTGTCGCACTGCTTTGCTTTGTCTTGGCCAGGTCGCAGTTGCAAATGAGAACTTGTTCTCAACTGACCTACCTGGTTAAATAAAGGTAAAATAAAAAATAAAAAAATAAACATTGAATATAGATTTTTTTTAGTGTCATTGTCTGTACTTTTGTTTATAACATGTGTAACTCTGTGTTGTTGTGTTTTGTTATTTTTATCGTTGCACTGCTTTGCTTTATCTTGGCCAGGTCGCAGTTGTAAATGAGAACTAGTTCTCAACTGGCTTACCTGAGCTAGCTGGCTGTATAGAATATTCCTTTCTCATTTATCCAGTCTAAAATTGGGACCCATTCCATACATCTGTTGTTTGTCATCAACGTTCAGAGGGGTGTGTCTTGGCTATAAAAGGTCTGTGTCATAAATGTGTCGGGGCTCTCACATCATTGACCTGCTTCATTTACTTATAAGTAAATAAAGATTCAGTTTAAGTAGAACTTTGACTTGTGTGATTAGTTTGTGTCTCCTCATTTGATAATACAGAAAACTACCACCACATTTGGAGACAAGGATGAGATGTGAATCTTCACTTGGTGTCCGCTCTCTACCCAGTGTTGAGAACAGGAAGGATGATGATGACAGAGACTGTTCCTCTCCCTACTCTACTCCTCAAACTCATGTAGTCATAACTGATATGTTTCACCTCTTCTCCATATAGTGGAACTAATAATAATAGTAATAATAATAACATTAATAATTTAATATGAATAATATTATAATAGTAATAATAATGTCTCACTTTCACTCATTCTAGTGTGTTGCTTTGTTCAACAGGTTTGCTATTATTGCATTAAATTCCTAATATCAATGTTAAGAAAAGTATATTCAGTGGTTTCATACCAAACTACGCAGGAAGCAGGAGCTCATTGTAATTCAGAAAACAACAAATGTTCTGATATTCTGAAAGATGATGTAGAACTATGATACATTAACATGTTTACAAATTGTTAAATAACCACCAGATATGAATCCTATAATACTAGATATGAATAATATGTTTATGAATTTGACTTGGCTCTGCCCAGTTAACACCATTTTGTATGATTGAAGTGTCACGTACCTGTCCCAGGTGAGATGGACTGTTAGATCTCAGTGTGTTACTGTCATTCACTGTACTATAATAACACCATACATTTAATGTCCTACACACTTCACAATAATCCCTGGGAAGATTCTTACCTTGTAGCCTGAATTCACCACCAGATAATGTCAAGTCTTTGAGATATTTTCCGTTCTGCTGAGAGAGCAGCTTCCTGATGACAAGTGTCTCTGTATCTATGTTCTAGGTACAGTTGATCTTTGAATGCAATAATATCTGGTGAAAGTCTAGTGATCCAACACCACAGTAAATCATTAACATAACAGTAGTTAACCTTTGGCCAGTAAAGGCATTAGATAGATAGGTACTTTATTGACCCCGAGGGGAAATCTCTTCGTCAAGCAGCTACGAAAAAACACAGGGCAGGTGCAAAATGCCAGAACGTAAATACACAAAAGACAGATACACGATACATAGAGCGGCAGTATGAAAAAGTATAAAAATACAAGAAGTCTGGATTGCAAAAAGCTATAAAAAGTCTGCATAGTATGGGTGAATGGCTGAATATGTACACTATAGAGTTGAAATAGATAAATAAGGAGCATTTGCATGGCTAACTATACTATACAGGTCGATGACAGAGAAATACTTAAATAGCTAAATGTGCATATTATGATATAAGTGAGGGTAATAATAGTTTACTTAATATACAGTCTAGTTAAATGAACAGGTAATTGAATATTTTGCATGGTTAAATTAACTGCACAGGTAAATGTACACTAAAAGCAATGAAGAAAATATATAACTGACAGGATACTTATATGCATTCCTGAGTGAATGACTACGTAAATTCAGTACAAGAATTACTTACAAAATTGACCGTGATATGATATAACAACTGTACATGAATATGTTTATACAGACCTGAATAAATAAATACGTCCTGAGTGAATGAGTGATTACAGACCAGAGTTACTAACGGATGGATGCATAATTGTTAAACTAGGTCCCAACACCTCAACAGTTCCAGGTCTATGTTGCCGACGGCACAGCACCCCGGTGAGGCATTAAATAGTCTAATAGCCGCCGGCAGGAAGGACCTCCTGTAGCGCTCTCTGGCACACCGTGGTGGGATCAGTCTGTGACTGAAGGTGCTCCTCTGCGTCATAACCATGGCATCCATGATGGCTAGCATTTTGGATCCGTCTCTCCGCCACCTCCTCTAGAGTATCAGGGCTAATCCCCAGAACAGAGCTAGCCTTCCTGATCAGCTTATTTACCCGAGAAGCATCACCGGCCTTTATGTTGGCGCCCCAGCACACCACTGCAAAAAAGATGGCACTGGCCACCCCTGACTGGTAGAAGGTATGCAGTAGTTTACTGCACACGTTGAAGGACCTGAGCCTCCTCAGAAAGTAGAGTCGGCTCTGGCCCTTTTTGTACAGGGCCCCGGTGTTACCAGCCCATTCCAGACTGTTGTCCATATGGACTCCAAGGAACTTGTTTGACCCAACCATTTCCACATCCATCCCCTGTATAGGGACTGCAGTCAGTTGGGCCTTGGTTCTCCTGAAGTCCACCACCATCTCCTTTGTTTTGCTGATGTTGAGCTGAAGGTGGTTCTGCTCACACCACAACACAAAGTCACTGATTGTGCTCCTGTACTCCTCCTCCTGCCCACCCCTGATACACCCTACAATTGCGGAGTCATCCGTGAACTTCTGCAGGTGTGTCAGGCTCTGGCCATAGAGAAGCTGTCGTGGAAAAAACTCTTCCCTTTTACTAAAAAATAAAAGCACTTCTGGAGTTTGTAAAAGCAAGATAGACTTTATTGCAAAAAGACAACGAAGCCGAGTGTCCTGCAGGAACCACTCCCGTACATCTCAAAGTTCTGGTTTTTATACAGTTTTAGAACACATTTGGCCACACCCACTGGGTTATACTAGTTCTATTCTTTCCCCATCACGGGTCTCCAAACCCCTTTTAGAAGACAATTGTGGCACAGTCAATCTCTTTTCTCAAGATCTAATAGGGCCACGTCCTGACTCTGCATCCTGCTCTTCATCATGCTCTGGTCATTTCCCACCATAATTGCATTTACAAATAGTTAGCCTATTTATTCCTGCAACTAGGGTTGTACCTGGAGGTGAAGTCAATTTACAACAGTAGGAGCAGAACTGACCCCCCCTCACCCCATCATATAGCTGAGGGCTTTATCATAACCACATGTTCTTCAATACATGTCTAGATGTAAGTCAGAAGAATGGGAGGTTCATAAGAAGCCTTTATCCCTGGGAAGAGTCTCCTGACTCTGGTTCATTTTCTCTGGTCAAGGGTCAGACTGCTGACTGGTAGGGAGCTGCCTACACCCTACCCTTATCTGCTGAGGAAAAAGAGATCTTGTCTCTGCTTGAAACATACAAAGCTAAGTATATTCAGGGAGCTATAAAGAATAGGAAATCACACAATAACTATAAAGAATTGGAAATTACACAACAAAGCCTATTGCTTCTCTATGTGCCATGGTCAGAGTCTGACAGGTCTATCATTTCTGGGTCTGTAGGTGGTTTGTGTGGGATCTCTAATTAGAGGCAGCTCAAGTGCATTGTCTCTAATTAGGGATCCTACATATGCATGTATGTTTCCACACCTGGGCTGTGGGTCATTGTATATGTATATATCGATGTATGTACCAGTCACGGGTAACGTAACGTGTTATCATTTACATTCCTTTCATTCGTGTTTGTTTGTCTAGTTTGTTCTGCTTATTCTATCACCAAAATAAAATATGTCGAACTATGAATGCGCTGCGCCTTGGTCTCTCACCGTCCCGACTCGTGACAAGCTGGCATGTTTCAGAGTTATATCTGAAGTCTGAGGTGTAGAGGGTGAACAGGAAGGGGGACAGGACCGTTCCCTGGGGAGCCCCTGTGTTGCTCTCTGCCCGTTCTGACACACAGATCTGTAGTTGCACAAATTGTGGCCTACCGGTCAGGTAGTCCGTAAACCAGGAGACTAAGGGTGCTTCTACTTTCATCCTCTTCATCTTCTCACCCAGTAGCAGGGGCTGAAGGGTCTGGAAGGCACTGGAAAAGTAAAAAAACATAACCCTCACAGTGCAACCTGCGTTGTCCAGGTGAGAGTAGGCCTTCTGCAGAAGGTAGATGATTGCATCATCCAGCCCGATGTTGCGCTGATATGCGAACTGCAGGGGGTCAAGTGATGTACACACCAGGGGTCTGAGGTGAGCGAGGACACCCAATGGCATACTATACAATGTTTAATCATTATGATGGATCCAGTTTCAACATATCTCTCTAACGTTGAAGAACACAATGAGTTCCGAAATTACTGACACCCTTGACATACTCAAACCTTACTAGTTTCCTGATTCAGATCTGTTTAAACCAACTCCTAGTTTCCTGATTCAAATCTGTTTAAACCAACCCTTAGTTTCCTGATTCAGATCTATTCAAACCAGCTCTTAGTTTCCTGATTCAGATGTGTTTAAACCAACTCTTAGTTTCCTGATTTAGAACTGTTTAAACCAACTCTTAGGGTCCTGATTCAAATCTGTTTAAACCAACTCTTAGTTTCCTGATTCAGATCTGTTTAAATCAACTCTTAGTTTCCTGATTCAGATCTGTTTAAACCAACTCTTAGTTTCCTGATTCAGATCTGTTTAAACCAACTCTTAGTTTCCTGATTCAGATCTGTTTAAACCAACTCTTAGTTTCCTGATTCAGATCTGTTTAAACCAACTCTTAGTTTCCTGATTCCGATCTGTTTAAACCAACTCTTAGTTTCCTGATTCCGATCTGTTCAAACCAACTCTTCTGACTGTCATTGTCATGACATGTATATCTAAAGGAGTTGTCTGAATCAAACACAGATCTGGGACCAGACTAATGTATCCGTTTCTGGTCAGCAGTGGTGGATGGTGGCAGGGAGTACAGGCTAATAATAATGTCTGGAATAAAATGAATGGAATGAAATCAAACGCATCAAACACATATGTACAATTCCATTCACTTCATTCCAGCCCTTATTATGAGCCCTTCATCCTCCCATTACCAGCCTCCTCTGGTGGTCAGCGGGCACAGCATGGTTGGGGTCAATTCTATTTCAATTTCAATCAATTCAGAAGGTAAACCTCATTAAGATGCATTGAAGAGAGTTGGAATGTTAGTGAACATCCTGAACTGACTGGAATTCAAATGGAATTGACTCCAACCCTGGGGCACAGTACTGTGTTCTGCTGGTGATGGTGTGAGGTCTTAACCTCAGCCTCCCTCTGTGTTTTGCTGGTGGTGGTGGTGGTGGTGTGAGGTCTTAACCTCAGCCTCTCTCTGTGTTCTGCTGCTGGTGGTGGTGGTGTGATATACTGAATTACTGTGTTGTTGTGTCTCTATAGCTGAACAACATGATGGAGGACCAGACATACTGAATTACTGTGTTGTTGTGTCTCTACAGCTGAACAACATGATGGAGGACCAGACATACTGAGTTACTGTGTTGTTGCGTCTCTACAGCTGAACAACATGATGGAGGACCAGACATACTGAATTACTGTGTTGTTGCGTCTCTACAGCTGAATAACATGATGGAGGACCAGACATACTGAATTACTGTGTTGTTGTGTCTCTACAGCTGAATAACATGATGGAGGACCAGACATACTGAATTACTGTGTTGTTGTGTCTCTATAGCTGAACAACATGATGGAGGACCAGACATACTGAATTACTGTGTTGTTGTGTCTCTATAGCTGAACAACATGATGGAGGATCAGACATACTGAATTACTGTGTTGTGTCTCTACAGCTGAACAACATGATGGAGGACCAGGCATACTGAATTACTGTGTTGTTGTGTCTCTACAGCTGAACAACATGATGGAGGACCAGACATACTGAATTACTGTGTTGTTGTGTCTCTAAAGCTGAACAACATGATGATATCACAACTCAGACAGAGACCCAAGTGCAGACGCAGGAGACCAGGTAGAATGTCAAGTTGTTTATTGAACAAAATCGGAAGGCTATGTCGTTGTCGTAGGCAGGCAAAGGATTTGGCACACAGGAGTTCAGAGGTACAGAGACGGCAGGCAGGAATTTGGGTCGTAAACAGGCAAGGGTACGGTAACGGGAGAACTAAACAGATAGCAGGTATTCTAAGAACGCGGGCACGACCTGGTGAAACACACAAGACGAACTGGCAACCAGACCAATGAACAGACACGGTTAATTACCCAAGGGATAATGGAACATAGGAAACACCTGGTAGAGGAGGAGCACAGGGAGAACATGTGAACGGAATTAGGGTATGACAGATACAGCCAAGTTCACAAGCTGTATTACTTTATAATCTATCTTGGCTGGTAAATCAAGAGACTGAACTGTGTGGAATTGGTGTTGTGTTTTTCTGCACAGGGCACACAGCGTTATTACGTTGTACATTTTGTAACAGAGAACACTGTTGAAGTTGTACCAGAGCAGTGGGTGGAGAAGAGAGATGGGGTGAGTTACCCTTTTCAGGCAAAGAGATGGATAAATAGTGAACTTTAAACAGTGTCTCATATCTTGCAGGTCCGGTGTTGCTACTGGCCAAGAAATGCCAGCGCAACAATGATTAAGAGAGGAGACCGGACTGACTAAATATTATGGGAGAAGTAGAGAATTTCCATCTTTTCATCCGCTGGTAAAATAATATTTGACTGTATCCATCCACCGTTTATATTGCCATGTATGCTTGGTTGTGTGTCTCTGGAGCAGGTTACATCAGTTGAACCTACTCCTACACGTAAGGCTAGTTCCAACGTAGAATATGTTCTAAGCCAGGCGTAAACCTGTGTCACCACCTGGTTGTAAGTAATAGCTTTTGCTACGCCAGGGTGTAAAAACTAAGTGTAAGGTCTTCCAGTGCCCCAGCTTCCACCAGCCCCTAATGGTAAGATCCTGCATTAGGCTACAAGGTCATTAAATGTATTATCAGCAAGTTGAAGGTAAGTTTTGACTCATTCTAGAATGTGGGTGAAGAAAAGCTTTTGTACGTTTGCAACAAAGTACTAGTGTTAAATTGTAGAGACGACATGAAATCATAACCTAATGACAGTTGATATGACAAGAAATGACCACAACCATCTGATCTTGACATACTTCATTATTAGTCACATGACCAAAGTTTAACAGTTATTTTTTTTCTATTAGCAACTTCAAGAGCCAGTGTTTTTGAAAAGACCCTACAAGGTAGATCATGTTTTAAATGTTTCAAGTCTGATAAACCAGCCTACTTTCTCATTCAAGAGCCAGTGTCTTTGAAAAGACCCTACAAGGTAGATCATGTTTTAAATGTTTCAAGTCTGATAAACCAGCCTACTTTCTCATTCAAGAGCCAGTGTCTTTGAAAAGACCCTACAAGGTAGATCATGTTTAAAAGATAGATAGATAGATAGATACTTTATTGCTCCCCCGGGGGGCAAATTTCATTGTCAAGCAGCTACAACAAAACACAGGGCAGGTGCAAAATGCCACAACGAAAGTACACAAAAGACAGATACACGGTACATGATACATAGAGCGGCAGTATGAAAAAGTATAGAAATACAAGATATCTGGAGTGCAAAAAAATAAAAGCTATAAAAAATACATTGCATAGTATGGGTGGATGGCTGTACATTGTACACTATACATTGGTGGATGTGTACACTATACATTGGTGGATGTTGGATGGTTAACTATACTATACAGGTCGATGGCAGAGAAATACTTCAGTAGCTAAAATGTTTCAAGTCTGATAAATGATCCTACTTTCTCAAAGTTCTGTTCCCACCAACTGTATGGGATGGACAGGAACATCTGGTAAATGTGTTCTGTAAATGTGGTAAGGGTTTGACATCTGTGATATTCTCTGAAGTAGCAGATGCAGAGGACTTGAGGCCATGTTCCACCTCAAGACAGAGTGACAGTAAGTGTCTGGTTGTAGTTTTTAGCATATTTGGTTATTTAAAGTCTTATTAATGCTTTGTGCAGAATGTTAGAACTTTCCAAATACTTGTGGTTCTGTTTATGGGTGAAACTTGTCCTGACAACAGTAGTGGAATCACCATATTATTCTGGGGTTAAACACACGTGTGATGCCATGTTTGGAAATATCTGTATGTATTTAAAAAAATAAAAAATATTTAACCAGGTAGGTCAGTTGAGAACAAGTTCTCATTTGCAACTGCGACCTGGTCAAGACAAAGCAAAGCAGTGCGACAAAAACAACAGAGTTACACAGTAAACAAACATAGTCAAAAACACAATAGAAAATCTATATACAGAGTGCAAAATGTAGTGCAAAATGCAGTAAGGTTAGGAAGGTAGGACAATAAATAGACCATAGTGGTGATATAAATTACAGATTATCATTAACACAGGAATGAATGATGTGCAAATTATGATGTGCAAATAGAGATACTGGAGTGCAAGATTAGCGAAAATAACAAAAATAAATATGGGGATGAGGTAGTAGTGTGGGCTATTTACAGAAGGGCTATATACAGGTGCAGTGATCGATAAGCAGCTTTGACAGCTGATGCTTAGAGTTACTGAGGGAGATAGGAACCTCTAGCTTCAATGATTTTTGCAATTCGTTCCAGTCATTGGCAGCAGCGAACTGGAAGGAATGGCGGCCAAAGGAGGTGTTGGCTTTGGGGGTGACCAGTGAGATATACCTGCTGGAGCGTATGCTACGGGTGGGTATTGCTATGGTGACCAGTGAGCTGAGATAGGGCGGGGATTTACCTAATAAAGACTTATAGATGACCTGGAGCCAGTGGGTTTGGCGACGAATATATAATGAAGGCCAGCCAACGAGAGCATACAGGTCGCAGTGATGGGTAGTGTATTGGGCTTTGGTAACAAAACGGATGGCACTGTGATAGACTACATCCAATTTGCTAAGTAGAGTGTTGGAGGCTAGTTTGTAAATGACATCGCCGAAATCAAGGATCGGTAGGATAGTCAGTTTTACAAGGGCATGTTTGGCAGCATGAGTGAAGGAGGCTTTGTTGCGAAATAGGAAGCCAATTCTGGATTTAATTTTGGATTGGAGATGGTTGATGTGAGTCTGGAAGTTGAGTTTACAGTCTAACCAGATGCCTAGGTATTTGTAGGTGTCCACGTATTCTAAGTCGGACCCGTCGAGAGTATTGATGATAGTCCGGTGGGTGGGTGCGGGCAGCGTTCGATAAAAAAGCATGCACTTAGTTTTACTAGCGTTTAAGAGCTTTGCCATTTGCCATCAAACTAAAAGTATTATTTAAAACAAAAGATTATTTATTTTTGTTGGTATTCATGAACCTTCCCACTGAGCTCCTGACTGACATCCCTTCACTTTTGGTGCTGTGCCAGTTAGTCCAAGTAGCAGCCCGGAAGAAGCTGGCCAAGACAACCATCACAATCAGGTTTATTTTGCCATCAAGATATGGATCTCCAAATCGTAAATGTAGAAAGTTTAAATAACAGCATGAATTTGTACTTCTATTTTAGACCAAGAGCTGCCATCCCTGCTTAATGAGCCTGTTTCTTCTGAGAAGCCTGCTGGATACATTAAAGGTATATCATGCTAGCCTATATGTTACACAATGTTGCTTCTCTTGTATTATCAACATCAATTCCAAATGGTATGGCTGTCAGCAGCTATATGGGTATCAACACTACTAATATATATGAAGGGTGGATATTTTGATGGAGGTATTCCACAGGGCCTTCATACATGTCCTGCCTGGTACACATAACTTGTATCGTCATGCTGCATGCAGCTGAACTAATGAGGCTTTATTATTTGGCAGATCTTCAAGCAGTGGAGATGAGGATAATGGTGAAACTGGAGATGATCCGTACAGAGTTCAGGACTGCTCTGATCCAAGTTATAGAGGCCCGGCAGCCAAAAGAGGCAGAGTCCTTGGGTCAACTTGAAATGCTGCCAACCCATGTAGAAACAAATGAGGAACTGAAGGATATCTGTGGAGCACGTAAAGACTCCCACTATCAAAATAAAATGGTCATTTAAAATGTATCTGTTTGTACAATTTTGAAATGTATGTCACGTATTTGAACAGCAATTGACAAAAATAAGTTAGCAGTTTATCAAGAGCCACTTGAATGCGACCAGATTTGAGAGAAGATTGCAACCTGCAATATTATTGAATCCAAATATATTAATGTCAATGAAATGCAGTTGTCATATACAGCGGGTGAAATAAGTATTGAACACGTCACCATTTTTCTCAGTAAATATATTTCCAAAGGTGCTATTGACATGAAATTTTCACCCAAGTAATCCATACATACAAAGAAGCCAAAACAAATAAGTTCAGAAATTAAGTTATGTGTAATAATGTGATACTGCACATCTCCCACTCCACTCTACCTCCCAGTAACAGCGCCCAGTCAGACCCTCTCTACACAGCACCTGTCTACAGTCCTCAAATCTCTCTGGGTGATCAGGATACGGCTGCTTCTCTCTCCTACATGTCACCTTTCTGTTCTCCTCAGACAGAGAGAGGTTTCTGTTTACTGTGTTTGGGTCCAGTGTGAGATCACAGACATCTGATGGATGAAACCAGACACAATATTAGAAATCATCATCATTCACATTAGAATGTTAACTCACTTTTCACTAATTCATTTAATGTAGATGTTTCTAGGTATCAAAAGGAGAAGTTAAGGTAACTTGAGACTTGTTGAATGATCATATGTTATACTGTATGGTGATATAAAACACACTTATTCTCATTAATTACACACACACATACACAGACACACACACACACATCCTGAACACACACACACAATCACACACACACACACACACACACACCCTGAACACACACACACACAAACACACATCCTGAACACACCTGTGTGCATGCATGAACACACAAACACATTTCTAATGTAACACGAACACGCCACACATATACACAGACACACACATTGTCAAATCAACTCTTTCTAAACGTTGGTGATATTTAATATAACCAAGTAAGTAATGATGGTGGTCTTTGACTTTGACTTAACTTGAATTAAGACTTATTCTTAGTCATATTCTTCACAGCAGTCAACACTCACATTTTCTAAGGCCAGGTTTCATTGTGTTCTCTCTACCATGTTCCACACTGTAACGGTAAGTAGAAGAACAGACAGACATTGAGGGATACACGTGAACACTGGAGAAACACACACACACTGCATTCACACACACACACACACACACACACACACACACACACACACACACAAACACTGAATACGCGCGCACACACACACACACACACACACACTGGACAGACCCACACTCACACACTGTAGACACACACTGGAGACACACACACAGGACACACATACACACTGGACATACAATGAACACACACATATTCTGGACACACACATACACACTGGACATACAATGAACACACACATATTCTGGACACACACACACACACACACACACACAGGAAACATACACATCCTGAACACACACACACACACACATCCTGAACACACACACATCCTGAACACACACACATCCTGAACACACACACAGTGTGTGTGTGTGTGTCTGTGTGTGTGTGTGTGTCCAGTGTGAATATGTGTGCATGTCTGGTGAGTGTCCAGTGTATCTAGTGTGTGGACACACACACACACACACACACACAATCAGCATATAACTTATTCCAAGTGGTGTTAATAATGTTTGTCTTAACTAGCCTGATAACTCCAACATGTCTGATATGAACATTGACATAAACCCTCTACATACTTGAGTTTCTCCAGTCTGCGGTGTGGAACCTCCAGTTATTTGAGGGTATTGTCATACATATCTGTTCTACCATCTAGAAAATAAAACCACTTTATGTATCTAGTCCCCTATTTGAAGAAGTCATAAGTATTCTGACCAATTCACTTATAGTGTATTAAAGTTGTCAAAAGTTTAGTATTTGGTCCCAAACTCACTGTATATATCAATGATGTTGCTCTCACTGCTGGTGACTCTCTGATCCATCTCTACTCAGACGACACCATTCTGTATACATCTGGCCCTTCATTGGACACTGTGTTAACACAACTCCAAACGAGCTTCAATGCCGTACAACACTCCTTCTGTGAACAACAACTGCTCTTAAATGCTAGTAAAACTAAATGCTCTTCAACCGATCGCTGCCCACACCTGCCTGCCTGACTAGCATCACTACTCTGGACGGGTCTGACTTAGAATATGTGGACACCTACAAATGCCTAGGTGTCTGGTTTGACTGTAAACTCTCCTTCCAGACTCACATTAATCATCTCCAATCCAAAATTAAATCTAGAATCGGCTTCCTTTTTCGCAACAAAGCCTCCTTCACTCATGCTGCCAAACATGCCCTCGTAAAAATGACTATCCTATCGATCCTTGATTTCGGAGATGTCATTTACAAAATAGCCTCCAACACTCTATTCAGCAAATTGGATGTAGTCTATCACAGTGCCATCCGTTTTGTTACCAAAGCCCCATATACTACCCACCACTGCGACTTGTACACTCTCGTTGGCTGGCCCTCACTACATATTCGACGCCAAACCCACTGGTTCCAGGTCATCTATAAGTCCTTGCTTGGTAAATCTGTGCCTTATCTTAGCTCACTGGTAGTAGAGATGAATGTTCTTCCATGTCTTCACTTAGTGTTCTGATAAGAGTGAAGATACCAGTCCTACTGAATCTGAGAGTCAAACAGTCTGTCACAAAGAGTGAAGATACCAGTCCTACTGGATCTGAGAGTCAAACAGTCTGTCACGGAGAGTGAAGATACCAGTCATACTGGATCTGAGAGTCAAACAGTCTGTCACGAAGAGTGAAGATACCAGTCCTACTGCGTCTGAGAGTCAAACAGTCTGTCACGAAGAGTGAAGATACCAGTCCTACTGGATCTGAGAGTCAAACAGTCTGTCACGGAGAGTGAAGATACCAGTCCTACTGAATCTGAGTCAAACATTCTGTCAGATAGTGAAGTTGAGGCTGCCAACACATGCTGACGAAGAGTCAGATGGTGAACTTGAGACTGGGACCAGGCTGATAGCAATAGAAAAGGGACCACATGCATACAAAGGCAAGTCTCTGGATCAGATTAACTTGGCTACAGATGAAGACTCAGAGGACAGAGAGGGATGTTCAGAACTCAATCAGTCTGGTTAGTTGGTGAGGGTAGACATTGAGGCTGCTTACCTGACAGGATCAGAGGACAGTGAGGGATGTTCAGAACTCACTCAGTCTGGTTAGTTGGTAAGGAACAGAGCTCCCACACATCTATCCATATATAGTTCCACAGGGATGCTGGCCCATGTTGACACCAATGCTTCCCACAGTTGTCCTTTGGGTGGTGGAACATGAAGGTAAAAAACCCAGCAGCGTTGCAGTTCTTGACACAAACCAGTGTGCCTGGCACCTACGACCAAACCAAGGCACTTGCATCTTTTGTCTTGCCCATTCACCCTCTGAATTGCACACACACACAATCCATGTCTCAAATGTCTCCAGGCCTAAAGATCCTTCTTTAACCTGTCCCGCCCCCTTCATCTACAAGTGACGTCAATAGGGGATCATAGCTTTCACCTGGATTCACCTGGTCAGTCTGTCATGGAAAAGCAGCTGTTCTTAATGTTTTGTACACTTAGTGTAAATTGCACAATAATGCTACATTGATGTATTGTTTTATGTAGCCTATTATTTAGTCTTTATTCAACCTGCCATCTACCCTCCTGTGGACTGTGGGTTATGAGACAACCCCCACATCACTAGCTTGATGTTCTGCAGCCTTGTGAAGATAAGGAGGGGATGGCTGGGAGGCAGGTTGGAATTTATTGTCATGAATCTTGTTCTGCAAAGTGGTCACTAGCTGGCACAGGCACAAAGTAATACAAACAGATTTTAATAACAACTTTAACCTTAACCACACTGATAATCCTTACCTTCATTTAACACCATAAAACACTATTATTTTACACTAATGTTTATGATGTAGACAATGTTGACTTTGCAGCTGGCATATCTAGAGGAAATTGCACAGTTCTGTCTCCTAGGCAAGGTTCATGACAAACGTCAACCTGCGACTGGGAGAGGCAATGTAATATCAATAACAACATAGTTTCACATTTTGTTTCTTGTTTCAAGTATGTTTTATTATGAAAAGTACAATATATTCATGTACAATGATGGAGCATATGTCCATACAGTGGGGAGAACAAGTATTTGATACACTGCCGATTTTGCAGGTTTTCCTACTTACAAAGCATGTAGAGGTCTGTAATTTTTATCATAGGTACACTTCAACTGTGAGAGACGGAATCTAACCTGTATAAAAGACACCTGTCCACACACTCAAACAGACTCCAACCTCTCCACAATGGCCAAGACCAGAGATCTGTGTAAGGACATCAGGGATAAAATTGTAGATCAGCACAAGGCTGGGATGGGCTACAGGACAATAGGCAAGCAGCTTGGTGAGAAGGCAACAACTGTTGGCGCAATTATTAGAAAATGGAAGAAGTTCAAGATGACAGTCTCAAAGAAAACCATTAGTAACACACTACGCCGTCATGGATTAAAATCCTGCAGCGCACGCAAGGTCCCCCTGCTCAAGCCAGCACATGTCCAGGCCCGTCTGAAGTTTGCCAATGACCATCTGGATGATCCAGAGGAGGAATGGGAGAAGGTCATGTGGTCTGATTAAACAAAAATAGAGCTTTTTGGTCTAAACTCCACTCGCCGTGTTTGGAGGAAGAAGAAGGATGAGTACAACCCCAAGAACACCATCCCAACCGTGAAGCATGGAGGTGGAAACATCATTCTTTGGGGATGCTTTTCTGCAAAGGGGACAGGACGACTGCACCGTATTGAGGGGAGGATGGATGGGGCCATGTATCGCGAGATCTTGGCCAACAACCTCCTTCCCTCAGTAAGAGCATTGAAGATGGGTCGTGGCTGGGTCTTCCAGCATGACAACGACCCGAAACACACAGCCAGGGCAACTAAGGAGCTGCTCCGTAAGAAGCATCTCAAGGTCCTGGAGTGGCCTAGCCAGTCTCCAGACCTGAACCCAATAGAAAATCTTTGGAGGGAGCTGAAAGTCCGTATTGCCCAGCGACAGCCCCGAAACCTGAAGGATCTGGAGAAGGTCTGTATGGAGGAGTGGGCCAAAATCCCTGCTGCAGTGTGTGCAAACCTGCTCAAGAACTACAGGAAACGTATGTTCTCTGTAATTGCAAACAATGGTTTTTGTACCAAATATTATGTAACAGGGTATTTAGCCCGTATTGTAGGGGAATTTTTTTTGCGCTGCCCCGGAAGACTGAATAACGAAAGGATCTTAGTCCCCGCTCTCAGTGCTTTTAGTCTCGTTACACACTAAATGTATGCATGTTGTGTCCTACTTTATTGGGATGCACCCTACAGACCGACGAGGGTAGGCTTCAGTTTGAGTAATGTCACAAGATGGCTTCCTGAAGTAAAAGTATATGTGAGACACAGTCTAATATACTCCTCCCTCCCCTGGTCTAATAAAGTAGCTGAGACGCCCCTACTCCTTGACAGCTCTAAACAAAAAAAGGTACAATGCAGGTAAGTACAGAAATTAAACAATATTTATTTTCTATGTATCTTTTCTTTCTTGTAATCAAGTGTTAATTCAGTGTTAATAATCACTAAATAAAAGAAAATAAATAAAATGTATGGTCTTTGAGTTCTCTTTTAAACTCACCACAACACAACCACCTTCAATGTAAAAGCTCTAAACCATTCAGTTGTACAATGGTAAATCTCACTTCAAAATGAAATAAAACACCTGTAAACAACCCTTAGGATGAGTTCTCAGTTCTCAAATGATCAACTTCAAATGATCTAACAATTACATTTGAAAAAAAACAACAATGTTATACATAATGCAATTTCGCATCTGGAAGAGCACTTACGTGAAACGTCCCTTTATTTGTTCACTCACAGTTCACTTTAGGTTCTGTAGTTCAACTGAACTCTCACAGTTCACTGTTCATCGGATCAAAATATAAAAAAATAAATAAATTGAAGAGTTGAGATGCGTTGTCTTGATGTAGCGTGCGTTGAAATTAACTTGATTGCGTAGTTGACTCACTCAAGCTCAATAAAATGTCCCAAAGAATTTAATGGATCAAACATGAGTCAAAAAGCAAATGAATCAAACTGAGATACACCAACTGAGATGTGTCAAACTGAGATGTCGTTGGATGGCAGGGTAACCCAAAAGTCTTAAACTCAAATCTTCTCGAAAAAACTATGTTCAGCACCAACTGCAGACAGCAGTTCCCATATCACGTGCAAAACACTCAAATACGCGTGTGATGGCGTGAATATATAATAGAGAGCCAGGCGCAGGAGGTAGCGTGAACTCAAGGATAACTTTAATATCCGAATACGCATAAACAATCTGAACAGGAATAGGTACAACTGTTCTAGATTAAGAAACAAAGGTGATAACACAATCACACTGAACAATATCCGACAAGGACATGATGGAACAGAGGGAACATATATACATGAAGTAATGAGGGGAAATGAGAACCAGGTGTGCGTAATGACAAGACATGACAAATGGAATAATGAGTGAGAGAGCGGCAGTGGCTAGTAGTGATGGGAAGTTCGGCTCTTTTCCGAGAGCCGGCTCTTTTGGCTCAGCTCCCAAAGAAGAGCCGGCTCTTTCGACTCCTGAACGGCTCTTAATTTAGGATTTTTTTGTAGGCCTTTATTTTACCCTAACTTTTAAAAAAAAAAATGGTTTGTGTGTTGAAAACCCTTTCATGTGCAGTGTTTTTATGCATTTATTTTGTTACAAAAGCATTCTTTTGTTTTTAATCATTTTAATCAAACATTTTTTTGCACAAATTAACAACAAAAAAACAGCAAATAAACAGAATTGAACTAGAACAGAACTAGAACCAAACTCAAGCAAACAGTATTAATGTCCTCAGTGAAGATTGGCATTCAAAAAAAACAGATGCCTCAGCTTTGATGGACTGATCCTATTTCTTCTTTCTGAGATTATCTGCCCTGTTTTTGAGAAGATTCTCTCTGAAGGAACCGATGTTGCCACAATACACAGTCTCCCTTCCATCACCTTCGCCAGGCGTGGAAAGACTGAGGCCTTGGCCTGCCACCAGCTCAGTGGGTCTTCTGCTCGTTGGATGATGGGCTCCTCAAGATAAGACCTCACCTCCAGTATAGCATCAGCTGTAGGATTTCTTCTTGTAGCATCTCCTGTAGCTCTTTCATCAAAAAGCCTCCAAACAACAGAGGTTTGTGGTTCCTCATACACTTGGCCTTCTAATGGCGGAGCTGGCTGGCTGCTAGGGGTGCATCTTGCTACTGCTGCACTAATTCTCTGAAGTGCCTCATCAACAGCTCTGTTGTCATTGAATGCAAGTTTTTTAAACCTAGGATCCAATAATGTGGTTTCTGAGTGGACAGTGTTGTACTCCATACGCAGAAATTTCCGGTCCATGGCTGAACAAAGAGCTGCAACCAATTCTTTCCCTTTCTGCATGGTTACAGTCTGTTGGGCTGTCACACGCTGCAAACCTTTGCATAGCAGGAGCATTTTTGAGGCAGAAACATAGCTGAGGGAGAGAAACAGCAACTTTTAAAATGAAGCTTTTTTTAAAGTATGTGGCATATTATATGTGGCACATTATACTGTATTGTTTCTGCAATGTATAATAGTGACTGAATGGTAGTAGTGAAAAAAAATGGTCCAAGGTACCTGTCTGCACTTATTTCCACAGTCATCTCCTCAAATGGTTGCAGGACGGTGCAGACCTCTTTCACCAGCTCCCATTCCTCTTGACATAGAGCATCAACTGGTGCGTTGATGAGGGCCAGGGTGGAGATGATGGCATCTTTTGTTTCAAGAATTCGTTTCAACATATAAAATGTTGAGTTCCACCTGGTGGCACACTCTTGTTTGGGCCTCAGTTCAGGCATCCCCATCTGGCACTGTGTGGACTTTAGCCTCTGTGTTGCAACTGTGCTTTTGTGGAAAAACTCCACAACAGCCTTCACCTTATCCACGGTTGGTTTGACTACCTTTAGGGCATCTCTAATCATGAGGTTTAGTGTATGTGCCAGACATGGGTGATGGGTCCACTTAAGAATTTTTATGGCTTTGGTGATGTTTGCTGCATTGTCACTCACACAGCACACTACTTTGTCCTCTACTTGCCACTCTTTTGCCACTCTTACTAGCTCATCTGCTAGGTTTTCTGCAGTGTGTCTCTCTGTGAACTCAAAGCAGTCCAAAAGGCAAGATGTCATCTTGTAATTTTCAATGAAATGGCAAGTGACAGCCATGAAAGAGCAGGTTGTTCTGGAGGTCCAGCAGTCAGTTGTCAGGCAAACTGATGGAGCTTGTTTCACCCTTACTTGCCATAATGCCCGTTCTGTGTCATATAGTTTAGGTATTGTTGTTTGGGACAATGTTTTTCTACTGGGAAGAGTGTATGTGGGATTTAAAGTTTTGACAAAACCTTTAAAACCTCTGTCCTCCACAATTGAAAAGGGTTGGAAATCAGTAGCTATCATTTTAGCTAGCTCTACATCAATGCTGTGCTGTTTGGATGGGGTCATCACTTTGGGTATAAACTGGCTTATTTTGCTTTGAGCTGCAGTAGGAGAGGTTATACCTGCATGTGTGGGGAAGCCAGTAGATGCTGCTGCAGTTGCTGTTTTTTGGGGATGAGACACACCAGGATCTGTAGATGGGGTGCTAGCTTGCCCTCTCTCCTCTAACTGCACTGTAGGATGGACAGTTCTCATATGTCTATGCAGGTTTGTGGTGGAACCTGCTCTTAAAGTAATTTTCATCTTGCAGTGAACGCACTCTGCTTTGTTGTTTCCATTGTCTTTAAACTGGAGCCAGATGCTGCTTCTCTTTCGGGTGTCACTCATAGTTACGACTCACACACTCTCCTCACCGCTATCTGACAGACAGTGTCGTAATTAACGTTGTTACGACTCATTAACTTGCAGTGGAGTGCCGCTTCACTTCACCCCCCTCTCTGTTTTTACATAATGGTATGATCCCATATCCTCACATCTGATTGGCCGCGATGCGATTGCTGACCAATCAAAACAAAGTTCTGCCTGTAAGCACGCAGCGAAAGGAAAAAAACTGGGAGCCGGCTCTCACTCGATGCGAGCCGGCTCTTCTGATTCACTACAAAGCATCGGCTCTCAGAGCCGCATCTTTTGCGCATGACACATCACTAGTGGCTAGAAAGCCGGTGACGACGATCGCTGAAGCATGCCCGAACAAGGGGTTGAGGCAACTTCAGCAGGAGTCGTGACAACACGTGACCAGTCTGGTTGAAACGTTAGTTCGTAAGGCTGGTTCTCAATTAAGATGAAAGGAGTGTAAAACTCTGCAAAAATGTGAAAAATATCTTCAATCGTCACCAATCAAGCTAAACTTGTACTTTAAATGCACTTACAGTCCTCGTAATCTTCACAAAGAAATACTGCGTCACTCTAACAGTCCAATGCAACGCGATTCACGGATCAAAACTACACAATAAAACTACGAAACGCAGGACACAGCTCACAAAAATCACTTGATGTCGTACTTTATTCGACTAAAGCCCCGATTAACTTCCCTTTAAGTTACTTTACTGAACGAGCTTCTCGAACACGACACAACTCACTTTTTTCTGTCCGACACTCAAACACCGAGCTCTTCTTCTCCTCCTCTCGCAGCCCACACTGTAGTGATGTGTCATGCGCAAAAGATGCGGCTCTGAGAGCCGATGCTTTGTAGTGAATCAGAAGAGCCGGCTCGCATCGAGTGAGAGCCGGCTCCCAGTTTTTTTCCTTTCGCTGCGTGCTTACAGGCAGAACTTTGTTTTGATTGGTCAGCAATCGCATCGCGGCCAATCAGATGTGAGGATATGGGATCATACCATTATGTAAAAACAGAGAGGGGGGTGAAGTGAAGCGGCACTCCACTGCAAGTTAATGAGTCGTAACAACGTTAATAACGACACTGTCTGTCAGATAGCGGTGAGGAGAGTGTGTGAGTCGTAACTATGAGTGACACCCGAAAGAGAAGCAGCATCTGGCTCCAGTTTAAAGACAATGGAAACAACAAAGCAGAGTGCGTTCACTGCAAGATGAAAATTACTTTAAGAGCAGGTTCCACCACAAACCTGCATAGACATATGAGAACTGTCCATCCTACAGTGCAGTTAGAGGAGAGAGGGCAAGCTAGCACCCCATCTACAGATCCTGGTGTGTCTCATCCCCAAAAAACAGCAACTGCAGCAGCATCTACTGGCTTCCCCACACATGCAGGTATAACCTCTCCTACTGCAGCTCAAAGCAAAATAAGCCAGTTTATACCCAAAGTGATGACCCCATCCAAACAGCACAGCATTGATGTAGAGCTAGCTAAAATGATAGCTACTGATTTCCAACCCTTTTCAATTGTGGAGGACAGAGGTTTTAAAAGTTTTGTCAAAACTTTAAATCCCACATACACTCTTCCCAGTAGAAAAACATTGTCCCAAACAACAATACCTAAACTATATGACACAGAACGGGCATTATGGCAAGTAAGGGTGAAACAAGCTCCATCAGTTTGCCTGACAACTGACTGCTGGACCTCCAGAACAACCTGCTCTTTCATGGTTGTCACTTGCCATTTCATTGAAAATTACAAGATGACATCTTGCCTTTTGGACTGCTTTGAGTTCACAGAGAGACACACTGCAGAAAACCTAGCAGATGAGCTAGTAAGAGTGGCAAAAGAGTGGCAAGTAGAGGACAAAGTAGTGTGCTGTGTGAGTGACAATGCAGCAAACATCACCAAAGCCATAAAAATTCTTAAGTGGACCCATCACCCATGTCTGGCACATACACTAAACCTCATGATTAGAGATGCCCTAAAGGTGGTCAAACCAACCGTGGATAAGGTGAAGGCTGTTGTGGAGTTTTTCCACAAAAGCACAGTTGCAACACAGAGGCTAAAGTCCACACAGTGCCAGATGGGGATGCCTGAACTGAGGCCCGAACAAGAGTGTGCCACCAGGTGGAACTCAACATTTTATATGTTGAAACGAATTCTTGAAACAAAAGATGCCATCATCTCCACCCTGGCCCTCATCAACGCACCAGTTGATGCTCTATGTCAAGAGGAATGGGAGCTGGTGAAAGAGGTCTGCACCGTCCTGCAACCATTTGAGGAGGTGACTGTGGAAATAAGTGCAGACAGGTACCTTGGACCATTTTTTTTCACTACTACCATTCAGTCACTATTATACATTGCAGAAACAATACAGTATAATGTGCCACATATAATATGCCACATACTTTAAAAAAAGCTTCATTTTAAAAGTTGCTGTTTCTCTCCCTCAGCTATGTTTCTGCCTCAAAAATGCTCCTGCTATGCAAAGGTTTGCAGCGTGTGACAGCCCAACAGACTGTAACCATGCAGAAAGGGAAAGAATTGGTTGCAGCTCTTTGTTCAGCCATGGACCGGAAATTTCTGTGTTTGGAGTACAACACTGTCCACTCAGAAACCACATTATTGGATCCTAGGTTTAAAAAACTTGCATTCAATGACAACAGAGCTGTTGATGAGGCACTTCAGAGAATTAGTGCAGCAGCAGCAAGATGCACCCCTAGCAGCCAGCCAGCTCCGCCATTAGAAGGCCAAGTGTATGAGGAACCACAAACCTCTGTTGTTTGGAGGCTTTTTGATGAAAGAGCTACAGGAGATGCTACAAGAAGAAATCCTACAGCTGATGCTATACTGGAGGTGAGGTCTTATCTTGAGGAGCCCATCATCCAACGAGCAGAAGACCCACTGAGCTGGTGGCAGGCCAAGGCCTCAGTCTTTCCACGCCTGGCGAAGGTGATGGAAGGGAGACTGTGTATTGTGGCAACATCGGTTCCTTCAGAGAGAATCTTCTCAAAAACAGGGCAGATAATCTCAGAAAGAAGAAATAGGATCAGTCCATCAAAGCTGAGGCATCTGATTTTTTTGAATGCCAATCTTCACTGAGGACATTAATACTGTTTGCTTGAGTTTGGTTCTAGTTCTGTTCTAGTTCAATTCTGTTTATTTGCTGTTTTTTTGTTGTTAATTTGTGCAAAAAAATGTTTGATTAAAATGATTAAAAACAAAAGAATGCTTTTGTAACAAAATAAATTCATAAAAACACTGCACATTAAAGGGTTTTCAACACACAAACCATTTTTTTTTTTAATGTTAGGGTAAAATAAAGGCCTACAAAAAAATCCTAAATTAAGAGCCGTTCAGGAGTCGAAAGAGCCGGCTCTTCTTTGGGAGCTGAGCCAAAAGAGCCGGCTCTCGGAAAAGAGCCGAACTTCCCATCACTACCACACTGAACGCCGAAAACCAATCCACCCGTCAAAATAAAAGTCCTCCAACATAATAATTATTTTTAGATAATATCTACCCGTTACAATTAAGTTATGCTTTTCTGATGTATCAAATACTTATGTCATGCAATAAAATGCAAATTAATTACTTAAAAATCATACAATGTGATTTTCTGGATTTTTTTTTTAGATTCTGTCACTCACAATTGAAGAGTACCTATGATAAAAATGACAGACTTCTACATGCTTTGTAAGTGGAAAACCTGCAAAATCGGCAGTGTATCAAATACTTGTTCTCCCCACTGTATATAATGGTACAATTATGGTGCATCTATCCATATATAATGGTACAATGATGGAGCATATGTCCATATATAATTGTACAATTCGTTTTTCTACATAAAAGACATACAGCAAATGATCACATTGGTATTTTAACAGTGTTATTGTAAGAGTTTAAATGTTTAAACAGAGGATACATCTAAAACAGTATTAAAGAGTGCAGTATGTTCTGAGTATGTTAATTTAACTCATAACGTCACTATAACTTCATGGGAGTCTTGTAGAAAGACTGCATGTTGTTTTGGGTGTATTGAGTAACGTCTTAATCAACATTTGCAGAATATTACTGTAATATTTTCACCTTTTGTCAGATGGCAACAGCCTAGTCGACTTCAGACATTCATAAAGGGTTCAAGCAATTTATTTGCCATTTGCAGGTATTTAAAGTAATACATACATTATAATTCCTTGTTGGAGCTCTCTCACATATAGGACAGTACATACCAGAGGAGGCTGCTGAGGGGAGGACGGCTCATATTAATGTCTGGAACGGAGCCAATGAAATGGCATCAAACACATTGAAACCATGGAAACCACGTGTTTGATGTATTTGATACCATTCCACTTATTCCTCTCCAGCCGTTACAAGCCTGTCCTCCCCAATTAAGGTCCCACCAACCTCCTGTGGTACATACACATAAACAGTCAAATATATCATAAAAACATCAATAAAAAATGCAAAGTGGTAAGATCCTAAAATAAAAAAAGGTTGAGTCATGTTGTAAAAGTATGATGGAAACAGTTTAGGTTGCTTGATTTAACAGGCAGATAGAACTGGGATAGAAGCTGTTCTAGACCCTGTGATCCATAAACTGCCTAGCAACCACTGGTCATCACTAGACTGGTGCCCTGCACGTCTATTTTTTCATTGGAGGTTTGATAGATAGATAGATAGATAGATAGATAGATAGATAGATAGATAGATAGGTACTTTATTGATCCCCCGGGGGGGAAATTTCATTGTCAAGCAGCTACAACAAAAACACAGGGCAGGTGCAAAATGCCACAACGAAAGTACACAAAAGATAGATACACGGTACATGATACATAGAGCGGCAGTATGAAAAAGTATAGAAATACAAGATATCTGGAGTGCAGAAAAAGCTATAAAAGGACATTGCATAGTATGAGTGGTTGGCTGAATATGTACACTATACATTGGTGGATGTTGGATGGTTAACTATACTATACAGGTCGATGGCAGAGAAATACTTCAGTAGCTAAAAATGCGTATGATATGAGCGAGGGTAATAATAGTTTACTTAATAGACAGACTGGGTAAATGAACAGGTAAGTGAACATTTTGCATGGTTAAATTAGCTGTACAGTTAGGTATACAGTTATATTTACAGATAAGTGAATACTTGCATGTTTACACAAACTGTACAGGTAAATGACAGGAAGAGATACTTTAATAGCTAAATGTGTGTATGATATCATTTGGGGTAATAATAGTAATTCCCTTAAAATACAGTCCTTAGTGCGCAGGGTTTAATTACAGACAACTGCACTTATTGCACATTCGATATACTAAAAGCAATGAGAAAAGGTGCAACTGGCAGGATACTAATATGCATTCCTGAGTGAATGCCTACGTCCAATAATTACTTACAATATTGCATGTGATATAATATAACAACTGTACATGAGTATGTATATACAGACCTGTATGAATAAATAGGTCCTGAGTGGATGAGTGCTGACGGACCAGAGTTACTCACGGATGGATGCATAATTGTTAAACTAGGTCCTAGCACCCCAACAGTTCCAGATCTATGTTGCCGACAGCACGGCACCCCGGTGAGGCATTATATAGTCTCATAGCCGCCGGCAGGAAGGACCTCCTGTAGCGCTCTCTGGCACACCGTGGTGGGATCAGTGTGTGACTGAAAGTGCTCCTCTGCGTCATAACCATAGCGTGCAGAGCGTTGTCCATGATGGCCAGCAGTTTGGCCAGGATCCGTCTCTCCGCCACCTCCTCTAGAGTGTCAAGGCTCATCCCCAGGACAGAGCTAGCCTTCCTGATCAGCTTATTTACCCGAGAAGCATCACCGGCTTTGATGTTTGCTCCCCAGCACACCACTGCAAAAAGTGACATCTGTGTTTGTGGGACCACTTAGTGCTGGAATGAGGTGTCGGTTTGTTCCCAATTCTATCAGAAATGATGGTCCTCATTTGAAGGTCCTGTGTCCAAGTCCTCACTATTATAGGAAGACATGCGAGCGTGTGTGTCTGTGCTGTAATGAGTGTCTGTGTGAGTGTGTGTGTATATGTGTATATCCAGTGTGTGTGTCCAGTGTGCGTGTACAGTTTGGCTGTGTGTGTGTCCTGTGTGTTTGTCCAGTATGTTTGTGTCCAGTGTGAGTGTGTGTCCAGTGTGTCAGTGGTTGTGTGTGTGTGTCCAGTGTGTGTGTGTGTGTGTCCAGTGTGTGTGTACAGTGTGTGTGTATGTGTGTGTCGAATGTGTGTGCATGTCCAGTGTATGTGTGTGTGTCTAGTGTGTGTGTCCTGTGTGTGTGTGTGTGTGTGTGTCCAGTGCGTGTGTATGTGTGTGTGTGTGTGTCCAGTGTGTGTGTGTGAGTCCAGTGTGTGTGTGTGTGTGTGTGTGTGTGTAGTGTGTTTGTGTCTAGTGTGTGTGTCTAGTGTGTGTGTGTGTGTGTGTGTGTGTCTAATGTGTGTCTAGTGTGTGTGTGTCTAGTGTGTCTAGTGTGTGTGAGTGTCCAGTGTGTGTGTGTGTGTGTGTGTGTCTAGTGTGTGTGTGTGTGTGTGTGTGTGTGTGTGTGTGTGTGTGGCTAATGTGTGTCTAGTGTGTGTGTGTGTGTGTCTAGTGTGTGTCTATTGTGTCTAGTGTGTGTGTGTCTAGTGTGTGTGTGTGTGTGTCTAGTGTGTCTAGTGTGTGTGTGTCTAGTGTGTCTAGTGTGTGTGTGTCTAGTGTGTGTCCAATGTGTGTGTTTGTGTGTGTGAGTGCATGTCCAGCGTGTGTGTGTCCAGTGTGTGAGTGTCCAGTGTGTGTGTGTGTCCAGTGTGTGTGTGTGTGTGTGTGTCCAGTGTGTCAGTGTGTGTGTGGCTGTGTGTGTTTGTCCAGTGTGTGTGTCTGTCCAGTGTGTGTCCAGTGTGTGTGTGTGTGTCCAGTGTGTGTGTGTGTGTGTGTCCAGTGTGTGTGTGTGTGTCCAGTGTGTGTGAGTGTCCAGTGTGTGTGGGTGTCCAGTGTTTGTATGGTTGTGTGTGTATGTTCAGTGTGTGTGTGTCCAGTGTGTGTGTGTGTGTGTGTGTGTCCAGTGTGTGTGTCCAGTGTGTGTGTGTGTGTGTGTGTCCTATGTGTGTGTGTGTGTGTGTATATCCAGTGTGTCTGTGTGTTTGTGGTTGTGTGTGTATGTCCAGTGTGTGTGGTACCAGTGTGTATGTCCAGTGTGTGTGTGTGTGTGTGTGTCCAATACGTGTATGTGTCCAGTGTGTGTGTGTGTGTGTGTTTCCTGTGTGTGTGTGTGTCCTGTGTGTGTGTGTGTGTGTGTGTGTGTGTGTGTGTGTGTGTGTGTGTGTGTGTGCGTGTGTGTGTGTGTGTGTTTGTGTATGTGTCCAGTGTGTGTGGTACCAGTGTGTATGTCCAGTGTGTGTGTGTGTGTGTGTGTCCAATACGTGTATGTGTCCAGTGTGTGTGTGTGTGTGTGTTTCCTGTGTGTGTGTGTGTCCTGTGTGTGTGTGTGTGTGTGTGTGTGTGTGTGTGTGTGTGTGTGTGTGTGTGTGTGTGCGTGTGTGTGTGTGTGTGTTTGTGTATGTGTCCAGTGTGTGTGTGTGTGTCCAGTGTGTGTGTTTGTGTGTGAGTGTCCAGTGTTTGTGTGGTTGTGTGTGAGTGTCCAGTGTTTGTGTGGTTGTGTGTGTTTGTTCAGTGTGTGTGTGTCCAGTGTGTGTGTGTGTGTGTCCAATGTGTGTATGTGCCCTGTGTGTGTGTGTCCTGTGTGTGTGCGTGTGTCCAGTGTGTCAGTGTGTGTGGTTGTGTGTGTATGTCCAGTGTGAGTGTGTGTGTTTGTGTGTGTCCAGTGTGTGTGGGTGTGTCCAGTGTGTGTGAGTGTCCAGTGTGTGTGTGTGTGTGTGTGTATGTTCAGTGTGTGTGTGTCCAGTGTGTGTGTGTGTCCTGTGTGTGTGTGTGTGTGTGTGTGTGTTTGTATGTCCAGTGTGTCTGTGGTTGTGTGTGTATGTTCAGTGTGTGTGTGTCCAGTGTGTGTGTGTGTCCAGTGTGTGTGTGTGTGTGTGTGTGTGTGTCCAGTGTGTGTGTGTCTAGTGTGTGTGTGTGTGTATTGTGTGTGTATCCAGTGTTTGTGTCCAGTGTATGTGTTTGTGTGTTTAGTGTATGTGTGTGTGTGTGTGTGTGTGTGTCCAGTGTGTGTGTGTGTGTGTGTGTGTGTGTGTGTGTGTGTGTCCAGTGTGTGTGTCCATTGTGTGTGTGTGTGTGTCCAGTGTGTGTCCAGTGTGTGTCCAGTGCGTGTCCAGTGCGTGTCCAGTGCGTGTATGCGTCGTGTGTCCAGTGTATGTGTGTGGTTACCATGGTTATTATTTTAGGGTCACTGAGGAGTCAACATAAACCCCAAACCCTGGATAGAGGGGCTCAGTGAATGTGGTGTAGAATGTGTTCAGGTGGGTCAGTGTGTCAGAGGAGACTCTGTAGAAGGACAGAGTGCCGGCTAGCCAGTCCAGATACACTCCTACTCTATTGGAGCTGGAGGAGGGGACGTCTATGGTAGTGGAGTTATTATTGTGGGAGCTGGAAGAGGGGACGTCTATGGTAGTGGAGTTATTATTGTGGGACCTGGAGGAGGGGACGTCTATGGTAGTGGAGTTATTATTGTGGGAGCTGGAGGAGGGGACGTCTATGGTAGCGGAGTTATTATTGTGGGAGCTGGAGGAGGGGACGTCTATGGTAGTGGAGTTATTATTGTGGGAGCTGGAGGAGGGTACGTCTATGGTAGTGGAGTTACTATTGTGACAGGCTCTGTAACTGTTGTCAGAGCAGAACAGACACCAGGACTTGTCATTGTATCCAATCACACTGTCATCACCCCATCCTCTCCTGCTGATTCCTTTATATGTCACTCCTATACCAGCCCATCTCCCACTCCACTCTACCTCCCAGTAACAGCGCCCAGTCAGACCCTCTCTACACAGCACCTGTTCCCAGACCTCAAATCTCTCTGGGTGATCAGGATACGGCTGCTTCTCTCTCCTACATGTCACCTTTCTGTTCTCCTCAGACAGAGAGAGGTTTCTGTTTACTGTGTTTGGGTCCAGTGTGAGATCACAGACATCTGATGGATGAAACCAGACACAATATTAGAAATCATCATCATTCACATTAGAATGTTAACTCACTTTTCACTAATTAATTTAATGTAGATGTTTCTAGGTATCAAAAGGAGAAGTTACACACACACACACACACACACACATCCTGGACACACACACATTTCTAATGTAACACGAACACGCCACACACTCATTGTCAAGTCAACACTTTCTAAACTTTGGTGTCCCTGATTTGTGCTTCTGTAGAACTCCAGCTGATATTTAATATAACCAAGTAAGTAATGATGGTGGTCTTTGACTTTGACTTAACTTGAATTAAGACTTATTCTTAGTCATATTCTTCACAGCAGTCAACACTCACATTTTCTAAGTCCAGGTTTCATTGTGTTCTCTCCACCATGTTCCACACTGTAACGGTAAGTAGAAGAACAGACAGACATTGAGGGATACACGTGAACACTGGAGAAACACACACACACTGCATTCACACACAAACACACACACACTGAATACGCGCACACACACACACACACACTGAATACGCACGCGCGCACACACACACACACACACACACACACACACACACACACACACACACACACACACACACACACACACACACACACACACACACACACACACACACACACACACACACACACACACACACACACACTGGAAACACACACACACTGGAAACACACACACACTTGTGACACACACACACACACACACATTTGACAGAAACACACACACACACTAGACACACACACACTCTGAAACACACACACACAAACAGTCAGCATGTAACTTACCAGGTCTGTGAGTGTGTCTAGTGTGTGTGTGTGTAGTGTATCTGTGTGTTTATTTTTTATTTTATTTTTTTGTTAGTGTGTGTCCAGTGTTTGTGTGTTTCAGAGTGTGTGTGTGTCTAGTGTGTATGTGTTTGTCCAGTGTATGTGTGTGTGTGTGTGTTTCTATCAACTGTGTGTGTGTGTGTGTGTTTCCAGTGTGTGTGTGTGTGTGTGTATCCAGTGTTTGTGTGTGTGTGTGTGTGTATCCAGTGTGTGTGTGTGTCTCACACACTAGACACACGCACACTGGACACAAAAAGAATAGCAGGACACACACTGGATACACACACACACACACACACACACACACACACACACACACACACACACACACACACACACACACACACACACACACACACACACACACACACACACACACAGTTATCATATAAGTTAGTAAAATTGGAGGTAATAATGTTTGTCTTAACTAGCCTGATACCTCCAACATGTCTGATATTAACATTGACATAAACCCTCTACATACTTGAGTTTCTCCAGTCTGCAGTGTGGATCCTCCAGTCCAGCAGAGAGCAGTCTGACTCCTGAGTCTCCTGGGTGATTGTAGCTCAGGTCCAGCTCTCTCAGGTGTGAGGGGTTTGACTTCAGAGCTGAGACCAGAGAAGCACAGCCTTCCTCTGTGACTAGACAGCCTGACAGCCTGCAAAGAGTCAAATCATATTACAACCGCACTGCTATTTTTTGGTGGTAAAAAAAGTGGCAGTAATGTGTTTCCACATATTCAGATATATCAGTGTCCTGAAACCATCCATATATATACTCAGCAAAAAAAGAAATGGCCCCTTTTCAGGACCCTGTCTTTCAAATATCATTCGTACAAATCCAAATAACTTCCCAGATCTTCATTGTAAAGGTTTAAAACACTGTTTCCCTGCTTGTTCAATGAACCATAATCAATTACTTTATTTTTTTATTTTTATTTTTTTTTCACCTTTATTTAACCACGTAGGCCAGTTGAGAAGCAAAGCAGTGCGACAAATAACAACACAGAGTTACACATTAAACAAACAGTCAAAAACACAATAGAAAAATCTATATCTATATACAGAGTGCAAACTAAACATGCACATCTGGAACTGTCATTAAGACACGGAAGGCAATTAAGGTCACAGTTATGAAAACTTAGGACACTAAAGAGGCCTTTCTACTGACTCTGAAAACCCCCCCAAAAAGGATGCCCAGGGTCCCTGCTCATCTGCGTGAACGTGCCTTAGGCATGCTGCAAGGAGGCATGAGGACTGCAGATGTGGCCAGGGCAATAAATTGCAATGTCCGTACTGTGAGACTCCTAAGACAGCGCTACAGTTAGACAGGACGGACAGCTGATTGTCCTCGCAGCGGCAGACCACGTGTAACAACACCTGCACAGGATCGGTACATCTGAACATCACACCTCAGTGTACAGGATGGCAACAACAACTGCCCGAGTTACACCAGGAACGCACAATCACTCCATCAGTGCTCACAGAAAGAACGGGCAAATCAGGAGGAGATGCACTGCAGTACTTAATGCAGCTGGTGGAAACACCAGACACTGACTGTTACTTTTGATTTTGACCCCCCTTTGTTCAGGGACACATTATTACATTTCTGTTAGTCACATGTCTGAGGAACTTGTACAGTTTATGTCTCAGTTGTTGAATCTTGTTATGTTCATACAAATATTTACACATAATACATTTGCTGAAAAAGAAACGCAGTTGACAGTGAGATGACGTTTCTTTTTTTGCAGAGTATATATTCATAAATAAACGTATCATTACTAGAAATCACTAATGATCAAAGTATTGCTTGTAGATAGAAAAATATATAATACAAATATTTGAGTAGACTGACCAGACCAGTTTAAAAAGCAGTATCAGTCAAAACACAGACAGTGAGGTATCAGATTTAGATTGTATTGAGTATACAGTCCACAACATATCTAGTTTGACAGTGAAGCTAACATTTTAAATGTGGCTCTGTACTACAGCATTGTGGATTTGAGATCAAATGTTTCATATGAGGTGTCAATATATAATGTCACCTTTTATTTGAGGGTATTTTCATACATATCTGTTTCACCATTTAGAAAAATAAAATCACTTTATGTATCTAGTCCCCCTATTTGAAGAAGTCATAAGTATTCTGACCAATTAATTTATAGTGTATTAAAGTAGTCAAAAGTATAGTATTTTATGCAATGACTACATCACCTATCATCATCATCACTACCTGTGACGGCCATGACTGAGAAAGATCATGAATGAATCATTACTACTAATGAGTGAGAGTTACAGAGGACACAACAATACATACTAACCTCTCACCATTAACCTCATATAAAAGGTGACATTGTGTACTGTCGCCTAATATGAAACATTCTATCTCAAATCCAAAATACTGGAGCATTGCGCCAAATTTAAAACTGTATGCTTCACTGTCCATATGATGTGGACTATGTGTATCTGGTAAACCCATGTGGATCTGGTGAACAGTTATCACTTGTTGACCAACTACAGGAATACTGACCTCAGAGTCTCCAGTTTACAGTGGGGATTCTCCAATCCAGCAGAGAGCAGCTTCACTCCTGAATCCTTCAGGTCATTGTTACTCAGATCCAGCTCTCTCAGGTGTGAGGGGTTTGACTTCAGAGCTGAGACCAGAGAAGCACAGCCTTCCTCTGTGACTCCACAGCCTGACAGCCTGCAAAGAGATCATCAGGATTTCACAAACACTCTTAATTTAACACCAGTAGTGTAGAAGGACAATGGCAGATGCATTTGGTTTATTCTGTCAAACATCATATAGATTCATCTTCCGTCTCCTAGAATGTTATGGTCATATTGTTATAATAATGTGAACATCAAGGCACTGATTCATTATGTTTTTAATAATACATATTTTACTCTAAACTGAATATTTCTTCCTGATGATTAGTACTTAAATGTCATTTTATGTACTCACAGAGCAGCTCTGGAGGCTTTGACTACTGGCAGCAGCCTCAGAAGACCTTCCTCTGATCTGGAGTATTTCTTCAGGTCAAACACATCCAGCTCCTTTTCTGAAGTCAGCAATACAAAGACCAGAGCTGACCACTGTGCAGGTGACAGTTTTGCTTCTGAGAGACTTCCTGATCTCAGGTAGCTTTGGATCTCCTCCACTAGAGAATAGTCATTCAGTTCATTCAGACAGTGGAACAGATTGATGCACCTCTCTGGAGAGGGATTCTTCCTGATCTTTTCCCTGATGTACTTGACTGTTCCTTCATGGCTCTGTGAGCTGCTTCTTGTCTTTGTCAGTAGACCTCGTAAGTGCTTGTGATTGGACTCCAGTGAGAGACCCAGAAGGAAGCGGAGGAAAAGGTCCAGGTTTCCTGTCTCACTTTGTAAGGCTTTATCCACAGCACTCTTGTAGACGGTAACTTTACGCTTGTTTCTGATCCTCACTGAATGGTTCCTGAACGTTGATTGATGTTCATTCATAAGATTCTCATTGTTGTTCATGAATGAGAGGAACACATATACAGCAGCCAGAAACTCCTGAATGCTCAGATGCACGAAGCAGTACACCTTTTCCTGGTACAGCCCACATTTCTCTTTAAAGAGCTGTGTACACAATCCTGAGTACACTGAGGCTTCATTGACATCAATGCCAGCCTCTTTCAGGTCTTCTTCATAGAAAATCACATTGCCATTCAAAAGCTGTTGAAAAGCCAGTTTTCCCAGTGACAGAATGCTCTCTTTATTCCAGTGTGGACCTGTCTCTTCTTTCCCAAGATACTTTGCATTCTTCTGTTTGGTATGAAACACCACAAGGTGTGTGTACATCTCAGTCAAAGTCTTGGGCATCTCTTCTCTCTTGTCTGTACTCATCATGTGTTCAAGGACTATTGCAGAAATCCAACAGAAGACTGGAATGTGGCACATGATGTGGAGGCTCCTTGATGTCTTTATGTGAGAGATGATTCTGCTGGCCAGATCCTCGTCACTGAATCTCTTCCTGAAGTACTCCTCCTTCTGTGGGTCATTGAACCCTCGTACCTCTGTCACCTGGTCAACACATCCTGAAGGGATCTTATTGGCTGCTGCAGGTCGGGTTGTTATCCAGAGGAGTGCAGAGGGAAGCAGATTTCCCTTGATGAGATTTGTCAGCAGAACATCCACTGAGGTTGACTCTGTGACGTCACAACACATCTTGTTCTTCTGGAAGTCTAGGGGCAGTCGGCACTCATCCAGACCATCAAAGATGAACAGAACTTTGTACTTGTCATAGTTGGAGATTCTTGATTCTTTGGTTTCCATTGAGAAGTGATTGAGAAGTTCAAGCAAAGTGTGTTTTTCCCCTTTCATCAAATTCAGCTCCCGAAAAGGGAATGAAAATACAAATTGGACATCCTGATTTGCTTTTCCTTCAGCCCAGTCCAGAATGAATTTCTGCACAGAGACTGTTTTTCCAATGCCAGCGACTCCCTTTGTCAGCACAGTTCTGATAAGTTTGTCTTGTCCAGTTAAGGGTTTGAAGATGTCGTTACATTTGATTGCAGTCTCTGGTCTGGCTTGTTTCCTGGTTGTTGTCTCAATCTGTCTCAACTCATGTTCATTATTGACCTCTCCTGTTCCACCCTCTGTGATATAGAGCTCTGTGTAGATCTTATTGAGAAGTGTTGGGTTTCCTTGTTTAGCGATCCCCTCAAATACACATTGAAACTTCTTCTTTAGATTAGATTTGAGTTCACGTTGGCAAATCACAGCAAGCTCATCTGAATCTAGAAATAACACAGAGGATATAATATTACATCTGATTTAATGCCTACAGTATTGTAGGACTGTGTTATAAAGTTTAAATTGTAATAATTTATTGTCTTAATTGTCTGTATTAATGTGTAAATATTTTCATAATGCATTACACACTGGTGTGACTGATTTATATAATTATTGGTATTATTGATGGTATTATTAATGTTGTCTCTCTCTGTCTCTCCTCTTCTCTCTGTCTAAATTAATCAACACAACACATCCCTGCTGCTACTTGTTGATGAGGTCACTAGGTGTTGTGTTAAGGCTGCTACAATATCATTGAGTTACACAGCTACTTTAGCTGTACTTTAGCTACAGCTTTTAAATGTTTCTTATAAAACAGCATTCAACATGAGGCAGACAGCTCTTACTTTTCTCCAGTGTGTCAGCAAGCTCCTTCTGGTTCATTTTCCTCAGGACGTGCAGTGTGATCTTCAGAGCCCCCTCTCTGGCACTGCTCTCCTGCTTCTCTTCAAGCAACTGAAATAAATAAAGTAAATAAGTTAAGCAAGAGAATAAATGCTTTCTCACAAACATATTAATGAATGATTGACAGATCAACATTACTTGAGGTAAACAAAAACAAATGTACATAACAGGACCACATACACTGAATATGGAGGCCAGGTCTGTTTGATGACTCTGGGAAGACTGACCACTGAGAATCTCTGACTCTGATCTCTCCTGTTGGTTTCTGTGGACAAAACATCCAAGGAGTGTGCACGCGCGCGCGCACACACACACACACACACACACACACACACACACACACACACACACACACACACACACACACACACACACACACACACACACACACACACACACACACACACACACACACACACACACACACACACACACACACACACACACACACACACAATGGGAGAGGAGAATTGACTAGAGTTGTGTTGTTTAACTCACTGACCATGACCCATGAGTTCTTCTTACCTTTGTTCAGTAGAAAAGTCTCTCTCTCTAAACTCTATAGGTAGATCCATAGACAGGTCACTCTTCATGGACACACAGCTGGGTACAGGGGAGGCTGGTCTCTCCTGCTTGATTGGACTTCAACACAACAGAGACAAACATTACGTCTCTCATCTACTCTGAGCTCAGATGGGGAAACATAAGAAGAGTTTCATTCCAAAACACTATATATCCATTTTCAGAAATGTTGGTAAATTATCTTTTATTGTTTAAAGAAAATATGAAAGCGATAGGTGTGTTTTTTCACTATCTAATCATGCCATGGGATTGTTCAATGACAGACATGTCTTTGTTTAAAATATATCACTTGATGGTTTCATTTCAGAGAGATAAATAATCATGTCTTTTAGCAATATGCTATATATATGCCTCACTCTCAGAGTAATAAGTAGTACTGTTAGGTTTTACACAGTAATAATATATATCTGCCTCACTCTCAGAGCAATAAGTAGTACTGTTAGGTTTTACACAGTAATAATATATATCTTCCTCACTCTCAGAGCAATAAGTAGTACTGCTAGGTTTTACACAGTAATAATATATATCTTCCTCACTCTCAGAGCAATAAGTAGTACTGTTAGGTTTTACACAGTAATAATATATATCTGCCTCACTCTCAGAGCAATAAGTAATACTGCTAGGTTTTAACCAGTAATAATATATATCTGCCTCACTCTCAGAGAAATAAGTAGTACTGTTAGGTTTTACCGACCGGCTCAATTCGGTCTTATGTAGCAACATTTGAATTTTTTTTTTTTTTTACATTGGATAAAAGTAGAGACTCAGAGCTAGAAAATATAATATCATACATACTCAGTTGAGTAACAATGGGGAAGTAATTCTGCTTTGAAAGATGAAAAACTTGTAAACTCACTTTTGAGAAAATGGCCTTTGAATGTTTTGTTCCACTGGAGAATCTTCTTTATCTTTGGCAGATAATGTCACCCAGCTAACTAAATGTATGGTGTTTTTAGTTTGTCAGCTTCATTGTTTGTTATGCTATAAATGGTTATTTTATGGTTCTAAGTGATAAAATAATTCTGAGTAATTACTACTTTAGTAAAGAATTACACTTTATTCAGTTCTACTGCAGTTACTAAATAAATCCAATAGATGGCAGCATAAGAACACAAATTACATTTCAGACGATTAGTTTAGTTTTCTCCCAGGATGCAACACCACTTCCCCCTCACAGGAAAACTCCTGCTCCTACTTTGTTCTGTCCCTTTCCACACTGCTAACGCAAGAGGAAGGACTGAAAAAGCATTTAACAGATTACTGTGAAGTAATATAATGATTATTCATGTTTACTGATAGAGTAGCTAGCTAGCTTACCTAGCTGTACCGACTAGCTTGGCTAGCTAGCAGGTCGTTCGTCTGTCCCTCGTCTCGAGGATGATGACAAATCCGGTGAACCACAAAATGAAACAAGGATAGCGAGTGAAAAGGATCTGGATACAATCATACTGTCCCTGACCGTAAAGCAACAAGCTCAGCCCACTCTGCACATAACTGGACAAAGCGTCTCAAAGTAGATAATTGGTCGTATAAGTGCTGAGAATAAAGTGCTGGGTATAAATTAAAGATATGCATGAAACCTCTAGTCCCAACTAGTCAGCAGATATTTTGGACACCTCCTGATCTGTCCTAACCAGTTAACAGTTAACAGAAGGTATCTTGATAACATCATGATCTGTCCTAACCAGTTAAGAGTTAACAGAAGGTATCTTGATAACATCATGATCTGTCCTAACCAGTTAAGAGTTAACAGAAGGTATCTTGATAACAGGAAAATGCAGCCAGTCAGAGGTTCCTGCACCACATGTAAATTGATTTGGAGTAGTTAAAATAATGTTTAGATTTTTCTATATGATCAATCCATAAATAATGTAGACCTACATGCAACAGTATCTCTTCCACTCTTGACAATGACGTCTGTATAATCATTATGTATAATAAGTATTGGTGATTCAATAGCCTAATTAATCATTACATTAATTTTAACACACTATGTTTTGCTCAGTCTGGCAGTTACCCAGAACTATCAGAGGCTCTTCTCTTGTGGCTGCTGCTGATGACAACTGCATGTAAGTTGTTGTTCTACATCATAATGATGTCTGCATAGCATGTTGGCTTCATTTTAGCAGATGACCTCATTCTTATCACCTCACAACATGCACTCCATCCAGGGGAGCTGCAGCTTGAACCCGTGCTCTTCTCAACTGTATGTGTGAGGTCTGCTGTTTGGGGGGTTGAGAACGGAGCAGAAGACACATGTTTTATGTAACTAATGGACAAACTTCTATTGTATTGTATTGTAAAGAAGTCAGCCAGTGTTGATGTGGGCCAACATTCATACAAAGAGATGCCTCTCTTGTCATATAAGGACAATACATTTGGTCCATTATTTAATTGTTTATTCAATTATATTCTTAGGTAAAAAAATATTACTCTTTAATAGTAGTGTCCATAATTCATAAACCCTGCACCATGCAGGGTTCTATATGGAACCATTTTGTTTCAGTGAAGAAGAACCTCTAGAGTTCTGATCAAAGAACCCTATAAAAGTGTTATGTATATAACTTTTACTGGTATGTCAGGCTCTGGCCATAGAGAAGCCTATTTGCTTCTCTATGTAACCATGGTCAGAGTCTGACAGTTCTTTTCTTTCTGTTTCTAGGTGGTGGTTTGTGTGGGATCCCTAATTAGAGGCAGCTGTAGCGGATCGTCTCTAATTAGGGATCCTACATAGGTTGGTAGATTTTCACACTGGTTTGTGGGTCATTGTCGTCATATGTCGCAGTCACGGTGAAAGTAAGTGTGCTTGTGTTACGTCCGTTCATTCGTGTTTGTTTTTGTGAACGTGACGTTTTGTTTCGTTTGTTTCGGTGTTGTATAGTTCGTCATTTGTTGTGTTTATTATACATATTATTTATAGAAAAAATAAAGAAATAAAATGTCGAACTACTATCCCTGCGCTGCGTCTTGGTCCCTCTATGCACCCTCACGTGACATGGTTACATATATTATATATATACAGTGGGGAGAACAAGTATTTGATACACTGCTGATTTTGCAGGTTTTCCTACTTACAAAGCATGTAGAGGTCTGTAATTTTTTATCATAGGTACACTTCAAATGTGAGAGACGGAATCTAAAACAAAAATCCAGAAAATCACATTGTATGATTTTTTAATAATTAATTTGCATTTTATTGCATGACATAAGTATTTGATCACCTACCAACCAGTAAGAATTCCGGCTCTCACAGACCTGTTAGTTTTTCTTTAAGAAGCCCTCCTGTTCTCCACTCATTACCTGTATTAACTGCACCTGTTTGAACTCGTTACCTGTATAAAAGACACCTGTCCACACACTCAATCAAACAGACTCCAACCTCTCCACAATGGCCAAGACCAGAGAGCTGTGTAAGGACATCAGGGATAAAATTGCAGACCTGCACAAGGCTGGGATGGGCTACAGGACAATAGGCAAGCAGCTTGGTGAGAAGGCAAGAACTGTTGGCGCAATTATTAGAAAATGGAAGAAGTTCAAGACGACGGTCAATCTCCCTCGGTCTGGGGCACCATGCAAGATCTCACCTCGTGGGGCATCAATGATCATGAGGAAGGTGAGGGATCAGCCCAGAACTACACGGCAGGACCTGGTCAATGACCTGAAGAGAGCTGGGACCACAGTCTCAAAGAAAACCATTAGTAACACACTACGCCGTCATGGATTAAAATCCTGCAGCGCACGCAAGGTCCCCCTGCTCAAGCCAGCGCATGTCCAGGCCCGTCTGAAGTTTGCCAATGACCATCTGGATGATCCAGAGGAGGAATGGGAGAAGGTCATGTGGTCTGATGAGACAAAAATAGAGCTTTTTGGTCTAAACTCCACTCGCCGTGTTTGGAGGAAGAAGAAGGAAAAGTACAACCCCAAGAACACCATCCCAACCGTGAAGCATGGAGGTGGAAACCTCATTCTTTGGGGATGCTTTTCTGCAAAGGGGACAGGACGACTGCACCGTATTGAGGGGAGGATGGATGGGGCCATGTATCGCGAGATCTTAGCCAACAACCTCCTTCCCTCAGTAAGAGCATTGAAGATGGGTCGTGGCTGGGTCTTCCAGCATGACAACGACCCGAAACACACAGCCAGGGCAACTAAGGAGTGGCTCCGTAAGAAGCATCTCAAGGTCCTGGAGTGGCCTAGCCAGTCTCCAGACCTGAATCCAATAGAAAAGCTGAACGTCTGTATTGCTCAGCGACAGCCCCGAAACCTGAAGAATCTGGAGAAGGTCTGTATGGAGGAGTGGGCCAAAATCCCTGCTGCAGTGTGTGCAAACCTTGTCAAGAACTACAGGAAACTTATGATCTCTGTAATTGCAAACAAAGGTTTCTGTACCAAATATTAAGTTCTGATTTTCTGATGTATCAAATACTTATGTCATGCAATAAAATGCAAATTAATTACTTAAAAATCATACAATGTGATTTTCTGGATTTTTGTTTTAGATTCCGTCACTCACAGTTAAAGAGTACCTATGATAAAAATTACAGACTTCTACATGCTTTGTAAGTGGGAAAACCTGCAAAATCGGCAGTGTATCAAATACTTGTTCTCCCCACTGTATATATAATATATGTAACCAGTAAAAGTTATATACATAACACTTTTATATATATATATAAAAAAATATATATATATATTATATTGGTCCCTTCATTTCTACGAGCATAATAAAAACGTTTTTCTTTCCGTTATGGCATGAAATGCTGTTATTTCATATTATTTCAAGTTATCCCTTCGGAGCGCAACATCACGTTGTAATAAAAAGTATCCTAAATTGGGCGTGGCTATAAACTGGTTAATTGAAGGCATCTAGGGTGTAATATGTGTTGGATGAAAATGAACCTTGTATGAAACGTTGTAGGCAACATTATTGACAAGTGACTTAATGCCTACTATGCCAAAGCTATTTAGAGTTGTTTAACGTGAGTGAAGGGTGTGTTGAAATTAAGGCAATGTTGTCTAAATTCCTCTTGTAACATCCATCAGAAATGGTAAAACAAAAATATGCTTTCCAACATATAAGGGAATAATTAAGAGAAGGCAAAGTGGTCGTGTCATGTGAAAAGTCTATCAAATGTCTTACATTGTAACGAGTATTGTAACGAGTATAGTCAGGGTGCTGCAGACCCCCTGCAGTACCTCAGTGGACCCCGGATTGAGAACCCCTGATTTAGCAGATGCTATTATCCATAGTGATTTAAAGTAAGTGCATTCATCTTAAGATAGCTATGTGAGAATACCACATATCCCAGTCAAATATACAGGATACAAACATTACATTCCAGCTAAACAATGGATATATAGCATTTAGCAAAAATACATTTAAAATCAATGAATAAAAAAGCTGAGAACAGTAATATTGAAGTTACCCAAAAGCAACAAAATTGTAATCTTACCTCTTAGCGTTGGTGTCATGTTCCCCAAAGAGACTCATTTTAGAGGCAGGGCCCCCCTCCTCTCTCTCCCCAGAGAGACTCATTTTAGAGGCAGGGCCCCCCTCCTCTCTCTCCCCAGAGAGACTCATTTTAGAGGCAGGGCCCCCCTCCTCTCTCTCCCCAGGGAGACTCATTTTAGATCACTGACCCCTAAACAGAGATCCAGAATGTTAGTTGTGTTTAACACAGTGACAACTAAATATAGAATGTCAATTGTTCTCTTTATTCATTATCTCTTTGAAAAATCAAACATTTACTAACAGACATGGAAACAGTCAGTTGATTTAATGCAATCACATGACCATGTACAGTGGGGAGAACAAGTATTAGATACACTGCCGATTTTGCAGGTTCACATTGTATGATTTTTAAATAATGAATTTGCATTTTATTGCATGACATAAGTATTTCATCACCTACCAACCAGTAAGAATTCCGGCTCTCACAGACCTGTTAGTTTTTCTTTAAGAAGCCCTCCTGTTCTCCACTCATTACCTGTATTAACTGCACCTGTTTGAACTCGTTACCTGTATAAAAGACACCTGTCCACACACTCAATCAAACAGACTCCAACCTCTCCACAATGGCCAAGACCAGAGAGCTGTGTAAGGACATCAGGGATAAAATTGTAGACCTGCACAAGGCTGGGATGGGCTACAGGACAATAGGCAAGCAGCTTGGTGAGAAGGCAACAACTGTTGGCGCAATTATTAGAAAATGGAAGAAGTTCAAGATGACGGTCAATCTCCCTCGGTCTGGGGCACCATGCAAGATCTCACCTCGTGGGGCATCAATGATCATGAGGAAGGTGAGGGATCAGCCCAGAACTACACGGCAGGACCTGTAGTTCTGGACCACACTACGCTGTCATGGATTAAAATCCTGCAGCGCACGCAAGGCCCCCCTGCTCAAGCCAGCGCATGTCCAGGCCTGTCTGAAGTTTGCCAATGACCATCTGGATGATCCAGAGGAGGAATGGGAGAAGGTCATGTGGTCTGATGAGACAAAAATTGAGCTTTTTGGTCTAAACTCCACTCGCCGTGTTTGGAGGAAGAAGAAGGATGAGTATAACCCCAAGAACACCATCCCAACAGTGAAGCATGGAGGTGGAAACATCATTCTTTGGGGATGCTTTTCTGCAAAGGGGACAGGACGACTGCACCGTATTGAGGGGAGGATGGATGGGGCCATGTATCGCGAGATCTTGGCCAACAACCTCCTTCCCTCAGTAAGAGCATTGAAGATGGGTCGTGGCTGAGTCTTCCAGCATGACAATGACCCGAAACCCACAGCCAGGGCAACTAAGGAGTGGCTCCGTAAGAAGCATCTCAAGGTCCTGGAGTGGCCTAGCCAGTCTCCAGACCTGAACCCAATAGAAAATCTTTGGAGGGAGCTGAAAGTCCGTATTGCCCAGCGACAGCCCCGAAACCTAAAGGATCTGTATGGAGGAGTGGGCCAAAATCTCTGCTGCAGTGTGTGCAAACCTGGTCAAGAACTACAGGAAACGTTTGATCTCTGTAATTGCAAACAAAGGTTTCTGTACCAAATATTAAGTTCTGCTTTTCTGATGTATCAAATACTTATGTCATGCAATAAAATGCAAATGAATTACTTAAAAATCATACAATGTGATTTTCTGGATTTTTGTTTTAGATTCCGTCACTCACATTTGAAGAGTACCTTTGACAAAAATTATAGACCTCTACATGCTTTGTAAGTAGGAAAACCTGCAAAATCGGCAGTGTATCTAATACTTGTTCTCCCCACTGTAGTTGTGACATTAGAGCAGATGGTGTAAACTATTAGAGCAGATGGTGTAAACTATTAGAGCAGATGGTGTCTCTAGGCAACTCTGCCTAGAAGGCCAGCTTCCCGGAGTCGCCTCTTCACTGTTGACGTTGAGACTGGTGTTTGATTGTTCACATCCTTTGCTAGTTAGTGAGTTTTTAACCCAGTTATAGATAATTAGTAGTCAGTAATCAGGGAGTGATTGCTAGTTAGTGAGTTATTAACCCAGTTATAGATCATTAGTAGTCAGTAATCGGGGAGTGATTGCTAGTTAGTGAGTTATTAACACAGTTATAGATCATTAGTCAGTAATAGGGGAGTGATTGCTAGTTAGTGAGATATTAACCCAGTTATAGATCATTAGTCAGTAATAGAGGAGTGATTGCTAGTTAGTGAGTTATTAACCCAGTTATAGATCATTTGTAGTCAGTAATAGGGGAGTGATTGCTAGTTAGTGAGTTATTAACCCAGTTATAGATCATTAGTCAGTAATAGGGGAGTGATTGTTAGTTAGTGAGTTACTAACCCAGTTATAGATCATTAGTCAGTAATAGGGGAGTGATAGCTAGTTAGTGAGTTATTAACCCAGTTATAGATCATTAGTCAGTTATAGGAGAGTAATTGCTTCCTACAAGAGCACAAAACATGTACATTTCTAGCCTTCTTTGAAAAGCGAGTCAGGTAAATAGCTTTTTGTGTCTTAAAGGGGCAGTGTTGTATTTTTAGACATGCTTGAGTAATCTAAGTAGCCAATAGGCAGAGGGCAGCATAATTGGTCTGATTCTCTGTAACAATGGTACGGGAATAATTATGCATTTTATTTAGTAAAGTGGTTTCTTGCATCAAATACAACAACATGTTCAGTCTCCTCCTTGTGTGAAGGACTAGTGGATAAACAGGTTCATGTCAAGCTCTGGAATGTAGGTTTACATTGAACAACACACATTGGCTGCTACTGTAAGCTGAATGATAGAACAGCTATTTCCATGTTAAATGTTATTGGATGCCTTTTTTACACTGGTTTTGATTGTAGGAACTATGATACAATTCCATTTATCATGTAAAATGTGAAATGTAGAACTATGATGAATGAATATCGATATACTGAACTCACAGGAGGTTGCTGACACCTTAATTGGGGAGGACAGGCTTGTGGTAATGGTTGGAGAGGAAGAGGTGGAAAGGTATCATTATTATGAGCCGTCCTCCGCTCAGCAGCCTCCACTGATTGAATTTGACTTGCCCACGTCCAGTTAGCGCCATTTTGTATGATTAAACGGTCAAGTCACTATATATTTTACATTCTGCTGAGAGCACCTTCCTGATGACTAGCTCTCTGTACATTCCTATGGATGAGGCTCTGAGCTGGAATGTGAAGCTAACTGAAGCTAGCTATCTTTAGAAAACCAATATATCCAGTACATCAGGCAGGTATCAACAACCGAGTCGTAGGCTACTACCTGGGTCGTATTCATTAGTTTATACCGCAGCCAACAGTTTTGCAACAATGCAGAAACGGTTTGCTCCAAATGCTGTACAAGGTGACCTAAACAGTTTCCGTTGCCAAACGTTTAGCTACGGTGGGCACTAATGAATACACACAACCTGTTTTGAGGAAGTGTACGTTGTTGTAAGTCTTTCTGGTGCAAATATATGGGCACAGAACAAATTTACCCCCGCAAATAATTTATATTGAAAACATTTTAAGGGTAGTAGACCTATTATAACACTCTGTCCACAAAAACATGAATCAACTATATTAATACACATAACAATATCATCAACTATATTAATACACATAACAATAGCATCAACTATATTAATACACATAACAATATCATCAACTATATTAATACACATAATAATATCATCAACTATATTAATACACATAACAATATCAACTATATTAATACACATAACAATATCATCAACTATATTAATACACATAACAATATCATCAACTATATTAATACACATAATAATATCATCAACTATATTAATACACAACAATATCATCAACTATATTAATACACATAACAATATCATCAACTATATTAATACACATAACAATATCATCAACTATATTAATACACGTAACAATATCATCAACTATATTAATACACATAACAATATCATCAACTATATTAATACACATAACAATATCATCAACTATATTAATACACATAACAATATCATCAACTATATTAATACACATAACAATGGTTGTCTTACCTTTTATCTCTCTCTCAACAGAAGCAGAGTCTGGAATAATCATTCTGTTGTACAAAGTTACTTTCGTTTGCTCAACTCATTTCCATATCAGGTTCAGCCAGTTCCCTCTCCCACTCCCTCTCTCCTTATAACTCTTACACTGTGCCTTGGCAGACATTCTACAAGTGTCTGGAACTATATTAACCTTTCATTTGAGGCAGGTCCCGTGTAGCTCAGTTGGTAGAGCATGGTGCTTGCTGCACCAAGATTGTGGGTTTGATTCCCACAGGGGACCAGTATGGAAATGTAATTGTCATATATGTGTTTGGATTGATTAACACTTATCTTCAGAAGAGATGATCAGCCCTCTGCCTGTTTACACAAGTTTTAGCCCATGATTACTTGAGGAACACACAAATGAGGGGGAATAATTATTTATTTATTTTTAAATCCAATATCTGACCCGTAATCAGATCAATGATGATACAAATTCGAACAGAGGAGCTGTGGACAGGAAACTTCTTGAAGGACAGGAAGGGGAAGAGGGCCTTTAATGAGCTATCAATCTATGATGATGTCACAGGGAAGTAAATGCACCAGTTTAGATGGTTATTGATTAGTATTTAGTAGATAGTATTATTGGTCAAGTGATGGTCAGTCAAATGTGTATTTTTTATTTTATAATAATTTTTTAAATAATAATAATAAAGAAAAATGACATGGGAGGGTTGGGGAGGGCCAATTCACTTCGGTGGCGGTTCTGG
>CM042397.1:9111103-9168603 GCA_023634145.1 Thymallus thymallus | reverse complement strand
TGTGTGTGTGTGTGTGTGTGTGTGTGTGTAAGATAGTCTTTAAGAGTGTGTGTGTGTGTTTAAAGGTGTCGTATTACATATATATTCTACTTGGCACCTAAACTCCCTTCACTTCCTGAGCCCCAGTCCCCTGTGCATGTTTACAGTATTGTTTACAGTGTGTTTATACTTAAGACTTTTTAATGGAGGATGGGTTAACTCTAATGCTTTTACACCAAGGACATCTTCATGTAGCTGAGAGGCTCGTTGACTTGAGCAGGGCGTTGTATATAAATAATATGCATATTTATTTGCCACATGATGTTCACGTCCAAAGTTTACTTTTTCACTTCGATTTGTTTTAGTATTCCAAAATAATCTATGCCAAATTTGTTTTTTTCACCCTACCTTTTGAAACTACCCTTGAGGTCTAGACTAGCTACTGTAGAAAGGCATGACAACCAAATGGAAAGGTTTCCCATTGGGAATGACAAGTGAGGATGTTCCACTCTGACAATGAATGCCAGGGTTTGAGGTTTGGAGGGTTAGTAAGGGGGTGTATCACAATAATATTTCCTTTCTCCTGAAGTGTACACTCGTTCACTACTTCCCACAAATCTAAAAGCATTGGATTAGTGGAGGCATGCAGGGTGGGAAATTAACTGTTTGGTCTACCAACCACACATTTTCTTTTGATAAATCACAGAAAACGCATGCACATGTTTTGACACACACACACACAACACACACACACACACACACACACACACACACACACACACACACACACACACACACACACACACACACACACACACACACACACACTTAAATGTTTTTTCAAATGATTGTTTTTTGGGATTGAACAAAAATAACAATGCTCCCAAATGCTCTGTGTGATCACCCATCATTGTTGCTGGTAAGGAATAGACATTCTACCAGCCAATGCCAAAATACACCAGCATTTTGCTGGTTTTCATTTCCCACCCTGGAGGCATTGGCTAGAGGGAGTTTCTACAATATTTATTGTACCAGTTATTTTCAAATCAGTGAAGGGAAGTTAACAAGTGCACACTTTGGGAGGAAGGAGAGATATTTAGGACATTACCCAGGTCTCCTGTAACCCCATTCACACCAAAGTGTAGCATGTCTGTTTGTACTAAAACCACATATGCAAAAATGTTTTCAGCTGAAAGTGAATGCTGACTTTTGGCTTCTTTAATTTCCATTTCTCAATGGTTGTGCACAACTATGGATATTTAACCTGCTTGCACCATATTGTAGATGTAGATCACAGAACTGTGTGTGTGTGTATAAATATATATATATATATATACACACACACACAGTATATGACTGTGTATGTATATATTTATTTATATACCTGATTATGCCTTTGGTTTGATATTGACTGTTATTGAGCTATTAGTGCTATTATTTGTATTATTCCATTATTATCATCACTAGTATTACTATTGTCATTATTATGGTTACTATTTCTATTTTCACTGTTATTTCTACTTGCGTTGCTGTTCTCTTTATGACATGACAATAGAACAGCGCAACACAAAGAAAACAATGGCCTTCGCTGTTATTCAATTGGTTGATTCTGAGCTTCCTTGACAAGAGAACTGCCCTAAAAAAGCGTGTTTACAGTTAGTTAGTTAGTTAGTTAGTTAGTTAGTTACACACAATGCATATGCTTCGAAGATAGATAACTTATGTGATTACAACGATGACGACCAACCAGTTCATGAGATAATTTACACACACACACATAAATGTATTTCAAGCCACCAGCTGAGTAATCTCCATCTTTTCTTCATGTCTTCTTAGTCATTTCCTATTAATCTCTCAGGTCTTTCTTTCTCCCATTAATTAATTCATTAATTAAGAATATTATATAATTATCCCCAACTAATTAATGTTCTTCTTCTCCTATTTTCTATAGTTTATTATTTTTATGATGATATGCTATTTAGCAGACTTACAGTAATGCGTGCGTACATTTTTACAGATGGCTGGTCCCGGGAATCAAACCCACATTCTTGGCATTGCAAGCGCCATGCTCTACCAACTGAGCCATACAGGATCACTTTACGATGATCTATTTGATCCCGTTTCCTGTTTGTTATAAGCTACTTCCTGTCCAATATAATCTATATCCTGTTTGAGATATTATCTCTTTGGAGGAGGGATCTTGGATGACTCCCAAATGGGCTCTGGTCAAAAGTAGTGCACTATATAGGGAATATGGTGCCATTTGGGAGGGAGACACAGACTGCAGCACCGGTGGTTCCAGACCATCAGCCCACTTTAGTGAATCAGTGTTGTTCTTCTTATTGTTGTTGGTTACGGATCTATACTATAATCCTGAATCAGACATCTGTGCAGACTTGCCTGACTGTGCATGCCTTAATTGATTGCTTTATAAACATACAATATGAATATGTACACTTCTATGTTAATCCAATATATTGATAAAGCACTCTGTATTGATCTTGATCCTGTTCTGATTATTTATGATTATTGGAACCTTGTGAATAAAAACCCTAGTCGAGTACGAGCTCTGTTTCACGTGGTACATTGCTACACTGAACAAAAAATGGAAACGCAAAATGCAACAATTTCTAAGACTACTGTTCATATAAGGAACGAGTTACAGTTCATGTAAGGAAATCAGTCAATTTAAATAAATTCATTAGGCCCTAATCTATGGATTTCACATGACTGGGAATACAGATATGCATCTGTTGGTCACAGACACCTTAATAAAAAGGTAGGGGCGTGGCTCAGAAAACCAGTCAGTATCTGGAGTGACCACCATTTGCCGCCTTACAGCGCGACACATCTCCTTCGCATAGAGTTGACCTTGAAACACGGGGCCGTGTATTATCATGCTGAAACATGAGGTGATGGAGAAGGATGGATGACACGACAACGGGCCTCAGGATCTCATCAAGGTATCTCTGTGCATTCAAATTAACATCAATAAAACACAATTGTGTTGGTTGTCTGTAGTTTATGTCTGCCCATGCCATAATCCCACCGCCACCATGGGGTACTCTGTTCACAATCAGCATGCCAATTGCACGCTCCCTCGAAACTTGAGACATCTGTGGCATTGTCTTGTGTGACAAAACTGCACATTTTAGAGTGGCCTCATTGTCCCCAGCACAAGGTGCACCTGTGTAATGATCATGCTGTTTAATAAGCTTCTTGATATGCCATACCTGTCAGGTGGATGGATTATCTTGGCAAAGGCAAAATGCTCACCAACTGGTAAAAATATTTGTGCACAGAATTTGAGAGAAATAAGCTTTTGTCCATATAGAACATTTCTGGGACATGTTATTTCAGCTCATGAAACATGGGACCAACACTTTACATGTTGCGTTTTATATTTATGTTCAGTAATCCATCTCGGTACGTGTTAGTCCTGAACTGCGTCAGGCTCGCTCTCCTTCCATCGTTTTCCCTACCTTAAGAATGTGCTTGAGATAGGGTATCCGAGAAACCCACTCTTGTCTTGTGTGTGTGTGAATATCTGTTATGTGTTTCTAGGATGTTGCGGTTGTCAAGGCAACGGTTGGCAGGGAGGGAGAGCAACCGGAGAAGCGAGGATAGAGCAGGGGGGCGGGAGTGAGGTTTGACTTCTCAGTGTTCTTATCTCATTTACATTTTAAATCCATATGAATTATTAAAAGATTCTGCCACTGTGGCTGGAAAAAACGGAGAGAGGAAAAAAAGGACGGGGTGAAAGAGAGGGGGCTGCAGAGAAAGAGGGATAGGGTGGATAGAGAAAGAGTGGTGTAAGGTGGAGAGAGGAAAAATGGAGGGAGAGAGGGGAAGAGGGTGGAGGACGACGGGTTGGGGAGGATGGCTACAGGAGATGGAGAAGGAAGAAAGGAAAGGCGATGGGAGCAAAACAAAAATGGGGTCGCTACAAATCGCTGAAAAAAACAAGGCATTATCAGGCAGATAATGAGATGGGTAGACGTGTTCGGTTTGTAAGGAGTGGCGGGGGTTGGGGAGGCAGAGAGCGAGACAGAGGTAGAACGACACAAAGGCAGAAAGGGAAGGAACTAGAGAGACAGACGGAGGTAAAGATTAAAGGAAGACATATCGAGCAGTGGAGATAAAGAAAATAAATCTTCCGGACTATCATAATGCAGTTGAGAGGAAAGGGGGAGAGGGAGGAGTCTCAATCAATCTGTAATAGAGGGAGGAGTCTCAATCAATCTGTAATAGAGGGAGGAGTCTCAATCAATCTGTAATAGAGGGAGGGGTCTCAATCAATCTGTAATAGAGGGAGGGGTCTCAATCAATCTGTAATAGAGGGAGGGGTCTCAATCAATCTGTAATAGAGGGAGGGGTCTCAATCTGTAATTTGTCTCACCACTATGGTCTATTTATTGTCCTACCTCTTAACCTTACTGCATTTTGCACTACATTTTGCACTCTGTATATAGACTTTCCATTGTGTTTTTGACCATGTTTGTTTACTGTGTAACTCTGTGTTGTTTTTGTCGCACTGCTTTGCTTTGTCTTGGCCAGGTCGCAGTTGCAAATGAGAACTTGTTCTCAACTGACCTACCTGGTTAAATAAAGGTGAAATAAAAAAAATAAAAAAAAAATCAATCTGTAATAGAGGGAGGGGTCTCAATCAATCTGTAATAGAGGGAGGGGTCTCAATCAATCTGTAGTAGAGGGAGGGGTCTCAATCAATCTGTAATAGAGGGAGGGGTCTCAATCAATCTGTAATAGAGGGAGGGGTCTCAATCAATCTGTAATAGAGGGAGGGGTCTCAATCAATCTGTAATAGAGGGAGGGGTCTCAATCAATCTGTAATAGAGGGAGGGGTCTCAATCAATCTGTAATAGAGGGAGGGGTCTCAATCAATCTGTAATAGAGGGAGGGGTCTAAATCAATCTGTAATAGAGGGAGGGGTCTAAATCAATCAGTGGTAGAGGGAGGGGTCTCAATCAATCTGTAATAGAGGGAGGAGTCTCAATCAATCTGTAATAGAGGGAGGGGTCTCAATCAATCTGTAATAGAGGGAGGGGTCTAAATCAATCTGTAATAGAGGGAGGGGTCTCAATCAATCAGTGGTAGAGGGAGGGGTCTCAATCAATCTGTAATAGAGGGAGGAGTCTCAATCAATCTGTAATAGAGGGAGGGGTCTCAATCAATCTGGAATAGAGGTAGGGGTCTCAATCAATCTGTAATAGAGGGAGGGGTCTAAATCAATCTGTAATAGAGGGAGGGGTCTAAATCAATCTGTAATAGAGGGAGGGGTCTAAATCAATCAGTGGTAGAGGGAGGGGTCTCAATCAATCTGTAATAGAGGGAGGAGTCTCAATCAATCTGTAATAGAGGGAGGGGTCTCAATCAATCTGTAATAGAGGGAGGGGTCTAAATCAATCTGTAATAGAGGGAGGGGTCTCAATCAATCAGTGGTAGAGGGAGGGGTCTCAATCAATCTGTAATAGAGGGAGGAGTCTCAATCAATCTGTAATAGAGGGAGGGGTCTCAATCAATCTGTAATAGAGGGAGGGGTCTCAATCAATCTGGAATAGAGGGAGGGGTCTCAATCAATCTGTAATAGAGGGAGGGGTCTCAATCAATCTGTAATAGAGGGAGGGGTCTCAATCAATCTGTAATAGAGGGAGGGGTCTCAATCAATCTGTAATAGAGGGAGGGGTCTCAATCAATCAGTGGTAGAGGGAGGGGTCTCAATCAATCTGTAATAGAGGGAGGGGTCTCAATCAATCTGTAATAGAGGGAGGGGTCTCAATCAATCTGTAATAGAGGGAGGGGTCTCAATCAATCTGTAATAGAGGGAGGGGTCTAAATCAATCTGTAATAGAGGGAGGGGTCTAAATCAATCTGTAATAGAGGGAGGGGTCTAAATCAATCTGTAATAGAGGGAGGGGTCTCAATCAATCTGTAATAGAGGGAGGGGTCTCAATCAATCTGTAATAGAGGGAGGGGTCTCAATCAATCTGTAATAGAGGGAGGGGTCTCAATCAATCTGTAATAGAGGGAGGGGTCTCAATCAATCTTTAATAGAGGGAGGGGTCTCAATCAATCTGTAGTAGAGGGAGGGGTCTCAATCAATCTGTAATAGAGGGAGGGGTCTCAATCAATCTGTAATAGAGGGAGGGGTCTCAATCAATCTGTAGTAGAGGGAGGGGTCTCAATCAATCTGTAATAGAGGGAGGGGTCTCAATCAATCTGTAATAGAGGGAGGGGTGTCAATCAATCTGTAATAGAGGGAGGGGTCTCAATCAATCTGTAATAGAGGGAGGGGTCTCAATCAATCTGTAATAGAGGGAGGGGTCTCAATCAATCTGTAATAGAGGGAGGGGTCTCAATCAATCTGTAATAGAGGGAGGGGTCTCAATCAATCTGGAATAGAGGGAGGGGTCTCAATCAATCTGTAATAGAGGGAGGGGTCTCAATCAATCTGTAATAGAGGGAGGGGTCTCAATCAATCTGTAATAGAGGGAGGGGTCTCAATCAATCTGTAATAGAGGGAGGGGTCTCAATCAATCAGTGGTAGAGGGAGGGGTCTCAATCAATCTGTAATAGAGGGAGGGGTCTCAATCAATCTGTAATAGAGGGAGGGGTCTCAATCAATCTGTAATAGAGGGAGGGGTCTCAATCAATCTGTAATAGAGGGAGGGGTCACAATCAATCTGTAATAGAGGGAGGGGTCTAAATCAATCTGGAATAGAGGGAGGGGTCTCAATCAATCTGTAATAGAGGGAGGGGTCTAAATCAATCTGTAATAGAGGGAGGGGTCTCAATCAATCTGTAATAGAGGGAGGGGTCTCAATCAATCTGTAATAGAGGGAGGGGTCTCAATCAATCTGTAATAGAGGGAGGGGTGTCAATCAATCTGTAATAGAGGGAGGGGTCTCAATCAATCTGTAATAGAGGGAGGGGTCTCAATCAATCTGTAATAGAGGGAGGGGTCTCAATCAATCTGTAGTAGAGGGAGGGGTCTCAATCAATCTGTAATAGAGGGAGGGGTCTCAATCAATCTGTAATAGAGGGAGGGGTCTCAATCAATCTGTAGTAGAGGGAGGGGTCTCAATCAATCTGTAATAGAGGGAGGGGTCTCAATCAATCTGTAATAGAGGGAGGGGTGTCAATCAATCTGTAATAGAGGGAGGGGTCTCAATCAATCTGTAATAGAGGGAGGGGTCTCAATCAATCTGTAATAGAGGGAGGGGTCTCAATCAATCTGTAATAGAGGGAGGGGTCTCAATCAATCTGTAATAGAGGGAGGGGTCTCAATCAATCTGTAATAGAGGGAGGTGTCTCAATCAATCTGTAATAGAGGGAGGGGTCTCAATCAATCTGTAATAGAGGGAGGGGTCTCAATCAATCTGTAATAGAGGGAGGGGTCTCAATCAATCAGTGGTAGAGGGAGGGGTCTCAATCAATCAGTGGTAGAGGGAGGGGTCTCAATCAATCTGTAATAAAGGGAGGGGTCTCAATCAATCTGTAATAGAGGGAGAGAACGAGAGAAACAAAACAAGAAATAAGGTACAGTACTGTGGTTTTGATGAACCAAGAGCCATGAAACAAACACACAGACACGTCTTGGCAGAGCTCAAAGGAGGGTGTGTGTGTATGTAGGGCACAGGAATCCGAGCAGCAGTAAGAAGGGATTGGTGTGTCTCCAGCCTTAACTCTGTGAGAAGATAGGTTCTGACTTGCCGGTTTTAGCAGAAGGAGAGAACGAACGCAGTCTGCTGCAGAGGACAGGGTAAAGGAAGGGAGAGGAGATATCTTGGGAGATAGCATGCAGAGGACAGGGAAAAGGAAGGGAGAGGAGATATCTTGGGAGATAGCATGCAGAGGACAGGGAAAAGGAAGGGAGAGGAGATCTCTTGGGAGATAGCATGCAGAGGACAGGGAAAAGGAAGGGAGAGGAGATCTCTTGGGAGATAGCATGCAGAGGAGAGAGAGGGAGAGAGAGAGAGAGAGAGACAGAGAGAGAGACAGAGAGAGAGAGAGAGAGAGAGAGAGAGAGAGACAGATGGATAGAGAGAGAGAGAGAGAGAGAGAGAGAGAGAGAGAGAGAGAGAGAGAGAGAGAGAGAGAGAGAGAGAGAAAAAAAGCTAGAGAGTAAAGGATACATTTAGAGAGGGTCAGTTAACCTTTAGGGATTTAATTTGCTTCTCTGACTGAATTATCTCATCAATAAATCTGACTGAATTATCTAATCAATAAATCTGATTAAGGGACTGCAGCCTCTCCAACACAATCTGCATCTCCTCTCTTGCATGGAGGACGGCGGTGTGCAGTCCAGTCCAGAGGGTCATGCACCTCTTCGTCTCCCGATAAAGCCCTGATGTTGATACCAGAGGAGAATAAGAGGTTTTGGTGGAGGCCCTAGGGGTTTGGTGGAGGCCCTAGAGGTTTGGTGGACCTAGGGGTTTGGTGGAGGACCTAGGGGTTTGGTGGAGGCCCTAGAGGTTTGGTGGAGGACCTAGGGGTTTGGTGGAGGCCCTAGGGGTTTGGTGGAGGACCTAGGGGTTTGGTGGAGGCCCTAGGCTGGCAGGGGCTCGCTCTGTCCAGTTACCAGTGTCTGAATTCTCTTGGGAGTTTTTCTTCAAATGTAGCTACTGTTATTAACCATTCTTAGACACTCAGGTGACACTAGACACTTTCTTTTGTACTTACCTGCATTTTCCCAGGAGAGCCACCGCCTGCAATGACCCGGGGAAGAGTTGCAGAGGAGTTGAGAGATTAGGAGATATACTGGAAGAATGGAAAAACCTGCACTCACTGAAATATTATTTACGTTTAAATGTCTTATTTTTTAGCAGCAATCAAAACAATCGGATGCGTTTCTTTCTTTTCTTTTGAACCCAGCACTCAAATTTTGAACTACAAAACGTTTGAGCTGAGCAAACCAATTTCTCTTTCAAAGATAAAGAGATCCCATCTTTAATCACCTTGTCCTGTAATTCAATTGAGTTTAATTAAATATGCCTACTACACTTGTGTGATGAGTAACCTTGCCTGAGACCTGAAGCCTTAGTCCCCCAAGATAAATCGCTTTAGCTCAGCAAGATAAACACAGTCTTGAGGCACACCAGCAACCTGGGTTTGAATACAGTAGGTCACATGAACCTTAATTAGTGCTAATAAAAAATAAAAAAAAGTATATAAATCACCCACCTATAACACACAAATTACCCTATTGGAGTGGTATATATGCTTGCTTCACTAGGTCTGTCTGTTAAGTCTTCTGTTCATATGCCTACCTCTTTGATTAAGGGCTGATTGATAAGTTGAGTAGTTGAATCAGATGCTGATGGGATGGACCAGGGTTGAGGGCTCATGTTCCAAAAACTACTGATGCAGAGGGAATTATACAGGGTTGCACTGCCCCCTTGTGGCTCAAAATAAACAAACATTTCACTTCCCAAACAGCAGGTGGCGACAAAACAACAGACACACTTCCTATTCCCCCAAATAACAACAAACGAAGAGTATAATCACAACACCAGCTGAGAGAGAGACGAGACATTATTCGGCACTATTTGATGTCTTTAAAATGACCAAACTGCAGCTGTTGAACGCTTACCTGACGGAACGTTTATCGGCAGTGGTGCGGGATATTCTGGACGTGGTCGGGGACACAGTGGCCGAGTACCGAGAAGAGACGGCTAAGACGAAGAGAGAGAATGAAAGCGCGAAGAGAGAAAATGAAAGCCTGCGGCGACAACTCCGGGACATGCTACTCTTGGCGGAGACAAACTGTCGTAAGAACATTTTGTTGGATTTGTTGGATTATGCTAAATGAATGATCATGAGTTGACAACCTGATTGACAGTAACGCTCCGTTCGCTCGCGAGAAGTGCCCGAATTCCAAATATCCCTCGCAGCAAACATGAACAAATAATAGTAATACATGATTAATTACAATGTCATACATATGTACTCAATTTCTTACTTATTTGGTGACACCACTTCGTCTTTGCTCCCTCTTTCTATGCAGGATCCACCACCCTTTCTCTCTCTGGGCAGCAGCAGCTCTGTGAGCAAGAGTGGAGCTCCAGTCAGGAACAGGACCCAGAGTCCCTGCAGCAGAGCCAGGTCAACAGAGGAGGGTTACAGACAAAGACCCAGGTAGCGTTGGGTCAGGATGGGGTTCTCACAGGGCCAAACCAGGGACACACAGAAACGGTCCGAGTAGAAGAGAAGCCCAGTCCAGGGGAGGCAATCCCGAAGACAGAGCACAACTCGGACCCAGAACCCAAGGGTTTTAGAAACACCTCGTCCTTCTCCAATGCCCACTGTGCCACAATAACGGGAGCAGCCAACACTGAAGTGCCAGTCCTTAGGACAGAGAGAAAGAGGTCCTCTCCCATCGACCCAATCCAGGGACGGATCAAAATGGAACCCAAGGAATGCGACGTCACAGTGAACCTCACCAACCATGAACCTCAATCCAGTTCAGGCTACACAGGTCTTCCTATAACACTACTAACCCACAACCATGACCTCTCAGGCGACGCTGGTTTCAAAGACCTTCCAGATATCGACATCTCAGAGCTCCATAACACACCCGTACATGACCAGCAAACACATGAAACAGAGCCTGGGCCCAAGAACACGGTGTTGCCATACAACGAGAGTAACAACTTCACCCCCACCGACCACCAGGAGGGGCGCCCACACCGCTGCACCCGCTGTGGGGAGAGTTTCAGCCAGGCAGCCAGCCTCCACCTCCACCTCCAGTACAAGAAGCCCTACGCCTGTGACTGGTGCTGTAAGTCCTTCGCCCAGTCGGCTGACCTGCGGCGCCACCACCGCATCCACACGGGGGAGAGGCCCCACCGCTGCTCCTGGTGCTCCAAAAGCTTTACCCAGAGAGGCAACCTGAGACGACACCTGAGGTTGGCGTACATTATTAAGTTGTATTATTATACAGTGATCTCCAAAAGTATTGGGACAGTGACACATTTAGTTGTTTTGGCTCTGTACTGAAGCACTTTGGATTTGAAGTGATACCATGACTGAGGTTAAACTGCAGACTGTCAGCTTTAATTTAAGGATATCTTCATCCATATAAAAAAAAATATATATATATTTTTCTATTTAACCTTTATTTAACTAGGCAAGTCAGTTAAGAACAAATTATTATTTACAATGACGTCCTACACCGGCCAAACCCGTACGACGCAGGGCCAATTGTGCGCCGCCCATAATGGGTGAACCATTTAGAAATGACCGCACTTTACATTATGGACATAGTCCCTGTTTTAGGGGACCAAAAGTATTGGGACAAATTCACTTGTGTATTAAAGTAGTCAAAAGTTTAGTATTTGGTCCCATATTCCTAACACGCTGTGATTACATCAAGCTTGTCACTCTCAAACCTGTTGGATGATGTATTGTGTCAATAAGAATAGAAGATGTTTCTAAACACTTAAACATCAATGTGGATGCTACCATGGTTACGGATAGTCCTGCATTAATCGTGAATAATGAATAACCTCCCCTGTTATTGTAATGGTGAGAGGTTAGTCTTAAGGGTATGATCTTTGTGCCTCTGTAACTTTCTCACTCATCATTCACGATTCATTCAGCTACCATGGTTACGATTAATATCAGTAACCATGGTAGCATCCACATTGATGTTTAAGTGTTTAGAAACATCTTATATTCTTATTTACATTCAAAATTACTCAAATGACACAATACATTATTTACCATTAATTTCTATTGGGCACAAAATAATCTGAAACTCAACCAAAACAAACAGTAAATGCATCCAACAACTTTGTAGAGTCACAAGTTTGCTGTAATCATTGGGTGCTGAATGTGGGACCAAATACTACACTTTGTATTACTTTAAAACACATATAAGTGAATTTGTCCCAATACTTTTGGTCCCTTAAAATAGGAGGAACTAAACGGTTCACACGATATGGATGAAAATATCCTCGATTTAAAAGCTGACAGTCGGCACTTTAACCTCATAGTCATTGTATCAGTTCAAATCCAAAGTGCTGGAAAACAGCCAAAACAACAAAACATTTGTCACTGTCCCAATAGTTTTGTATCATAGCGAATTGTAGGGGGTAGCCCTGACCAGCGACTGTCAATCCAACACCTTAGCCGTTACGCCAAAACATCCACTTTCTATATTATTATTTATTTTTAAACTTATTATATATTATAGGATCCACACCGGTGAGAGACCCTACAGCTGCCCCTACTGCCACAGGACCTTCAGCGACGGAGACACTATGAAGAAGCACAAACGGACTCACTCTGGGGAGAAACCCTATCGCTGTGTCCAGTGTCCCAAGAGCTTCACCGTGGCCAGCAGCCTGCGGGTACACCTGACCACACACCTGACAGATGCCGGGCAGCTCATCACATGAGGAGGACAATGTGCTAACTAATAAGATGCTACTGAATCAAACACAGGAGGACATGAAGGGATTGTGAAACGTTGGAAGTGTTTTAACCATAGGAATATTTCCTAAATGTATTTATTGGGATGAATAAAAACAGTGCAGTAGAAAACGAATGGATCATGTAATCTTGCCTGATGTTTCCAGCTTGATTGAAGAGTGTGTGTCTGTGAAAAATGTATTAAATCAGTCCATCACTGAATTATTAAAATCACATGTCTTGATTCTGTATTTCATTTGTATTAGTGTTGAACCATCTTTCAGGTTGATTATTTCCAAAAGGAAGATGCCAGATGCTTGACTCACATCACAGTCACTCGAGATATGTATTAATACACTCAGTAATAAGGGGTGCAAAACTAAACAGTATATTTTAAGTAGAAAATCCCTTTAATAAAAAAAACGTGCCTTTTTTAATGAATTACGGTAGCGTTTTTATCACGTGACGAATGAGCGTTAAAGAACCAGGAAGTGAATGCTTTTGCGGAGATGTTTATAAAACAATCTAGCTTGGGTCGTTACTAGGCAGCTTTCAGTAGATTTTGACAAATATTTTTGGGGCAGGCTAATAAAAAAAAAAAAATGGCTAAACTACAGCTTTTAAATGCTTACCTCACCGAGCGGTTAATGGTGGCTGTAGATGAGATATTGGAGGTGGTCGGGGGGACAGTGTCAGAATTCGAGGAGGAGACAGCCCGGACCAAGAGAGAGAATGAACTCCTAAAACGAAGGCTACGAGAAGTTGGACTCGACACGGGAACGGAGTGTTCAGCAGGTGATGATGCCAATGGCTCTTTGTCTATTGTCTGAAAAAATCGGACCTCTCCTCATCTCTCCTTTATTTGCACTCAAAAAATACATACAAAAAAATAAAAGACCCGAGTGAAAGCCAGATGACCTCTGCAACCCATACTGTTCTCACCTGACAAGTCTTTCACTCGGTGTAGATGAAGGGGAGGAGACGTAGAGGATGGATTTAAATTAATATATAAAATAATAGCTCGTTTATTCTAGAAGATTATGATATTGGGCATTTGGACAGTCTCAAGCTCAGTATATAACCACGATATCCAAACAAGCTCATCCTACAGAATGCTTGAAAACTGTCTGGGTCGTTGCTTGTGTAGTTGTTTGAACGTACTCAAGCTGATTTCTCTCTCTTTTCTGTCTGTTTGTCGGGTCTGTCCATCCAGTCTCGACCAGGCCTGTTTCTCTCTCTGTGTCTGGGCAGCACCAGTGGCGCACCGACCAGTGTCCAGACCCCGAGTCTACACTGACCCAGAACAACATGGTAATGAGCCAGGATGAGATGCCTGCCACACATAGCCAGCTACCCACAGACTGCACCGAGTGGAAGAGTCTGTGTAGCTCTCCACGTACCCTGTCCTCACAACAGACCGATACACCAGCTACCACTCCAGTAGTGGCTACATTGACTTCAGCGTCTGTGAAAAGGGACTTGGACGAAGAAGACGACCAGCATCTCCTTCCCTCTGAAAAACCCTTCAGCAGCACATCATCACCCGTGGACAGAGTGGTTTTACACTATAACTCTGAGGGCATCAAAACAGAGCCTAGTGATAGTAGCCCTACTGACTTGGGGTCAGTATCTGAACTAAACCCCAATTTGGACCCTGGACCAGCCTCTGTTGAAACCAGGTACACCGTCTCAGACCTGAGTGCTGACCTGGAGTCAGTGGTTGCAGAGACCAGTAGATATGGTGCCTCCACTGCCTCGGGCGTCCCCACTGACCTGGTATCAGCTAGTGCTGCCATGATCCCAGACGGCTTTTTCCGTCAGATTGGCAGCGATGGTTGTGTAACAACAGGGCCAGAACTAGACTTCGGGGATGCCACCACCACCGGTACCGTTGGTCCCTTGACCTCCCTGTTCTACCCGGGTCAAACCAGACATCAACAACAAACAAACAACAGGGGTGATCAGAGGTCCCACCCGTGCCCTCAGTGTGGTAAGATATTCAGTCACGTGTCACGCCTCAAGATCCACCTCCGCATTCACACAGGGGAGAAGCCGTACGTTTGTGCACTGTGTGGCAAGCGATTCAACAACGACGGCACACTGAGGAACCACCGGCGCGTTCACACGGAGCTGCGGCTGTACGGCTGCCCTGTCTGCGGCATGAGCTTCAAGGACGCCTACACGTGTAGGAAGCACCAGCGCGTTCATAATGGAATGCGGTCTGCCGGAGGCGGGGCCCACACCTGCAGCTTGTGTGGCAAGGCTTTCAGTGAGGCGGCAAAGCTGGCCAAACACGTCAGGACTCATGTGTCAGACGTTGGATGAGGGCAGTACAACCTAATAAAGGCTTTTTATAGCATACATAAAAGCTTTATATGCACTATATAAATGCTTCACAAATAATCTATAAGCGTATGTCATACGCTATAAATAAAGGGTGACGTAACAATTCCCACTGTAGGGTGTTTTGCCAATGTGACATAACGCACTATGTAAGTTTATACACCATTTATACAACGGGTGGGTCTAATCCTGAATGCTGATTGGTTAAAAGCGCGTTCCAGCCGGTGTCTATTCAACAAGTTACCACCAGCTAAATCTATGATGTTAAAATGCCTTTTTACTCTGTTCCATCTGGCTGTGCAATCCACTGTCTCATCAGCCCAGCCAGACAATTCATAAACTCCACTATAAAACATGTAATTTTCAACAGCAGAGATTTGTATAAACCTTGCTGTCTGTCTCTGACATTGTTTCAGTATTCAGATTCGATCTCCAGCTGTCCTGTAGTAATGAAGGAGTCGGGACGAGACAGGCAGCGTTTCTGGGCCAGTCTAAATCATGAATTAGCTGGCATCATTTTTATGGTTATATACAAAGAAATGTCCATTCAAAAAAGGTAGTTTGCAGTCTTTCCAGCTTCAGTCAGAAGTGATTGTGGTAGCGGTGTTGTTGGCTACCTCCTCTGAACAACAGTGTCCTGACTAGTGAGCGTATTTTCTATGCCTGGTGAAATCGCACCTCATTAGCTGATTGTTATGGATGCATCCAAATAAATGTCACTAGAAAACAGCTTAAAAAAATGCAAATGAAGCTACTTTGCTGTTATTCTGGCTGCACTTTTTGACGTGACTGTAAGTTAGCCGTAGTTGGCTAGCTAGCAAGTAAGGGATAAGAACGATGCCAGCCAGTATGCTAATTTAACATTTAGAACGAACGACTGGATCGCGTCCATAGATACAGAACAAAAAGACTGAACGATCAGCCGGCTTGGGAAGCAACCCTAGATTTGTGTCGGGACTATATCTTGTGGAAGGATGAAATAGTATGTCAATTATTATTTGAATATGTTGGAAACCCGTTGTATAAAAGTGATAATTCCCTCGAAGCCGGTGTTTGGAGGATATATTGGCACGGTTTGCCGGCTCTCGACTTAGTCTCTGGCCTAACAACACCCGTGCCAATATATCCTCCAAACACCGGCTTCTCTGGCATTATCACTTAATTATAGATTATGACATATGCTTATTATTTGTAAAGTATTTAAGTAGTGCTATATGAAGCCTTTATAAGTGGTACTTCGCAACGGAGCTCCTGAGTGGCACATCCTGCTAAGGCATTTCACCCGAAGACCGGGAGTTCAAAGGGCAGTGCACAATTGGCCTAGCACTGTCAGGGTTAGGGGAGGGTGGGTTGGCAGGGGATTCCTTGTCTTAACGTGCACTAGCGTCTTCTTGTGGCGGACTGGGCACCTGCAAGCTGACTAGGGTCGTCAGTCGAACGGTGTCCAACACATTGGTCCGGCTGTCTTCCGGGTATAGGAAACAGTGTGTTTGTCCGATCCTCGCCTCTCCTGAGCCCATTTCCGCAATGAAACACAGTTGTTTACCACAAAAATGTTTAGTTTAAAGTCGGACCTACATTTTCTAAACTGTAAAACAGATATGTATGAAAATCTCAAATCTTAAATGCTGGAGTATAGAGAAGAAAAAAATATTTGCGCTTCAACAGGAGCGTATGACCATGGCTACACAGGCTTCAACCGGACAGGCCAAAGTGTGCTCTGTCTGTGGCATCCCGTATCTGATTATACAGTTACCAGCGAAACCACAAGCAGTAGTTGAAGTCGTCATCAGATGTGATACCTTAAGCAAGCAACAAGTGTGTGTAGACTGTGCGTGAGTGTTTTATTTTACTGTGCCTGCGTTGCATGTGCGTTTGTTTGTCAGTCTGGTTATTGACTTTTGCTGTGTTGTAGTATTGATCCACTTCCTGCTTGTGACTCAGGGGGTGGAGCCTACTGACCTTAGAGACTGCAGAGGACGAACCATGGGTTGAAGACACTGGTGTCAAACACAATTCCTCGAAAGCCGCAGTCAGTGTCTGCTTGTTTTTTGTCTTAAAAAAAAATGTTTTTAGGATCTAGACCTGCAAGAAAAACCGGGTCATGTTCACTTGGCATGAAACGGAAGAAAACAGAAATGATGTGAAACTATTTGAACTTGTCCAATAAGAATCACTGATTAATTAAGTAAAAGAGAAGAGGCAGTGCAGCATCTAAAGACTGGAGTTTTACTTGTGTGGTTTAAGAGTCCAAAAACACATTCCTTGTCCCAGGACACTTCATAAGGTTACTATCCAGGAACATGGAAGAAAAAGGAGACGCACTGATCTGAGAATTTGATTTCGTGAGACACAAACTGGCTTAGGATGCCTTCAGTGGAGTCTCATTATGGTCTCTCATAGCAAGTGCTCAGACTTCAACTTATTGCGGCGCTGATAGTTCAGAGCCTTGTGTACAATAAATGTGATTATTTTTAAATATGTGTTGTTGTATTCGTGTTTCCAGTTGCCTTTAATTTAAAAGTTTGTCACATAAAAACAGCAGTGTCCTTAAGCCTAAACCTAACTTTAACTGTTACCTAATCGTAACCATTGTAAATTTCAACTTCAATGAGGTAATGTCATAGTTGGGACGTCCCAATGTTGCCGGATAGCATGGACTGTTTAACGGGGTCAGAGCATTAGCTAAATTACTCAAATGTGAACATGTGTAATGTATTAATTGAACCACCAGGGGGTAGGAGTGAGGTATGTTACTCAGCCAAGCCATCTCACACAAAATAGAAACCAAGTCAGACTTTATACAGTAGTGCATTCCAAATGTATTTTCATATTGTACACAAAACACCTGATATAAATGTAAGAACAGCAACTGTTAAAAGCACAACAAGATAATCATATACAGCCATTGAAACGTCAGTTAAAAACCCACATTCACACATTCAGTCGAGCATGACAGAAAAACAAAAACAACAATACAGGAAAATCCCCTCAATAATAAATAAAGTCGTTATAATAATAAATTACATAACTTTTTTTGAATCAAATACTTTTTGGGGGCAGGGGATATTTATATTAGCGAGGGGACAACTTTTATTTTTGTCAATACTGTATTGCATCATGCAACAACATGGAAGAACTTCTGTGTTCATATTTTCAGTGTATGTCATGTTTGGGATGCAGTGAATATGTTTGTCCCAAATGGGCCCCTATTCCCTATGTAGGGCCCATAGGGCTTTGGTCAAAAGTAGTGCACTATATAGGGAATAGGGTTTCATTTGGATTAAAATGACAACGATACAAACAGGATATCTGATGTTAGATATTTGTGTAGCCTAGGCATATTATTACCAACATAGATATCACTTTGTTATTAAAATAACCATGAAAGATTATGGAAATCAATCAAATCAGCTGAACAAGTGAAGTAGACTAAAACCTGCTGATGAAATCAGATAAAATCAGAGGTATGATGTTGAGCTGTGAATGTCAACATTAGTGACATGAGGCCATAAGGCAACAAGAACCGCATCCCCCCCCATCCCACTGACAAACATCTCCATCTAACTCAGCGTTTTCCCAAACATCTGACCTCGGGACCCGAAGGGGTGCACATTATAACCCTAATCAAAGAAACCCTGATCTAACTTGAAAGGACCATCTATGCCATCACTAGGAGATGTGCTTAATAACATCCAGGCCTTGTATTGTATATATGACTTGTATTCAGCATGCATTATCTCAATGGTGTGTTACGGTGGGTTTGTTTGAATCACCCTTATAGACATGGAAACATACCGGTGGTGCATCTCATCCTGTGGCAAGTCACGCCCGTTTATACCTGGTGCTAACATGTGTCCTTTGTCCTGTCCATTTTTCAGACAGGTGTAGACAATTAAATTGCATTGTTATCTGATCGTGATCAGATCTTATAAGTGTAAACAGTCAAGATCGGGAGAATATCAGGAAGAGGGACGCACGTTAGAGCCAGGTATAAACAGGGCTCTAGAGAGAGCCTAGAAATGCAGCATGTTTGCTGAGTTCCAAATCGACCGCTACCCCCTACCACCTAGGCACTACACCCTACCACCTAGGCACTACCCCCTACCACCTAGGCACTACACCCTACCACCTAGGCACTACCCCCTACCACCTAGGCACTACCCCCTACCACCTAGGCACTACCCCCTACCACCTAGGCACTACCCCCTACCACCTAGGCACTACCCCCTACCACCTAGGCACTACGGAATTTGATCTGTGTCCCGATTCTCCACACTTCTCCCAAAGTGTGCATTTGCACACTCCCCATCATGGATTTAAAAGCACTGGGTCGATGTAGATGCCTTGAGGGAGTTTCCACTGTTGATATATCCATGACTGGAAGTGGAGAAGGGTAAAGAATTGGGACTCAGCCTTGTGTCTCGGTAGATATGTGGCCTTACTCATGACATACGGATCTTGGCAGCTCATTGGTCAATATGTGCCAGCGCTCCACCCTCTGGCCCTTGTTCTTAAGGCAGTCCATCCAATGGCGGAGGGGGTCTCCCTGTGAGTGACAGCTCAGGCACACTCCACCTGTAAACATGACAAACAGTGTCGCCATGGGAATATCTGCACAAAAGTTTGGCTTCTGTGGGCATAGGGATGTGTCAAGTCGGGATTTGACTCTCTCTCTCTCTCTCTCTCTCTCTCTCTCTCTCTCTCTCTCTCTCTCTCTCTCTCTCTCTCTCTCTCTCTCTCTCTCTCTCTCTCTCTCTCTCTCTCTCTCTCTCTCTCTCTCTCTCTCTCTCTCTCTCTCTCTCTCTCTCTCTCTCTCTCTCTCTCTCTCTCTCTCTCTCTCTCTCTCTCTCTCTCTCTCTCTCTCTCTCTCTCTCTCTCTCTCTCTCTCTCTTTGTGTGTGTATACGTGTGTACGTGTGTGCAAAGTGAAGAGTCTCACCTATGAAGTCATTGGAGCGTCCCAAGTCGTAGTCCCAGACAGTGACCTCCAGAGTCTTATTGGACAGCTCTGACATGGAGATCTCATAGAAGAACTCCTGTAGGGTGCGAGGGAACCACAGGAGAGCCCATTCAGTAGCAGGAGGAGGAGGTTGCCACTGGACACTGATCTATGGTCAGCTTAAGTGTTTTCCCCATAATAACTAAAGTTAGGATTTGTGAAGGGTCTGATCACAATCTGATCCCAGATCTGTGCCTAAGAGCAACTTCTACTCGTAGCAGTGATATTACTTACAGAAATACTGTAAATCTAAATGGCGAAGAGAGCGATGAGAGAGCAAACCAAAGGACCTTACTGATATACTTACTGTAAGTCTTTGTCAACACATTGATGTGACAGTGGTAAAAGTGTTCAGACGATTGCAAATTATTATCAATTGTTATAATTCCATTCAGAGGAAAGGGGATGTAGTACTGAGAGAGAGACAATGAAGGAGAGAGAGAGAGATTTTCCTATGAAAAGGTAGAGGGTAGAAGAAGTGATGAATACTGTATACTAAAGGGAGGAGAGAGAGACAGAGACAGAGACAGACAGACAGACAGACAGACAGACAGACAGACAGACAGACAGACAGACAGACAGACAGAGAGAGACGGACGGACGGACGGACAGATAGAGAGAGAGATACAGAGAGAGGCAGAGACACAGACAGACAGACAGACAGACAGACAGACAGACAGGCAGGCAGGCAGGCAGGCAGGCAGGCAGGCAGGCAGGCAGGCAGGCAGGCAGACAGACAGACAGACAGACAGACAGACAGACAGACAGACAGACAAAGACGGAGAGAGACGGAGAGAGAGAGAGAGACAGAGAGAGAGAGAGAGCGCAGGATGACAGATGAGGAGAGTGTGGCATATTGGACTGGACATCTCATTAGCATTGACATTAACATTGACCCCCATGCCTAGCACACGCGGTGCCAGTCTCCCCTGGAGACTCAGCAGGGATATACCTCATTGAATTCAGGGTTAAGGGTCTTTCTAATCACAGCCGTTTTGTGTTTGGATTTCTTCTGTGTGTCGGGCTTCAGATATCTGAAAGAGAGAGAGATAGAGGGGGAGGGGAGATAGAGGGAGGGAGAGGCAGAGGGTTAGGAGAGTGAGAGAGGGGAGAGACAGAGGGTTAGGGGGGTGAGAGAGGGGAGAGAGAGGGTTAGGGGGGTGAGAGAGGGTGAGAGAGGGGAGAGGCAGAGGGTTAGGGGAGTGAGAGAGGGGAGAGACAGAGGGGAGAGACAGAGGGTTAGGGGAGTGAGAGAGGGGAGAGGCAGAGGGTTAGGAGAGTGAGAGAGGGGAGAGACAGAGGGTTAGGGGGGTGAGAGAGGGGAGAGAGAGGGTTAGGGGGGTGAGAGAGGGGAGAGGCAGAGGGTTAGGGGAGTGAGAGAGGGGAGAGACAGAGGGGAGAGACAGAGGGTTAGGGGAGTGAGAGAGGAGAGACAGAGACAGAGGGTTAGGGGAGTGAGAGAGGGGAGAGACAGAGGGGAGAGACAGAGGGTTAGGGGAGTGAGAGAGGGGAGAGGCAGAGGGTTAGGAGAGTGAGAGATGGGAGAGGCAGAGGGTTAGGGGAGTGAGAGAGGGGAGAGGCAGAGGGTTAGGGGAGTGAGAGAGGGGAGATAGAGGGAGGGAGGGACAGTATCATAGATTGACGCACAAACACTTAATCCCTCAAATGCATGCACAGAGGTGTGTCTCTCAGGCCTTTGTGGTGACATCCCACTGACTGACGATAACATTTTGATACGCTTCCTAAACCGTGGGTAGCACACAAACACATACACACACACACAAACAGACAGAAATACACAAACACACACACATACACACACAGAAATACACAAACAGTCGCAACACACACATAAATACACACCTACATGTACTTGTACACACACACTGTCACTTGCATAGAAAACATGCACAGTGAGAGACTTAGCTTTGATCTGTGTATGTGACAGAGTGTGTGTGTGACAGAGTGTGTGTGTGACAGAGTGTGTGTGTGTGTGTGACAGAGTGTGTGTGTGTGTGACAGAGTGTGTGTGTGACAGAGTGTGTGTGTGACAGAGTGTGTGTGTGTGTGACAGAGTGTGTGTGTGTGACAGAGTGTGTGTGTGACAGAGTGTGTGTGTGACGGAGTGTGTATGTGACAGAGTGTGTGTGTGACAGAGTGTGTATGTGACAGAGTGTGTGTGTAACAGAGTGTGTGTGTGACAGAGTGTGTGTGTGTGACAGAGTGTGTGTGTGACAGAGTGTGTGTGTGTGACAGAGTGTGTGTGTGACAGAGTGTGTGTGTGACAGAGTGTGTGTGTGACAGAGTTTGTGTGTGACAGAGTTTGTGTGTGACAGAGTGTGTGTGTGACAGAGTTTGTGTGTGACAGAGTTTGTGTGTGACAGAGTGTGTGTGTGACAGAGTGTGTGTGTGTGACAGAGTGTGTATGTGACAGAGTGTGTGTATGTGACAGAGTGTGTGTGTGACAGAGTGTGTGTGTGTGTGACAGAGTGTGTGTGTGTGTGACAGAGTGTGTGTGTGTGACAGAGTGTGTGTGTGACAGTGTGTGTGTGTGTGTGTGACAGAGTGTGTGTGTGACAGAGTGTGTGTGTGACAGAGTGTGTGTGTGACAGAGTGTGTGTGTGACAGAGTATATGTAACCTTTGCAATGCCAGGGTTGTGGGTTCGATTCCCATGAGGGACCAGTATGAAATAAGTATGAACATGTACGCACTAACTAACTGTAAGTTGCTTTGGATAAGAGTGTCTGCTAAATGACTCAAATGTATATATTATACAGTTAATTTGTCTGTCATACTATCTTCTCAATCTCCAGCTTGAATAAGAATGCGTGACAAGTAAAACTATCCTCCTCCTAGTCAGACATTGTTAAGTGCCGGAATGAAGATATTGGGATGGAAAGGAGAACAGATGTTTAAGAATGAAAACTAAAAATAAAGTTTAGTTGTCAGTCATCTCTAGTGTGTGGCGTTGACGCTTTGGAAGCAAGGCCTTTTTTCAAGACTTATAGGGCTCTATTCAAGCCGAAGTGCTGAAGATCTGCTTAATAGCGTGATTGACAATTAAAGGCAATGTTCCTGCGTTCGCGGAGACTGCATTCACAGTAAACGCTGCATATGTCGACCCAATCGGAATTTACCTTTATATTTTTATGCGGATCTTCGGTGATACGGATTGAATCTAGCCCCTAGTCTCACAACAACTTCCTGCAATGACATCTAACAGCCTCTATTATATCCTCTGTAGTAAAACTGCAGCCCCAGGAGATTAACATTCATTGCTATTTCTTATTTCGTTAAGAGTCTATTGACGCACCCATGCGCCAATCTAAGTAACATTATAAATGGAAATCCCAGTTTAAGCTACGGATATCAGGTTTTTTGCATGGGCTGTGTCTCAATCCATCGCATCCACCTATGTCGGCCCTCCGCATCTGGTTTGTCAGACCATGAGACATCAACAACGGCCGTAGTGTCCGAACGGTTTGGCCTACATACTAAAATGACCACTCTATGGAAAGATGAGACTCTCATAAACACGATGGTGATCTCTGTGTCACGGGACTCGTCTGAAAGTAACCCATACAAATGAATGGAAGTATGGAGGTAGTTCTGTGCCAACAAAAATAAGGGGTGAAATATGTGCAAAGAAATCTAAAATCCTGATCTTTCTTATATCTCCTAGATATAGGACAGATGCTCTAAAACCTTATTTGTTATGATAAATATAATTTTTTGACTGCCTATTTTTGCCATTTATGAAAGTGTTATTCAATGCGTTTCTATGGACTATAGTAGTGAAGGCCAAATTCAATATTTTATGTAATCTTTTTTATATATTTTTGGGGTATACCTAAAGGGGTCCTTAAATTCCAGAAGCTAAATGATCCAGAGGTGTAGCCGTAGCTGTACTGTCTTTCCTTCATGACTGGACGTAAGAACTCATGTCTTGATTTGTATTGTTTTTGACGTGGACACAAACACACAGACAGACACACGCTTACGTTTTGACGTAGGGGTCTGAGAAGCCGTTGACGTCCATGGCGGCCAGGTGAGCGCAGCGCTGCACCCCGACACACAACCCCTCTCCTCTCCGCCCCCCACCTCCTCCTCTATCGCCCTCGTCTAGCGGGGGAAGGAACTGCAGGGAGAGGAGCACCCGGCCCCTCTCCTCCAGACTGTGGAGCTGTTCGTTCTCCCACTGCTTGAAGAGGGAAGAAAAGAGCAGGTGTGAGCCAAACAGTGGGTGGGTGAGAGTGGGCGAACATTCGTTCAGAGGATAGAGAATGAGAGAGACGAGGGAAAGGGAGCCAGGCTTACACTATTGATCTCCTCTTCTCCTCTCTCTGTCTGGGAGGGATCTTTCTATCTACATTCAGGATGCGTCCGATGTATCTAGTAAATTGTCCTTTCGTAGTGATGAGGCTTAATTAATTAACACTGTGCGAGGGGTGATTGTGGGTCTAATGCTCGTCTACTGGTTGAGTTGTGCTATGTCTCTCATTACTGTAGAGTGGAGACCGGAGAGTCTTAATGTCCTCCTTCGTCCTGTACTGGCTACTCATTACAAGTGGCCTACTGTACTCATATAGGCTATTACCAGGACATTAGTCTCACGTTGCCATACCTCTAAAATCACGTTGTCATGCCTCCTGAAACCTGGTTCGTGACGAGGCTACCAGAACTAACTCCCACATAAAACCCTGTCCCTTCCTCCTTCCTCCTCCTCCTCCTCCTCCTCCTAACCTCCTCCTAACCTGGTCTGACTAATCCTTTACTCAGAGAAGAAGAGAGGTGAAGGAAAGAGTCAATCCTTCTGCCCTTTCCCTCTTTCAACCCTTACACCAACTGTCTTCATCTCTCTCTCTCTCTCTCTCTCTCTACCCATCTAATTCTAACAGTATGCCGGCTTGTTCAATCATTATAAAATGTTGAAATCGATGGCTTTGCATGTCGTGTTTCTAAAGTAAAACCCCATCCTATTTTCTGTAAATCCTTGAAGCTAGCTAGTGCAATGTTATGAAAAATTCAGAGGTAGCCGTAGTTCTATTTCAATGGTAAAGAGTTGACAGGGAGTCAGGGACGGAGTGAGTGCACATTCATCCACATTGCAATGAAAACCAGGACCTTACCTTCTGACTAAGCAAGCAAGTCTAGTGTGTTGATGGTCCTTTGTGACTCAGTTGCTAAAAGCGTGACACTAGCATTAAGGTTGTGCGTTCAATTCCCACAGGGATCACATACAAACTACTGTAAGTTGCATTGGATAAAAGTGTCTGCTTTTAAGTGGCATATACACTGAGTATACCAAACATTATGAACAATTTCCTAATATTGAATTGCATCACACCTTTTGCCCTCAGAAAAGCCTAAATTCGCCGCGGCATGGACTCTCCACAGGGATGCTGGCCCATGTTGACTCCAATGCTTCCCACAGTTGTGTCAAGTTGGCTGAATGTCCTTTGGGTGGTAGACCATTCTTAAATATACACAGGAAACTGTTTAGGGTGAAGCACAATACCCCATTCAAAGGCATTTCATATGTAAAAACGTGTTTTGGAACATTTCACATTTGACATTTCAAATGTGAAATCATGTGAGAATATGTGTAAGTGAAATTTCACATGTGGAATCATTTGCAAACATGTTTTTGGAACACTAGTTCTCAACTGGCTTACCTGGTTAAATAAAGGTAAAAAAATATATATTTAAAAAAATGAGGGCCTAATGAATTTATTTAAATTTACTTCCTTCTATGAACTGTAACTCAGTAAAATCGTTGAAATTGTAGCATGTTGCGTTTATATTTTTGCTCAGTTTAGATATCAGTTCATCCATTTTAGGGTTTTCTATATAGTTGTCTAATGTTGGTGGTGTATTCTGAACCAAGAGGTTGTGAGTTCAAATCCCAGCTAAGGACATAATGAATAATAATTACTATATCAATAAAAATACACAATGTAGTCAAAGTGTGTCAAGTATGTAAGTTGTAAACACTGTATGTTAAAAGCACTGTGTGTGTGTGTCATAATGCATGTTTTCACATGTGAAATGTCACGTGAATTGTTCCAAAAAACATGTTTTCTACATGTGAAATTGTGGTTTTTCAATAAGGGTCAAGCCGGGCTCTCCTCTGCAAATAGATTCAGTGCACACTGTGACGTTAGGAAAACATCAATCCAACCCAGACAGGATGCAGAGGCTAGCTGTCAGTTTAAGAAGAGATCTCTGGTTAGTTGAAAGACTCCAGCCATTATAGAAAACAACTCCAGGACTTCCCTCTGTTCACTGTCACCTGCTTACTTCTGAAGTTCTGAGCATAAAGAGATTTAACACTGGGATGTTTCTGTCTTTGCTGCTGTGCAGTAGCTGTCTTGGAATAGATCACCTGGAATAGATCAGCTGCTTGCTGACTCTTTGAAAGTGGATTAGGATACAAGGTGTTAGCCAGACGGGCGCAGGCTATTTAATTTCAGCCAAGAGATTGATTTTGCAAATGTGGGAGCTGGAGATAGTGGTGGCCGACATTTGATATACAGTATTTCTCAAGGGATCTAGTTGGAGGTGCTTCAGCCAAGAATGTTGTGTATTCAGTAGATGGTGGGTGGACTTTGAAAGAAATAGTAGATGAAACTCCATATAAAAAAATCTAATTTACTGGTGGAGAATTCAGTATATCTCTCCATCCCTCCCCCTCTACATGCCTCTCTCTCTCTCTCTCTCTCTCTCTCTCTCTCCCCATCCACCCTCTCTAACCCCTCTCTCTCCATCTCCCTCTCTCTCCCCATCCACCCTCTCTAACCCCTCTCTCTCCATCTCCCTCTCTCTCTCCCCATCCACCCTCTCTAACCCCCTCTCTCTCCATCCCCCTACCTCTCCGACCCTCTCTAACCCCCTCTCTCTCCATCCCCCTACCTCTCCGACCCTTTCTCTCCATCCCCCTACCTCTCCGACCCTCTCTCTCCATCCCCCTACCTCTCCGACCCTCTCTCTCCATCCCCCTACCTCTCCGACCCTCTCTCTCCATCCCCCTACCTCTCCGACCCTCTCTCTCCATCCCCCTACCTCTCCGACCCTCTCTCTCCATCCCCCTACCTCTCCGACCCTCTCTCTCCATCCCCCTACCTCTCCGACCCTCTCTCTCCATCCCCCTACCTCTCCGACCCTCTCTCTCTCTCTCTCTCTCTCTCTCTCTCCGACCCTCCCTCTCTCTCTCTCTCTCATCCATAGAGGCAGTGCCTCTAGTGTTTCTCCTGGCTGGTTGAAGCTCCTTTACAGTAATTGTATTGTAACAGAGCGACCCAGCCAGGTAATGAGCACAGGCTGAGTCAGAAACTGCCACAATGGCCATCAACAATAACAAGATGCCAGAGCGACCTGAGACAAGACAGAGAGCGAGACAGAGACACACAAGGTCACTATGACAACACTGACCATGAAGGCTTAATATGGACAGTAAATGAAACGTAAGCAAGGTACTACACTTTTCTTCATCATTCCTGTCTCTGTCAGGAGATTGCGTGCAATTGGTGTGTATACAGCACAGAACTCTATTCAATGCTATCTGATTAGTTTGACATTGTTCACCCACAGTATGACGACTCGAGCGAAGGTTCACATGCGACATACAGTGCCTTCAGAAAGTATTTATACCCCTTGACTTATTCCACATTTAGTTGTGTTACAGCCTGAATTCAAAAGGGATTAAGTAGATTTAATTTCACACCCATGTACAGACAATACCCCATAATGACAAAGTGATTTTTCTTTTTTCAAATTTATTGAGAATGAAATACAGAAATATGTACTTAATTTACATAAGTATTCACACCCCTGAGTCAATACTTTGTAGAAGCACCTTTGGCGGCGATTACAGCTTTCAGTTGTCTAGGGTATGTCTGTATCAACTTTGCACATCTGGAAATGGGGATTTTCGCCCATTCTTCCTTGCAGATTTTCTCAAGCTCTGTTAAGTTAGATGGGGAGTGGCGGTGAACAGCAATCTTCAAGTCTTTCCACCGATTTCCAATGGGATTCAAGTCTGCGCTTTGGCTGGGCCACTCAAGGACTTTCTCATTCTTGTTCTGAAGCCATTCCAGCGTTGTTTTAATGAAGCTGTATGCTTGGGGGTCATTGTCCTGTTGGAACCTAAATCAGTCTTAAGGTCATTTGCACTCTGAAGCAAGTTCTCATCAATGATTTGCCTGTATTTTGCTCCATTCATTGTTGCCTCTATCCTCACCAGTCTCCCAGTCCCTGCCGCCGAAAAGTATCCTCATAGCATGAGGCTGCCATCACCATGCTTGACATTATGGATGGTGTTAGACGGATGAAGAGCTGTGCCTGGTTTTCTCCAGACATAGCTCTTTGCATTCAGGCCAAATAGTAAAGTTTTTGTCATATCAAACCACAGAATCTTTTGCCTTATGCTCTCAGTCTTTCATGTTCCTTTTTGCAAACTACAGACGTGCTGTCATGTGCTGTTTTCTCAGGAGTGGAATCCGTCTGGCCACTCTCCCATAAAGCCCAGATTGGCGAAGTGCTGAGTCTGTTGTCCTTCTGGTAGGTTCTCCAATCTCAGCCAAGGATCTCTGTAGTTCTGTCAGAGTGGTCATCAGGGTCTTGGTCACCTCCCTGACCAAGGTCCTTCTTGCCCAGTTGGTCAGTTTGGTCGGACGGCCAGCTCTAGGCAGAGTCTGGGTAGTTCCAATTTTTTTAATTTCCGAATGATGGAGACTACTGTCCTCTTGGAAACTTTCAACACTCTAGAAATTGTTTTAGAAATTGTTTTATACCCTCAGAGAACTACGGACATTTGCTTGGAATTCCTGGTACAGTTTCTGCTCTGACATGCACAGTCAACTGTTGGACCTTTTATAGACAGGTGTGCTTCCTTCTTAATAATGTCCAAACAATTTAATTGGCCACAGGTGGCCTCCAACCAAGTTATAGCGACATCTCAAGGATGATCAAAGGAAATTGGATGCACCTGAGCATTGCAAAGGGGTGTGAAAACGTATATAAATTAGATATTTCTGTATTTAATTTCCAATACATTTGAAAACATTTCTAAAAACACGTTTTCACTTTGTCATTATGGGGTATTGTGTGTAGATGGGATGGGGGGGAATCCATTTTGTATTCAGGCTGTGACACAACTGAATGCGGAATAAGTTGAGGGGTATAAATACATTCTGAAGGCGCTTGGCGTTCACTGACAGCTAGTTTGGGAATGAGAGGTCTCAGTAGCACTAAAAACGTCGCCCAGTGTCTGGCATTGTGCCAGAATGACAGCAGTCACAACTGCATGACTAAAACTTTAAAAACGGGATCACACACACATACACACACACACACTCCTCTAATGAGCAGGTAAACACACAGAGTCGTGCTGGTCAGGGGGGTTGGACAGGAATATAAATGTCTGTCTGTCTGAGACACTGTGCTAGGCAGCTTTCATATTCAGATGTATCTGATTAAACCACAGATGGCCATCCATCACGGCCATCACAGCCACACACACATACACAAGTACACACACAAGAATGCACGCAAGTACACACACAAGAACGCACGCACACAACTGGCAATCCAATCTATCTGAATTAAAAGTTTAAAATAAACCCCATCGCCTCAAGCTGTCCAAGACAATCGAGACACAAAACTCTCCCACTTTATTTTCCTTTCTCTGTATCTCTCTTGCTTTCATCCCTCCTTCCAAAAACCATCCATGTCAATCGGATTCAGTCTCTAGTCTTAACTCCCCTCAGGGAGTTGTCCGTCTGACACCATCTCTTATTCAACTACTTTATTCAAATGCATTTGGACAGCTATTTATTCTACCGCAGACTATGTGGTAGATGTAGTGACTTAGCCATCAATAACTGTGATGTCCTACATTGGTTGTGTGAACGAAACCATACATTTCCTGACTGGTAAGACTGAATTTCTTTTTGTGTTCTGAGAACAGAAGTGAATGTTTATTTTTAGGTTGCAGGGAGGTTCTGAGGACGTTTTACTCGGATTCCTTGAAAGTTTTCCTGGGAGGTTTTATTAACGCTCTGAGAACAAAAACAATAGGTTATTTGGAGGTTTTTGAATAACTTCATTAAAACTTTCACTAACACTGCTAGCTTATTTTGGGTTAACTTTTGTTTTACTCCAAGCACAGATAGGACACAAACATTTAGTTATTGGAACAATTTAAGAACATGACTTTAAATAGAACCATGAGGAAACCACTAGGAAACGTTATGCTGAAGCACTGAAATTCCCACAGAAGAACGTTGTTTCTTAATGTTCTCTGAACTATTTGAGAACATAACCAATGTCAAACCAGTTGGAGAACATTCCTAGAGCATTACCAACATTTAAATTAAATGTAACCATGTTTGAACTTTTAGGAAACGTTCTACTAAAGCAATGAAATACCAAGAAAATAAAAATGTTCCTTAAATGTGCTGAGAATGTTCCAAAGCCAACTATCCTGCACCATTCTCAGAAAGTTGTGGGAAGGTTGTATGCAACTTAACCATAGAACAACCACTCTCTCACCAACCTCCAAGAAAACATGTGGTTCTCAGTACGTTATGTGCTAGCTGGGGCATATCTTTATGTAAAAGCTTCAAAATGTGATGCTTATAAACTGACACAAGGCTGAGTTGTTGGCCCTTTTCTATGTATCACTGCCTTGTGTTTTGGATACATTTAGCATTTTTTTTAAAACAACCGGAATTGATCATATTCATACTTGTTCTGTTCTCCATTATCTCTCGACTCTCCTCCCATCTTTAAAAGCGTATTTCTTTTCCGCTCACATCTCACTGAAGTATCTAAGTAACTCCTGGGAAAACAAGGTCGATAGTGTCTTATAATCAGTCTGCACAAAATGGCTCCTATTGAAATTCAAATTTAGATCATGAATAACGTGGAAACAGAGAGAGAAAGAGAGAAAAAAATGCATAAACAGAAACCAGTTACTTTATTGAGGTGCTCAAACCCTCACATCAGATATGCTCATCAATTTAGAATGTTTAAGCTTTGCTAATTGGTCCTGGTTAGGGGTGAGGGAGAGGGAGGGAAACGGAGAGAGCGAGAGAGACAAGGAGAGGGGGAGAGACTGACAGAGAAAAAAAGAGAGAGGGAGAGGGAGAGGGAGGAGAGAGGAAGGAAAGGGGAAAGCACCTCTCTTAAGTAGCAGGAGATTCCTCGGAGTGCTGTCCCCATGGTGGTTGGAGAGGGTAGCTGGGGAAAGAGAGAGGGAAGACACAGGGAGAAAGTGAGCTTATTTCTTCTTTGTGCATCTCTGCCCAAAGAAGCTAACTCAAAGGATTGCAGTTAAACGAAGTATGTGTGTGTGCGTGCGTGTTGGTGTGTGGGTGCGTGTGTTCATGCATGTGTGTGTCGGGTCTCATACTGGGGGTGGGTGTTCCAGACAGGTGTGGAAGTGTTTGGTCTGGTCTGGCTTGACGCGCTTCAGGGGAACGCGAGACTCCCCGATGAACTCATTATGAGTCAATTTATCCTCATCACATACTGACAACCTGCAACAGAGAGAAAGAGAGCGAGACCTTTATTGGCCCAATAGTTACATAATTAAAAGCACAAACTGTACTTAATTTTAACGGACCAAGATAGTTAGAACCAAGCCCCCCTCCTCGCCCACTATGCATATACCCCCCCTGATGCCCCACACCCCTATAAAGTCCTCTAGACGATTCACCAGCCCCCACATACAGTACATGCTCCAATGTGAGCGGAGCCTACACCAGCCCCAGCAGCACAGGTCTGTGGTCCGTACACCCTGCCCCCTGCATGTCCTGGTCTTCCATACTGCCATTTTTGCCAGCCCCAACAGGTAGTTTACTAGACAGTCCCTTCGCCTGTTGGCTACACTATACCTAGGCCCTGCAACGTATAGGTCCAGAGTCAGCCCCAACCCTAGGCCTATACACCACCTACCCAGGAGATGTCCAGAGTCAGCCCCAACCCTAGGCCTATACGCCACCCACCCAGGAGAGGTCCAGAGTCAGCCCCAACCCTAGGCCTATACGCAACCCACCCAGGAGAGGTCCAGAGTCAGCCCCAACCCTAGGCCTATACGCCACCCACCCAGGAGAGGTCCAGAGTCAGCCCCAACCCTAGGTCTATACACCACCCACCCAGGAGATGTCCAGAGTCAGCCCCAACCCTAGGCCTATACGCCACCCACCCAGGAGAGGTCCAGAATCAGCCCCAACCCAAGGCCTATACACCACCCACCCAGGAGAGGTCCAGTCAGCCCCAAACCTAGGCCTCCCACAGAACAGATACCCCCCCTCCCCACTGATGGATCAAGGTGAGACACCTATCTGTTTGTAGTTAGAGAGAGAGAGAGAGAGAGGGGGGGGGGGGGGGGGGGGGGCAAGAGAAAGAGAGAGAGAGATGGAAGTGATGGATGGATACAGGCAGAGGGATGGAAGACAGAAACAGACAGAAGAAGGAGGGAAGGAGTGAGGGAGAGAGAGAGAGAGAGAGAGAGAGAGAGAGAGAGAGAGAGAGAGAGAGAGAGAGAGAGAGAGAGAGAGAGAGAGAGAGAGAGAGAGAGAGAGTGGCGGGGGGGGGGGGGGGATGGGGGTGTTCATGTTCAGACTGGGATGGACCTCTTGTGTTACAGTTTGATGCAAAATAGGAATCAGCCCAGGATGGAATTTAAATTTATTATTTATGAATGAAATGAGAATGGAATTGGCAACTCTTTGAGGTGGACCTTCCAGAGCGAAACCTGCAAATGTACACACACACACAAGCATGCAAACACACACACACACACACACACACACACACACACACACACACACACACACACACACACACACACACACACACACACACACACACACACACACACACACACACACACACACACACACACACACACACACACACACAGAGCCAGAGAGATAAACCATTAAATTACTTTCTCACTCTCGCTTTCACGGAAGAAAAAAAGGCCCAACCCCAGCAAAGTTTTAAAGGTCGGCCCGGAATCAGGTGTTGCCGGGGATACGTCTAATTTGCAGTGTATTGTGGACACACGCAGGTAATTTACTGTGAATAACCACGTGATGAACTGGAGTGCAGCATTGCTCCGCTCTTCTCCTCAGGAGAAGCCTCCGAGTGGCTCTGAGATACCATAACGTAATAACGTGATTCAAGAGAATATTACCACGGGCGGCGGGCGGAATTATTCTGGCTAAATATACGACACACTGTCTTGCATCCCAGATGGCACCCTACTTCCTTCAGTGCACTACTGTACCTTTGACCAGAGGCCTATGGAGCCCTGGTCTAAAGTAGTGCACTATATAGGGAATAGGGGGCCGTTTGGGACGCAAACAGTGTCAAAGCTGTTGACAGGAAGAGACGCATTTTCAGAGAAACAACACTTGCCTGCTAGATAAGGCAAGCGCACGTGCACACACACACACACACACACACACTGCATCCCTACCTTCATTTTGATAATTTAAAAGTGAAGTATGTATGGTCACGGAGCTTAATGTTAATGTGTTTACGTTGTGTTTCTTTGAATATATTTGTGTTTTAACCACCAACACTTTCCTATCATTGCCAAAGGTAAATGTCAGTGTGTTCCTCTTTTCCTTATCTAAATGATTGTTACCAAGCCCTTGCAGACAAACCACATGATCAAAATCACATCACTTCATTGGTGTGACATCATCGAGAGGGGCAGAGCAAGCTTCACACAGGAAGCTCAGATCAGTGACACCATAGAGAGGGGCAGAGCAAGCTTCACACAGGAAGCTCAGATCAGTGACACCATAGAGAGGGGCAGAGCAAGCTTCACACAGGAAGCTCAGATCAGTGACATCATAGAGAGGGGCAGAGCAAGCTTCACACAGGAAGCTCAGATCAGTGACATCATAGAGAGGGGCAGAGCAAGCTTCACACAGGAAGCTCAGATCAGTGACATCATAGAGAGGGGCAGAGCAAGCTTCACACAGGAAGCTCAGATCATTGCTCTCTCTTTGCCTCCTCTCTCACCTTCACCCCTCGCAACCTCACAGAATAACCCGCCCAACCCGAGGCACCTTTTTATTTTTACCACCAGTACGTTTTTGTCTACACGTCCTGAGGGGAGAACTCCGGAGAGCCGTTCCAGACAAGTACGACGGCAATCCGGAGGGATGTCGTGGGTTCCTTCTCCAGTACGAACTGTATTTAGGCGATCAGCCGGTGTCGGACTCGGAGAAGGTTCACATGATGATCACTCTTCTCACGGGGCGTGCACTCGAATTGGCAACGGCACTGTGGGGCTGAGTAGTTGAGGTCGGTTCCTAGGTTCATCGCTCAGTTCCGAGCAGTGTTGTGCTTTCTGGTGACTTCCCCAATCATGTGTCCACTTTCCTGATTGACTCCGGAGCTGCGGGGAGTTTCATTGACCGGTCCATGGTTGACGCTCTCCGACTGCCGTTGCGCCGTTTGAGGTCCTCTATGCCCATCCACGCCCTGGATGGCCGACTGGTGGGGTCCGGTGCCATTACTCATATTCACGGCTGCCATCGATAGAGACTGGAACTGTTGGTGATCTCTTCCTCCGTACATCCGGTCATCTTGGGACTTCCCTGGCTCCAGCAACACGACCCCAACATCGGCTGGAGTGCACGAAGGATCAAAGGATGGTCGGACAGATGTCGTAGGACCTGCTTGACCACAACGTGTGGAGCTACGTCAGTGGAGAGCCCTGAGAGTACCCTCACGGGGAGCATTCCACCGGAATACGAAGATCTGTTTGTATTTTCTCGAGAAGTGTCTCCCTCCTCACCGTTCCTGGGACTGCGCCATTGACCTGGTACCAGACGCAACACCCCCTTGAAGAAGAAGACGGGGGTTTAAGGACGTGCATTGATTACCGAGGACTAAATGAGGTAACAACGAAGATCCGGTATCCAATGCCTCTCGTTCCTGCGGCCATAGAGCAGCTGAGGGGGGCGCGTTTCTTCACAAAACTGGACTTCCGGAGCGCATACAACCTTGTGCGTATACGGGAGGGAGACGAGTGGAAGACCGCATTTAGCACGTCATCGGGTCACTATGAATACCTAGTGACGCCATACGAACTCGCTAATGCCCCAGCGGTATTCCAGTCTTTTCTGAATGAGGTATTACGGGATATGTCAGGGAGGTATGTGGTGGTCTACATTGATGACATTCTGGTCTATTCCCCGACATTCCCAGAACATGTGGCTCATGTTCGTACTGTCCTCCAACGCTTGCTACAGAATCATCTGTATGTCAAGGAGGAAAAATGCGCCGTCCACCAAATGGCCGTTTCCTTCCTTGGGTACCGCATCGCTCCGGAGGGGGTTAAGATGGAGGAGATAAAGGTGGAGGCGGTGAGGTCATGGCCAGTCCCGAAGACCATCAAAGCGCTTCAGAGCTTTCTCGGGTTTGCCAACTTTTACCGCCGATTCATCAAAAGATTCAGCTCCATCACGGCTCCACTCATGTCGTTGTTGAAAGGACACCCTCAACACTTCAACTGGACCTCTGGTGCCGAGAAGGCGTTCCTCGACCTGAAGGGCCGATTCACTGCGGCACCCCTCCTACGTCACCCGGACCCGCTCAAGCCCTTCACGGTTGAGGTCGACGCGTCAGAGGTCGGGGTGGGGGCGGTCCTCTCCCAGCTACAGGGGAACCCGGCGCTGCTGTACCCCTGTGCGTATTACTCGAAGAAGCTGAGTGCTGCGGAGAGGAACTACGACGTAGGTGATCGAGAGCTACTGCCGGTAAAGTTGGCATTGGAGGAGTGGAGGCATTGGCTGGAGGGTGCTCATGAGCCGTTCACTGTCCTGATGGATCATTGGAACCTGGAGTACGTCAGGGAAGCCCGGCGCCTTAACCCCTTTTAGGCCCGCTGGACTTCCGGTTCACCCTGACCTATCGCCCGGGAACGAAAAATGGCAGGGCAGACGCACTCTCCCGTATCCACGACCGGGGGGCTGAACTGACTAGAGACATTCCAATCTTGCCACCAGCCTGTATTGTGGGTCCCGTCTCCTGGGACATTGACGCAGCGATTCATCGGGCGGAGAGGCGGGACCCTACTCCAGCTACATGCCCCCCGGGGAAGACCTATGTGCCCCGGAGAGTGCAGGGAAGGTTGGTGACGTGGGTTCACACTACACCCGCTACAGGACACCCATGTATCAGCCGGACCCTGGGGGCGCTCCGGGAGAAGTATTGGTGGCCAGGGATGGGGAGGACTGTGCGGCACTATGTACTGTCCTGTGTTGTGTGCGCACAGTCCAAGGCGCCGAGAACGCCTTGGACTGTGTCTGACCGGGGTCCCCAATTTACGTCACGTGTCTGGAAGGCGTTCATGTCCAAGCTGGGGGTCGCGGTCAGCCTCACATCCGGGTACCACCCACAGGCTAACGGGCAGGCGGAACGCACAAACCAAGAGCTTGGGAGGTTCCTCCATTCCTATTGTATGGAACAGCCAGGTGAGTGGACCTGCTTTCTCCCCTGGGCGGAGTACGCTCAGAACCCCCTGTGCCATTCCTCCACAGGGCTAACCCCTTTCCAGGTGGTACTAGGTTTCCAACCTCCACTGTGCCCCTGGAGGAGGGGTTCAAGTGAAGTACAGGCGGTGGAGGAGTGGTTTAGTAAAGCTGAGGGAGGCAGTACAGTGGCAGTACAGCGGCATCCAGGTGACAAGGTCTGGCTGTCCACGAGGAACTTCCAGCTCCGCTTGCCCTGTCATAAGCTAGAGCCCCAGTATGTGGGGCCGTTCACTGTCCTCCGGAGAGTTAATGAGGTCACAGGGTCGTCCGGGGCGCTGACGTGATGCAACGTTTCACGCAAGGCACAGTGTTATATTACAGAAGCGAGTTCTGCATTGCTGAGCAACTAATGGCTCATTCCTTTTGTAATCTGTTATCTTCCGCAAGCCCTGCCACATACGACGAGCGTCCTTATCCCATTCCATGTAAGCGGTAACTCTAGCCTCTGGACGACATTGTCTATGCACTTATTGATGAGGCCCTTGACTGTTGTGGTAAACTCCTTAATGCTATCAGATGAATCCCAGAACATATCCCAGACTGTACATACAACTGAAATGTACGCACGCACGCACGCACGCACATGCACACACACACCTGAGTGTCTTTCTATGCATGTCCTCCTCTGTGATCCCAACATAGGTAAGTGTTTCATTCCACACCGGATTCAGAGTATTCCGTACTATCTTTGTCTTCAACTTGTTAGCCTGAAAGAGAGAGACAGTGAATAGAGAGAGAGGTGCAGAGAGAGAGAGAGAGATGCAGAGAGAGAGAGAGAGAGAGAGAGAGAGAGAGACATTGACAGAGTTCAGAGACATTGACAGAGTTCAGAGACATTGACAGAGTTCAGAGACATTGACAGAGTTCCGAGACATTGACAGAGTTCCGAGACATTGACAGAGTTCCGAGACATTGACAGAGTTCCGAGACATTGACAGAGTTCCGAGACATTGACAGAGTTCCGAGACATTGACAGAGTTCCGAGACATTGACAGAGTTCCGAGACACAGATCTAGGATCAGATTACCCTACACTCAATTCCATTCTAACACATTAGAGGGGAAGACAACCTAGCTGAACCTGTATCAGTATTAGATCCCATAATTACATGACTCACCTTGCAGGCCCCGGGAAGAAGGTGCAGTTTGACATATGGGTCTGCTAGGCCGTTAAAATCCATAGGCTTCAGACGCTGAACAGAGGAAAGGCAGACAAGAAAACAAAGAAAGAAATAAAAAGAGAGGCTTAGCAAAGAAAGCGGGCCAAGTGGCAGGCAAACATGAAGGCTGCTTCTGAAATGGCACCCTATTCCCTATTTGGTGCACTACTTCTGACCAGAGCCCTCTATATAGTTTCACCCTAGCAGCACCCCTGTGTTTATTTTCAACATTACAGTATATTTGCATTATTTGTGTTCTGTTCTGTTCTAAGAGTAGGAACCCCTCCTGCATAAAGTTATTCACTGAAAACAGAAACTCAATCATGTAAAAGGGACCATTCAACTCATCACATCAAAATGAGTCAGAAGTCAAGCTGAGATGGGTCTAATTAGATGTATCTTTCCCTTTCATTTGGGATGATTGAATCCTGCATATTTTAGGGTGAACTATCCCTTTAATGCTACCCTATGACTGCCTTCGTTCATTTATTTTAGTAGAACTTCTTTTCTGGAATGGAATGCAGTAATTCTGAAAATGTGTGACGGCAGGCTAGTGACATCCATGGATGCTGGAGAGGCCCAATCCGCAATCGACCCCTAGACCATTCGCCCTATGCACTTCTGGAGATCTGAGAGGATTTGATTGGTATCAGAGGGCAAGATGGAGCTATTAAACATATAGCTTACACCTGTCACATTCTCTCAGATCTCCAAAAGTGCATAGGACAAAGGGCTTGGGCTGAAGAGCACATATGAAGTGGGTAAGCAGTATCTGTGAGGTTACCTTGGCCCTGAGGATAGTGCAGTGTAGCTTACTGGAGGTTTGCTCATACTGCAAGTTAAACTCCAGGGTTCCCAAAGCAGCTGTATGAAAGACAACCAGTGGCATGGTTAGAAACAAACACTATCACATGTCCTGCACTCGTGAAAAAAAAAAACATATCAATGACCTAGGGTGGGTGAGTCACATAAACGCCAGGTCGCAGTTGTAAATGAGAACTTGTTCTCAACTGGCCTACCTGGTTAAATAAAGGTGAAATTAAATAAAATAAATAAATAAACAGCGCAACACGGCAGCAGAAGTAGGCAAGGTATGTTTGGTACCTTTATCAATGAACCAATCAATAAATTAATCAATCAACCCGTCAATCAATCAATCGTTTCCAGCCATGTTTGATGTGACAATGACCATAGGAGTTGGCAAGACAGTACAGCCCGATATTGGACCAGGCTATTGCAACATACCTGTCACAATGGAAGCCACAGAATGGACTCACAGAAGGCTTTGAAACCAACCAATGACTGTATGAAAAGGACAGCACACTGACTTCCACAATCTGAAATCACACAGACGCTAAAGACATTACATATAGATGTCACAACAGAGTACATCAATGAAACATTATGCATTTATATGGGATTAACTCAAACTTGTCAAATGATTAAGAGGAAAGCTTATCACATGCCAACCTTGCCAACAATACAAAATAGAGTGGGTGGAATAGATAGACAGCAACACTAATTCATGCACACACACACACCACACACACTTATGGGCATGTACACACTCATGAGACCCGCACACACAAACACACTCAGCAACACGCCAATATCTGGACTCACTGCAGTCGTCACTGTCGGAACTGTTGATCTCGACAGACGTGTCCATGCTGCTCTGTAACGACAAAGACCCGCCCCTTCCCATTGCCCCCGCCTGCAATGGCGTCAAGAGCCCGCCCCCGCTGCCACCCCCCACCCCGCAGGCCGCGCCCCCAGGACTGAAGACTAATGGGGAGCCAGTGGGGTTGGGGGAGAGGGGCTCAGAGGTGGGGGACAGGCGGGGGAAGTAGGCAGAGATTGTTCTGATAGGTCGGATGGGGCCGGGGCAGACGTCAATGGCCATGTGTTCCTGGATGGTGATGCTGAGTTTCTTTCCTTTACGAACCGTCATAGAGCTGAAAGGGAGAGGCAGAGGGAGGGGGGATGATGAGGAGGGAAGGAGAGGGAGGGGGTGAGAGTGAGAAGAGTGGGAGAGAGGGGAGGAGGGGGAGATTAGCGTGGGGGGAAGGGGAGGGGGGGTTAGAGTGGGGTGAGAGCGAAGTGTTTTTCATTAAAGACAATTAGACTGTGTGTGTTAAATGTGCTTAACCTGGTTTCAAGGTCCAAACGGGTGTTTCAAGCATCACAATTACTGGAAATAATTGGCCTTTGCTGTGATGGGCTAGAGACTGACACATTTTAACTAGCATAGCTACACACACACACACACACACATACAGATAAGCACAGACAGAAACACATGGCTGTCAACACATATCAGTCGGCCAGCATCAGTCTGTCAAGTATCAGTCTGTCAAGTATCAGAGCGGTCAGAATGGCTGGAGAGAGACAGGAGACAGGAGACGTGTCATAGTGACAGGAGACAGGAGACGTGTCATAGTGACAGGAGACAGGAGACGTGTCATAGTGACAGGAGACAGGAGACGTGTCATAGTGACAGGAGACCTGTCATAGTGACAGGAGACAGGAGACGTGTCAGAGAGACAGGAGACAGGAGACCTGTCATAGTGACAGGAGACAGGAGAAATGTCATAGTGACAGGAGACAGGAGACGTGTCATAGTGACAGGAGACAGGAGACCTGTCATAGTGACAGGAGACAGGAGACCTGTCATAGTGACAGGAGACAGGAGACGTGTCATAGTGACAGGAGACAGGAGACCTGTCATAGTGACAGGAGACAGGAGACGTGTCATAGTGACAGGAGACAGGGGACGTGTCATAGTGACAGGAGACGTGTCATAGTGACAGGAGACAGGAGACGTGTCATAGTAACAGGTAGAGAGACAGGAGACAGGAGACGTGTCATAGTGACAGGAGACAGGAGACGTGTCATAGTGACAGGTAGAGAGAGAGACAGGAGACAGGAGACGTGGCATAGTGAAAGGTAGAAAGACAGGAGACAGGAGACGTGTCATAGTGACAGGAGACAGGAGACGTGTCATAGTGACAGGTAGAGAGAGAGAGACAGGCGTCAGGAGACATGCCATAGTGACAGGTAGAGAGAGAGAGACAGGAGACAGGAGACGTGTCATAGTGACAGGTAGAGAGAGAGAGACAGGTTAGCTCTGCAAATAATGACATCACCACACTAACAATGACATTGCCACATTAAGATTTCATTACCACGCTAATGTAATAATGACATCACCACACTAATGATATCCTCACCACACCACAGCCACTAATTATGACATCACAACGCACTAATAAAGACATCCCCAAACTAATGATGTCATCACCACGTCAATGATGACGTCACCACGTCAATGATGACGTCGCCACATCAATGATGACGTCGCCACACTACACCACACTACACCACACTAATCATGACATCCCTACATTAAAGCACTGCTATTGATGGCTTTACCAAACTAATGATGACATCACCAAACTAATGATGACATCACCACACTAATGACGACTGTAGTGGCTAAGTTTCCTAGATTCTAAAAGCCTTCTATAGGTTGGTTCCATACGTGTTTCCTTCAATGAGATGAGAGGTTGCTGATGCAGATGAATAATATTTTATTACTCACAAATGTCTGTAGTTTGTCACACATATTCCAGGTTGATAAGTAGTCAAATAAAGAATTGTAATCCAGATAGGGTTTGACAGGTTCCAAGTAATATTAACGGTAAATAGGTACAATCCCAATTCCTATATCAGGTGCAATAACCTGTCCTAATAAGAGTTCAACTAACTATCCATGTTACCCATAAGCCTTTATGCTACTCCTTCACATTAGCAACCATAAAAGGCTTTCCTTTCCATATACAGTATTTACCATAAAGCTAAGTTTCCAAACAACAATAAGAATCTTCCATGTAGTTTCCATCCAATAATAAATATTTTGTAAATAAACCAATGTACTTTTCTTTCAAGACACAAAACGGCTCTAGCAATGATGTCACCATATAGAACCTCTAATTACATAAGCTAACCTTGGTCTCATATAGGATACAGTAGCTAGCTGCATAATGGAGATCTTTTGCAATATCTACTGTATGTTGTCATCAAGGTCTTACCATCCTGGCCAACAACAATACACTTTGTTCACTGTGACTGTATACAGACTTGACTCGTCGCAGGCATTATTCTATACCGAAATCCACAAACACATAGTCTAATTATGTGACATAAAAATGCACATTATACCAATCTCCATCACCTCCCAACAATAATTATTCCCCCGGCGCCGATGACGTGGATGTGGATTAAGGCAACCCCCCGTACCTCTCTGATTCAGAGGGGTTGGGTTAAATGAGGAAGACACATTACAGTTGAATGCATTCAGTTGTACAACTGACTAGTATCCCTCTTTCCCTTTCCCTCTCAGTGTGTAGAGAGATGGAGATTGATATAGCGTATTAAGCAGCACTTAGCAGGGCAACACCACTTGGCACTAGATTGGTTCTGTGAATCTCATTCGATTAAGTCTGATTCCGGACATATATTCTTGTCTCCGTCGTTCATGTTTTGACATTGTCTGTGGGCTGTGCTGTCACACTGATATGTATATGAGTGATGGTTAAATGACAGCGGGTGCGTGTGCGTGTGTCTGTGTGTGTTTATATCACAGTAGGGGGCTGAAGAAGAGGAGTACATTGGAAGCCATTATAAGTAGAGTAGCCTGCTGAGCCGGAACAGAGTGCAGTGATATGATTTGAGAAACCATTAAAAACTAGAAGAAACCACCTACAATAGAGACCTTATCAATTAAATTAAATCAAATTGTATTGGTCACATACACCTATTTAGTAGATGTTATTGCTGGTGTAGCTAAATGATTGAGTTTCTAGCTCCAACAGTTCAGTAATATCTAACAATTCACAACAATACACACAAATCTAAAAGTAAAAAAATGGAAATAAGAAATATATAAATATTAGGACGAGCAATGTTGGTGTGGCATTGACTAAAATACAGTAGAATAGAATATATTATATACATATGAGATGAGTAAACAGTATGTGAACATTGTTAAAGTGACTAGTGTTCCATTAGTAATGTGGCCAGTGATTCCATGTATACAGTCGTATGCAAAAGTTTGGGCACCCCTGACAATTTCCATGATTTCCATTTATAAATAATTGGGTGTTTGGATCAGCAATTTCATTTTGATCTATCAATGTTCTGGCCATTCCAGAACATTGTACTTGTTCCTCTGCATAAATGCCTGGGTAGATTTTGAGCAGTGTTTTGGGTCGTTGTCTTGTTGAAATATCCAGCCCCGGTGTAACTTCAACTTTGTGACTGATTCTTCAACATTATTCCCAAGAATCTGCTGATATTGAGTGGAATCCATGCGACCCTCAACTTTAACAAGATTCCCAGTACCGACACTGGCCACACAGCCCCACAGCATGATGGAACCCCCATCAAGTGTTTTTCTTGGAACGCTGTGTTCTTTTGCCGCCTTGCATAACGCCCCTTGTTATAACCAAATAACTTTGTTTCATCAGTCCACAGCACCTTATTCCAAAATGAAGCTGGCTTGTCCAAATGTGCGTTTGTGGCTGTTTTTGACCGTTCTCACCATCTTTCGCCTTTGCCTCTCCGATATTTTACTTGGCCTGCCACTTCTGGCCTTAACAAGAACTGTGCCTGTGGTCTTCCATTTCCTCACTATGTTCCTCACTGTGGACACTGACAGCTTACATCTCTGCGATAGCTTTTTGTAGCCTTCCCCTAAACCATAATGTTGAACAATCTTTGTTTTCAGGTCATTTGAGAGTTGTTTTGAGGCCCCCATGTTGCCACTTCAGAGGAGAGTCAAAGAGAACAACTTGCAATTGGCCACCTTAAATACCTTTTCTCATGATTGGATGCACTTGTCTATGAGGTTCAAGGCTTAATGAGCTCACCAAACCAATTGTGTGTTCCAATTAATCAGTGCTTACAGGTATTCAAATCAACAGAACGACAAGGGTGCCCACATTTTTGCATCGCCTATTTTTCACATCTGATTTAATTTCATACAACTTAATATTGCTACACTAAAAATCTTTATCTGGACAATACCCCAGTACTCAGCTTTCATTAGAAAATGAATGGCATGCCACTGTGATCATTTTCTGTGACGACAGAGTAAATTATTATGCAGCCTCAGAGGGGTGCCCAAACTTTTGCATACGACCGTAATGTACAGTGCATTCGGAAAGTATTCAGCCTTCTTAACATTTTCCACATTTTCTTACGTTAAAGCCTTATTCTAAAATGGGTTAAATTAAAGTTTTCCTCAACAATCTACACACAATACCCCAGAATGACAAAGTGAAAACAGTTTTTTTATTTGTTTATTTTGGTAAATAAAAATACATTTAAAAAACAGATACCTTATTTACATAAGTATTCAGGCCCTTTGCTATGAGACTCGAAATTGAGCTCAGGTGCATCCTGTTTCCATTGATCATCCTTGAGATGTTTCTACAAATTGATTGTGTGAGGGCTTGGTTGTGGTAAGGCCTCTTACTCCCACCTAGGGGAGGAGAGAGGCACACAACCAAGCTCTCACACGCCTATTAGGGAGATTATCATCCCCAATCAGAGACAGCTGTCTAGCGTTGTCTCTGATTGGGGATAGTATTTAGACTCCACACACAGCCACCTGTGTGTGGATCATTGTTCGTGTCTGCCTTGTGTTTCAGCACGTGAGTTACTTTGCCTTGTTAGTGTTTTGTAGTTTAGTTTAGTAAATTTAAGTCATCTCCTTTTAGGTTATTTTGTGCTTCGAGAATACATCTCCAAAATAAAAAGGAATGACGCTCCATCAGCGCTCCGTTTATCGTCCCATTACTCCGCATCGTGACAGAATGATCCACCACCCTGGGACGCAACGGGGGATTACATTAGGAGATATCCTCCTCGGTATGGGGAAAATTACCGAGGAGGAACACTCCTATTATCGCTCGGTGGAGGAAGGCTGGGGTCCGGAGCAGCCGAGGCGCCGGAGACGGAGGACACGTCACCGGGCTAGAGTTGAGGACCAGCCTGGAGCCCAGAAAACCCCTCAAACTGATTTTGGGGGGGGGCTATGGGGGTGGTCGGGGATCGAGGGAGAAGAGCCCCGACCACTGCACTCGTGGGGGTTCCAGGAGGAGCCCCTACAGCCATGGGAGCAGGAGTACAGAGAGGAGTCGGAGGAAGACGACGACGATGTGCTTCTGTTCCCTCACTCGTGGGGGTTCCCGGAAGAACCCTCACAGGATAGGGATTGGCGGTGGAGTAGGCACGACAGGGACAGTCGTGCTCCAGCGCCAATTCCCAGTCCGGTGCCTCCAGCGCCGGTCCAGAGTCGGAGGAGGAGGAGACCGACTCAGCGCACCAAACCATCGGTGCGCAACACTAGCCCGGTGCGACCCGTACCAGCTAAACGCACCCAGCCAACGGTGCGTTTCCCCAGCCCGGTACGGCCCGCGCCTGCTCCGCGCACCAGCCAAACGGTGCGTTTCCCCAGCCCGGCGCGACCCGTGCCAGCTAAACGCAACAACCCAACAGTGCGTTTCCCCAGCCCGGTACGACCTGTTCCAGCTAAACGCACTAGCCAAACGGTGCGTTTCCCCAGCCCGGTGCGACCTGTGCCAGCGCCTCGCATCAGAACAGTGGTGCGTTCCCCCAGTCCAGTATGCCCCGTGCCTACTCCTCGCACGGAGGCTACCGCGACGGTCGCCAGCACAGCTCTGTGGTTGGAGACCATCTCTGTGTCGGTGCCCAGAGTGGGCACGACGTTCAGCCCCGCTGTGGAGCAGGAGCTCCATAGCGCGTCGGTGCCAAGTCTGGGGCCGACAGCCAGCCCAACCACAGGGCTGGAAACCCTCTCTGCGTCGGTGCCCAGGGTGGGCACGACGTTCAGCCCCACTGTGGAGCAGGAGCTCCATAGCGCGTCGGTGCCCAGTCTGGGGCCGACAGCCAGCCCAACCAGAGGGCTGGAAACCCTCTCTGCGTCGTTGCCCAGGGTGGGCACGACGTTCAGTCCCGCTGTGGAGCAGGAGCTCCATAGCGCGTCGGTGCCCAGTCTGGGGCCGACAGCCAGCCCAACCAGAGGGCTGGAAACCATCTCTGCGTCGGTGCCCAGGGTGGGCACGACGTTCAGCCCCGCTGTGGAGCAGGAGCTCCATAGCGTGTCGGTGCCCAGTCTGGGGCCGACAGCCAGCCCAACCAGAGGGCTGGAAACCATCTCTGCGTCGGTGCCCAGGGTGGGCACGACGTTCAGCCCCGCTGTGGAGCAGGAGCTCCATAGCGTGTCGGTGCCCAGTCTGGGGCCGACAGCCAGCCCCACCAGAGGGCTGGAAACCATCTCTGCGTCGGTGCCCAGGGTGGGCACGACGTTCAGCCCCGCTGTGGAGCAGGAGCTCCATAGCGTGTCGGTGCCCAGTCTGGGGCCGACAGCCAGCCCCACCAGAGGGCTGGGAACCATCTCTGCGTCGGTGCCCAGGGTGGGCACGACGTTCAGTCCCGCTGTGGAGCAGGAGCTCCATAGCGTGTCGGTGCCCAGTCTGGGGCCGACAGCCAGACCAGCTGCAGGGCTGAAGACCACCTCTGCGTCGGTGCCCAGGGTGGGCACGGCATCCAGCCTGAGGTCTCCGGAGAAGGTCAGCAGCCCGAGGCCTCCTGTGACGGTCAGCAGCCTGAGGGCTCCAGTGAAGGTCAGCAGCCCGAGGCCTCCAGTGAAGGTCAGCAGCCCGAGGCCTCCAGTGAAGGTCAGCAGCCCGAGGCCTCCAGTGAAGGTCAGCAGCCCGAGGCCTCCAGTGAAGGTCAGCAGCCCGAGGCCTCCAGTGAAGGTCAGCAGCCCGAGGCCTCCAGTGAAGGTCAGCAGCCCGAGGCCTCCAGTGAAGGTCAGCAGCCCGAGGCCTCCAGCGAAGGTCAGCACCACGCCACCTCCAGCGAAGGTCAGCGCCACGCCACCTCCAGCGAAGGTCAGCGCCACGCCACCTCCAGCGAAGGTCAGCGCCACGCCACCTCCAGCGAAGGTCAGCGCCCCGCCACCTCCAGCGAAGGTCAGCGTTCCGCCACCTCCAGCGAAGGTCAGCGTTCCGCCACCTCCAGCGAAGGTCAGCGTTCCGCCACCTCCAGCGAAGGTCAGCAGCCCGGAGCCTCCAGCCACAGCTCAAGGCCTGGAGCCTCCTCCACCGGTGCCCAGTCCAGGACCGGTCGTCTGCTTCGCTCCAGTGCCGGAGCAGTTCGCTCCACCGGTGCCCAGTCCGGGGCCGGTCGTCTGCGTCGCTCCAGTGCCGGAGCAGTCCGCTCCACCGGTGCCCAGTCCGGGGCCGGTCGTCTACGTCGCTCCATTGACGGAGCAGTCCGCTCCACCGGTGCCCAGTCCGGGGCCGGTCGTCTACGTCGCTCCAGTGCCGGAGCAGTCCGCTCCACCGGTGCCCAGTCCGGGGCCGGTCGTCTGCGCCGCTCCAGTGCCGGAGCAGTCCGCTCCACCGGTGCCCAGTCCGGGGCCGGTCGTCTACGTCGCTCCAGTGACGGAGCAGTCCGCTCCACCGGTGCCCAGTCCGGGGCCGGTTGTCAGCCCCTCTCCAGGGTCGAGGGCTCCCGCACCAGGGTCCAGACAGGACTTGGTGAATGGCGGGAGTACTGAGGGGGGAACCACCGCGCCGGGGTCCGGACCGGACCGGGCGTGCAACGGAGAGGTAGGAGGGAAGCTACTCTCACAGCCTGTGCCACGCCCGGAACCAGAACCGGAGCCTCCACCAGCAACCACCTCAGTACCCCGCCATGTCCCCCCTAGTTTTTTGGACATTTTTTCTTTCAGGAGAGGGGGGATTTTTGTGTGTGCGATCGGGAGTCCGCACCTTGGGGGGGGGTACTGTGAGGGCTTGGTTGTGGTAAGGCCTCTTACTCCCACCTAGGGGAGGAGAGAGGCACACAACCAAGTTCTCACACGCCTATTAGGGAGATTATCATCCCCAATCAGAGACAGCTGTCTAGCGTTGTCTCTGATTGGGGATAGTATTTAGACTCCACACACAGCCACCTGTGTGTGGATCATTGTTCGTGTCTGCCTTGTGTTTCAGCACGTGAGTTACTTTGCCTTGTTAGTGTTTTGTAGTTTAGTTTAGTAAATTTAAGTCATCTCCTTTTCTGTTATTTTGTGCTTCGAGAATCCATCTCCAAAATAAAAAGGAATGACGCTCCATCAGCGCTCCGTTTATCGTCCCATTACTCCGCATCGTGACAGATTGGAGTCCACATGTGGTAAATTCAATCATTTGGACATGATTTGGAAATGCACACATCTGTCTATATAAGGTCCTACAGTTGACAGTGCATGTCAGAGCAAAAACCAAGCCATTAAGTCAAAGGAATTGTCAGTAGAGCTCCGAAACAGGATTTTATTGAGGCACAGATCTGGGGAAGGGTACCAAAACAGCATTGAAGATCCCTAAAAACACAGTGGCCTCCATCATTCTTGAATGGAAGAAATTTGGAACCACCAAGGCTCTTCCTAGAGCTGGCCGCCCGGCCAAACTGAGCAATCAGGAGAGAAGGGCCTTGGTCAGAGAGGTGACCAAGAACCCAATGGTAACTCTGAAAGAGATCCAGAGTTCCTCAGTGGAGATGGGAGAACCTTCCAGAAGGACAGCCATCTCTGCAGCACTCCAGACAACGCAGGAGTTGATTCGGGACAAGTCTATGAATGTCCTTGAGTGGCCCAGCCAGAGCCTGGACTTGAACCCGATCAAACATCACTGGAGAGATTTGAAACTAGCTGTGCAGTGTCGCTCCCCATCCAACCTGCCAGAAGAATGGGAGAAACTCCCCAAATACAGGTGTGCCAAGCTTGTAGTGTCATACCCAAGAAGACTGAAGGCTGTAATTGCTGCCAAAGGTGCTTCTACAAAGTGCTGAGTAAAGGGTCTGAATACTTATGTAAATGTGATATTTGAAAAAAAAATGTTTTATATACTGACCTCGCCTTCTGGATGATAGCAGGGTGAACAGGCCGTGGCTCGGGTGGTTGATGTCCTTGATGATCTTTTTGGCCTTCCTGTGACATCGGTTGCTGTAGGTGTCCTGGAGGGCAGGCAGCGTGCCCCTGGTGATGCATTGGGCAGACCGCACCACCCTCTGGAGAGCCCTGCGGTTGCGGGCGGTGCAGTTTCCGTACCAGGCAGTGATAAAGCCCGACAGGATGCTCTCAATGGTGCATCTGTAAATGTTTGTGAGGGTCTTAGGTGCCAAGCTGAATTTCTTCAGCGTCCCAAGGTTGAAGAGGCCCTGTTACAGACAGAGGCAGAGAATCTCATAACAGACAGTAATACTACTATCATAATGGTAGCTGTGGGAAAAAAGTTGATTTCACCACAGTAAGAATGAATCACCATCCTTTTATTGAGGTGGCTGATCGTGGAAGGAGCACTAATTAGTACAGTCCACTCCTGATCTCTCTTTCAAAGATTTTAGAGAAAGCTGTTACTCGGCAGCTTACTTCCTTCCCGGATTTGAAATAGCATATTAGAAACCCTCCAATGTGGATTTAGAACTTGTCATAGCACTGAGACTGCAGTTGTGAAAGTTGTAAATTACCCATTGCTGTCCTCTGACCGTGGCCATGTCTCTGTTCTCAACCTTTTAGATTTAAGCTCTGCATGGATCACACTGTGCTCATTAAGAAGATGGAAGACTTGGGTCGGCCTCTGAGGTTTTAACTTGTCTAAGTCTTATCTTACGGATCATTGTGAATTTGTGCAACTTGGAATATAAAATATTACTATTATGAGATATTTGCCAAATGCTATATGCTATACTGTATATCCACAGTTTAGCTGGTATGGAATGTATGTATCCTGCATATTTGACTGTTATATGTGGTATATATATATATATATATACCACATATAACAGTCAAATATGCAGGATACATACATTCCATACCAGCTAAATGTTATATATGTCTCACCCATCTATATTAAGCCGCATTGTAGGATAAGAGCATCTGCTAAATGACTCAAATGTTAATGTAAATGTTTTACATACAGATCTTATATTACTTTATTGAATTATGTTTTTTAAACATGTCTTAAATATTGATGTCGCAAATGTATAAAAATGTAGATATTTGTTACATTTGAGGCAGATATATATTATTACTGTGTAAAACCTAGCAGTACTACTTAATGCTCTGAGAGTGAGGCAGATATATTATTACTGTGTAAAACCTAGCAGTACTACTTAATGCTCTGAGAGTGAGGCAGATATATATTATTACTGTGTAAAACCTAACAGTACTACTTATTGCTCTGAGAGTGAGGCAGATATATATTATTACTGTGTAAAACCTAACAGTACTACTTATTGCACTAAGAGTGAGGCAGATATATATTATTACTGTGTAAAACCTAACAGTACTACTTATTGCTCTGAGAGTGAGGCAGATATATATATAAAACAACATGATTATTTTTCTCTCTGAAATGAAACCAAGTAATAGATTTTAAACAAATGCACGTCTGTCATTGAACAACCCCATGAACACACCATATATATAGCGTTTTGTATTGAAGCTCTTCAAATGTACTTTTCTTTTAGTCCAGACATTTGCTGGCAGCTCGCAGCATCAAGGTGGTTAAGCATTGGACGGCAACGAAACAGAGATCATGCTTATAGGTAATAATAGACTTACCAATAACCCTAGTCTTACCTTTGACAATCACTTAAAACGCATTTCCAAGACCGCATATAACTTCAGAAACATTTCTAGAATCAAACACTTTATTTCACAAAAGGATGCTGAAAAACTGGTCCATTCATTTGTGTCATCAAGGTTAGATTTAACACTCTGCTGTCTAGTTTGTCTAGTTCCTCAATTAAATGATGTGCACATTTTACAGAATACTGTTGCCCGTATTTTAATCACACCTAGAAAGTATGAGCACATCACTCCAATTCTATCCTCTGAAGTATTGGTCTGATTTTAAGATTTTACATTTTAAAGCACTGCACGGCCTTGCTCACTCCGTCAGACAATCTCGTTCCATACAAACCCCCGAGAGAGTGCCCCGCTCTGAAGGTGCTAGCATATGAACAATACCTAGGTGTAGAGCCAAGGCAAGGGTCAGAGCATTCTCCATCAGAGCCCTACAGCTATGGAACGTCTGCTATCATGTCAGACACAGTCAATGTTTTTAAATCACCTTTGAAAACACATCTTTTTAGCTTCAAACTATAACTTTACTGTTACTTAGCTTTTCCTTTAAATAATCCATTTCACTATTATATATTTTTTATTAATTTAAATTTGATTGTTGATGTCTGTTTTGTTCCTTTATTAAATCTCCTTCATTCTCCGTGAATAATATGTTATTTTACTGTAAAGTGTGTTGCCATATTAAATGCACTAAATACAGATTTATTAAAATGTTTTACTTCGCATACTCTGTTTAAATATACTACAGTTCTCAATTACCAACTAAACTACCTTCTTTCGACAGTCCACAACAGCTGCATTTAAGCTATCAAGGATTGGGATTCAATCGACGGTGTGATGTCAACAAGTGCATTGCACTTTAAAAGGTCATTTACGCTTGAGCCGACATCTGCAGTATTTATCATGGATGTTTCGGCACATTGTCAGTAGTGCAGTGCGCAGCTCCACAATGCGCCGTTGAATTATTTCCGTCCCTAGAGTCTGTCTAGAGTCGACTTAAGGAGCTGTTGGATGAGGGAAATCACAGATGAGACCAGGGAATAACTCATCTCATTCCGATGAACAGCGCTACAAGCTGCTGCTCTGTAATATCAATGAGAGAGCATTGCCCATGCAACACTAATGTGCTCAATGAGAGAGAGAGAGAGAGAGAGAGAGTGAGAGAGAGACAGAGACAGAGACAGAGAGAGAGAGAGAGAGAGAGAGAGAGAGAGAGAGAGAGAGAGAGAGAGAGAGAGACAGACAGACAGACAGACAGACAGACAGACAGACAGACAGACAGACAGACAGACAGACAGGACAGACACAACTTTTCTACAGGGGTTTAAATACACCTGTTTTTTTGTTTTTTTACCTGATTTAATGGTGTTAAGAATTAACAAAATTCAAGACCGAGGAACGGAACTTGAATGCAACACTTTACCTAGTTGCCTTGAACGCAGCTCCCTAGCAACCCAACAAGCACCAGCTTCTACTAATTGCCAATCAGCCTCCACGCCTGTTTGCAACACTAACTAGTTGCCTTGAATGCAGCTCCTCAACAAGCATCAGCTGTAACTCATTGCTAATCAGCCTCCACACCTGTCCTCACTCTCTTCAATCATCACTGCCACACTACTTACACCTGACCAAACTAATCAGCCTCCACACCTGTCCTCACTCTCTTCAATCATCACTGCCACACTACTTACACCTGACCAAACTAATCAGCCTCCACACCTGTCCTCACTCTCTTCAATCATCACTGCCACACTACTTACACCTGACCAAACCAATCAGCCTCCACACCTGTCCTCACTCTCTTCAATCATCACTGCCACACTACTTACACCTGACCAAACTAATCAGCCTCCACACCTGTCCTTACTCTCTTCAATCATCACTGCCACACTACTTACACCTGACCAAACTAACATCCCTCCTCTTGTTCTGCAGATACTAGCCTTATCAAATTTTGCATCCCTCCTCCCATTCTTCACCTATCTAGTATCTCTTGGGTTCTTCCAAGGATCTCCTGGGGGGGGGGGTCACAGCCTAACTACCACGGCCTGACAATGTCTGCCTAAGAATCCAAGACAAACTCTACAGAGTCCACCCCCTGGATCCTATATCTGCAGCCCTTTGGCTTCATCCAGTTCATTGTCATTCCCCTCCTGAATCCACATTCTCAAATCCATTCCATTTCCTCAATAAATATTCTAAACCCATTTCAATGTCTGGTACTAATTGAGACTTGATTGATAGCTGCAATATACTCTGGATATATTAGAGAGAATTCAGGGAGAGTGTTTTCCCAGTGCAACTGTTCTCTCTGTTCTGGACAGACGGTACGTTTTATTCTCTCTCTGTTCTGTTCTATCAAGCCAAGTCTACTGAGGAATGTGGAGGATCCACTGGTGTTCTATGAACTCTAAACAAATAAAACATTATAAAATCTATTTTCAACAACTGTTGCTGAAATGCTTCCATCGCCCTTCCCATGTGATCTTATGTGAAGTAAATGTGATGACATGTAAATGCAACATGTGGTAACATAACTGCACATGTGAGAATTTCAGCATGTGAAAACATCTCATGTGAAATAAATGGGACAACATGGTGATGCAAATATGTCAATGTGATAAAGTTTTTCACATGTGAAAGTTCAAATGTCCAATTGTTTTGTAAGGAAGTAATGAAATGATATGTGGGACTAAAGGATTCTTAGATCCTACACAGAAGTAGAAGATTCTTAGATCCTACACAGAAGTAGAAGATTCTTAGATCCTACACAGAAGTAGAAGATTCTTAGATCCTACACAGAAGTAGAAGTTCTTAGATCCTACACAGAAGTAGAAGTTCTTAGATCCTACACAGAAGTAGAAGATTCTTAGATCCTACACAGAAGTAGAAGATTCTTAGATCCTACACAGAAGTAGGAGATTCTTAGATTCTACACAGACATGGATGCGTAGCAGGAAGATTTGAATGCAGGGAGCCAAGCAGTTGAGGACATGTTGAATGATAATTAATGTATAAATAAACATACACAATATAATCATGTATGTCAAAGTGTGCCAAATAAGTAAGTTGAAAACACTGACTATTTTGTGACGTTACGGCAACACCCTAACCACTCAATTTTGTTTTGAGGGCATCACCTGTGAAAATCTCGTGAACAAATTTTCACGTGAAAATTTTAATCCATACGTGAAAATCCACATGTGAAACTTTATGTGAAATCATGAAACCATGTGGTTTTGGAACATATGATATTTCACATGAAGTTTCACATGGATTTTTTTTACATGTGGTTAGGATGTCGCCGGAATGTCATTAAAGAGTTACAGTGTTTTCAATTTACATATTGTGCAAAACGTGGCAATTTCAATGTGGTTTTTCCATAAGGGTTGGATGCCTCAAATTAAGGAAATCTTTAAAGTTTTGTTTTGAGAATGCCACGTTTTTTTCTCCCTTCTATAAAATCTGAAAGAATCATTGTTTTCAAGCTGCAAAGGACCATTGTTTTTTACCTGAGGGTTTTCCTCAACAACAACAGTCTTCCACCAACAACAACAGTCTTCCACCAACAACAACAGTCTTCCACCAACAACAACAGTCTTCCACCAACAACAACAGTCTTCCACCAACAACAACAGTCTTCCACCAATAACAACAGTCTCCCAACAACAACAACAGTCTTCCCCCATGAGGAACTATAAGGGAACCAACATTAACCTCTATGTGGGTGTGCAGTTTTATCACGGGAAACATTCTATCACATGACATAGTGTCTGCATTCCAAATGGCCCCCTATTCCCTATATAGTGCACTACTTTAGACCAGAGCCCTATGGAACCTGGTCAAAAGTAGTGCACTATAAAATAGGGTGTCATTTTGGATGCAGACATAGACTGTGGGCCCACAGAGAAGCGTTCAGTCACAGTAGGATTACCAGCAGAAACCGATGCTCCCCTGTTCGCTAAGCTCAGCAACGTAGCAACACAGGAGGATATGCAAATGAGGCGACAAAGACCAGGAAAGGTTTTCCAATGACTCGTAAAGAAGTGCACCTATTGGTAGATGGGTAAAAAAAAAAAAAAGGCATTGAATATCCCTTTGAGCATGGTGAAGTTATGAATTACCATTTGGATGGTGGATCAATACACCCAGTCACTACAAAGATACAGGCGTCCTTCCTAACTCAGTTGCTGGAGAGGAAGGAAACCACTCAGGGATTTCACCATGTGACTTTAAAACAGTTACAGAGTTGAGTGGCTGTGATAGGAGAAAACTGAGGATGGATCAACATTGTAGTTACTCCACAATACTAAACTAAATGACAGAGTGAAAAGAAGGAAGCCTGTACAGAATAATAATTCACCTTTCAGCAGGACAATAACTTGAAACAAAAGGCCAAATCTACAGTGGAATTGCTTACCAAGAAGACAGTGAATGTTGCAGAGTTACTGTTTTGACTTAAATCTACTTGAAAATCTACGGCAAGACCTGAAAATGGTTGTCTAGTAACGATCAACAACCAATTTGACAGAGCTTGAATAATTTAAAAAAAGAATCATGGACACATAGTGCCCAATCCAGATGTGGAAAGCTCTTAGCGACTTACCCAGAATGACACACAGCTGTAATCGCTGCCAAAGATGTTTCTATAAAGTTTTGACTCAGGGTTGTGAATACCTATGCAAATTAGATCATTCCATATTTAATTTTCAATAAATGTGCATTATGAGGTATCATGTGTAGATGGGAAGACAATACAATCATTGTAATCAATGTTGAATTCAGGCTGTATGTCACGGATCTGTCCAATGAGAGACCAACATATTTATTTGATGCGAACTTAGAAAATAACAAACATGAAAATACAAGATACCGTAACGTACGTGGGAGCCCAATACAAAAAGAACTCACAAACAAATAATGAACCACACACAGGTGGGAAAAGGAACGACCTAAATACGGTCCCCAATTAGAGACAACACATAGCAGCTGCCTCTAATTGGGGACCAACACAGAACCTAGTTCTGTATTGTAGACAACCCCTGTCAGGCCCTGACCATAACACCCATAGAGAAAATATAGGCTTCCCTATGGTCAGAGCCTGACACTGTAACACAACAAAATGTGGAATTAGTCAAGGGGTATGAATACATTCTGAAGGCTCTTCTTTATGAGGCATTGGAAAACCTTTCCTGGTCTTTGTGGCCTCATTTGCATATCCTCCTGTGTTGCTACGTTGCTGAGCTTAGTGAACAGGGGAGCATCGGTTGCTGCTGGTAATCCTACTGTGACTGAACGCTTCACTGTGGGCCCACAGTCTATGTCTGCATCCCAAATGACACCCTATTTTATAGTCCACTACTTTTGACCAGGTTCCATAGGGCTCTGGTCTAAAGTAGTGCACTATATAGGGAATATAGGGAATCCGCCATTTGGGATGCAGACACTATGTCATGTGATAGAATGTTTCCCGTGATAAAACTGCACACCAACATAGAGGTTAATGTTGGTTCCCTTATAGTTCCTCATGGGGGAAGACTGTTGTTGTTGGTGGAAGACTGTTGTTGTTGGTGAAAGACTGTTGTTGTTGGTGGAAGACTGTTGTTATTGGTGGAAGACTGTTGTTGTTGGTGGAAGACTGTTGTTATTGGTGGAAGACTGTTGTTGTTGGTGGAAGACTGTTGTTGTTGGTGGAAGACTGTTGTTGTTGGTGGAAGACTGTTGTTGTTGAGGAAAACCCTCAAGTAAAAAACAATGGTCCTTCCTAATATTGAGTTGCAACAGTGGCTTTATCATTCATGCTACTAAAGCTTATCTGGATCAAAGAAAGAGAAACAAATAGTCAGAGACAGGGAAACACCTAGGGAGGCGAGCGAGGACATGGTGGATTCGCATGAATGTATAAGTAGCAAGATCTTAGCCATTACCCCTAAAAAAAAAAGCACTATCAATTTCAATTGTAAAGTTGATATTTCATATTCATTCATGCATGCAGAGATAGAGAGAGAGAGAGAGGGAGGGAGGGAGGGAGAGAGAGAGAGAGAGAGAGAGAGAGAGAGAGAGAGAGAGAGAGAGAGAGAGAGAGAGAGAGAGAGAAAAGGAGAAAAACAAAAGAAAGAGAGAGGTGGAGAGAAGGAGAGAGGTGAGGTGAACGCTGTGCTGAGGAATACACTGAAAGAGCAAACCACTGCATTTAACCACAGTAAAATGACTGGAAACATAGACAAGTACAAACAGACCTCCTATGACCTCTGCGAGACAGAGGCAAAAGACAGTACAGGGACAAAGTGGAGTCGCAATTCAACGACTCAGACAAAAGACGTGTACGGCAGGGACTTATCACGGATTGTATAGAAGAAACCAGCCACGTTGTGGAAACAGATGCTTCACTGCCAGACAAGCCAAACATCTTTTTCACCCACTTCGAGGAAAACAGAGACGCCTACGTGGGCCCCCGCTTCTCACGAGAACTGCAGGCTCCCAATCTCTGTAGCCTACTTGATTAGGACCTTCAAGCGTGTTTTCCCTCGCAAGGCTGCTGGTCCAGATGGCATCCCAATCCGCATCCTTAGTGCATGCGCAGTCCACCTGGCTGGAGTGTTTACAGACATTTTGAACCTCTCACTATCCCAGTCTGTCATCCCCACTTGCTTTAAGATGGCCACCATTGTTCCCAAGCAAGCAAAGGTAACTGAACTAAATGACTACTGCCCCGTAGCACAGTTCTGTCATCATGAAGTGCTTTGAAAGGCAAATCGAGGACCATATCCCCTCGGGGGCCCCCCACGGTGTGTTCTCAGCCCCCTCTGTTGGTGAACATCACTGAGGACCTGAAATGGTCTCGCCACACCGACATCGTGGTGAAGAAAGCGCAACAACGCCTCTGCAACCTCAGGTGTCTGAAAAAATTCAACATGGCCCCATAAACATTCACAAACTTCTACAGATGCACCATTGAGAGCATTCTGTCGGGTTGCATCACACCTGGTACGGCAACCGCTCCACCCTCAACCTCATGGCTCTCCAGAGGGTGGTGCCGTCTGCCCAAAGCATCACCTGGGGCACGCTGCCTGCCCTCCAGGACACCTACAGCACCCGATGTCAAAGGAAGACCTAGAAGATCACCCGAGCCACGCACTGTTCACTTGGCTATCATCTGACAGATGGAGACCGTACAGGTGCATCAGAGCTAAGACCGAGAGACTAAAAAACAGCTTCTATTACCAGGCCATCAGACTGTTGAACAGCCATCACTAGCCATCTACCAGGTGATGCACACTCTCTCACACAAAACACAG
>CM042397.1:9076103-9106103 GCA_023634145.1 Thymallus thymallus | reverse complement strand
GAGGGCCCACGTGCCAGTCTAGAGTTAAGTAGTGCAACACTTACAGTACCATCACACCTGGGTCGACCACAATATCAAACTCCTTTTTGGGGGCCGAGGGTTAAAACGTTTGAAAACCACTGGGATACATGATATTGGTAACAAATGGAGTTGTGTTGGATACAGTATTTCTTACAATCTTCTATTTTGACTGGAATTGTGTAATAGTTGAAGGGGTAGTAGTTGAAGGGGTAATAGTTGAAGGGATTATAGTTGAAGGGGTAATAGTTGAAGGGGTAGTAGTGGAAGGGGTAATAGTTGAAGGGGTAGTAGTTGAAGGTGTAGTAGTGGAAGGGGTAATAGTTGAAGGTGTAGTAGTGGAAGGGGTCATAGTTGAAGGTGTAATAGTTGAAGGGTAGTAGTTGAAGGTGTAGTAGTTGAAAGGGTAATAGTGGAAGGGGTAATAGTTGAAGGGGTAATAGTTGAAGACGTAGTAGTTGAAGATGTAGTAGTTGAAAGGGTAATAGTGGAAGGGGTAATAGTTGAAGGGGTAATAGTTGAAGGGATAATAGTTGAAGGGGTAATAGTTGAAGGGGTAGTAGTGGAAGGGGTAATAGTTGAAGGGGTAGTAGTTGAAGGTGTAGTAGTGGAAGGGGTAATAGTTGAAGGTGTAGTAGTGGAAGGGGTAATAGTTGAAGGTGTAGTAGTTGAAGGGGTAATAGTTGAAGGGGTAATAGTTGAAGGGGTAGTAGTTGAAGGTGTAGTAGTTGAAGGGGTAATAGTTGAAGGTGTAGTAGTTGAAGGGGTAATAGTTGAAGTTGTAGTAGTGGAAGGGGTAATAGTTTAAGGTGTAGTAGTGGAAGGGGTAATAGTTGAAGGGGTAGTAGTAGAAGGGGTAATAGTTGAAGGGGTAATAGTTGAAGGGGTAATAGTTGAAGGGTTAATAGTTGAAGGTGTAGTAGTTGAAGGGGTAATAGTTGAAGGTGTAGTAGTGGAAGGGGTAATAGTGGAAGGGGTAATAGTTGAAGGTGTAGTAGTGGAAGGGGTAATAGTTGAAGTTGTAGTAGTTGAAGGGATAATAGTTGAAGTGGTAATAGTTGAAGGGGTAGTAGTGGAAGGGGTAGTAGTTGAAGGTGTAGTAGTTGAAGGGGTAATAGTTGAAGGGGTAATAGTTGAAGGGGTAGTAGTTGAAGGTGTAGTAGTTGAAGGGGTAATAGTTGAAGGTGTAGTAGTTGAAGGGATAATAGTTGAAGGTGTAGTAGTTGAAGGGATAATAGTTGAAGGGGTAGTAGTTGAAGGGGTAGTAGTGGAAGGGGTAGTAGTTGAAGGTGTAGTAGTGGAAGGGGTAATAGTTGAAGGTGTTGTAGTGGAAGGGGTAATAGTTGAAGTAGTAGTAGTTGAAGGGGTAATAGTTGAAGGGGTAATAGTTGAAGGGTAGTAGTTGAAGGTGTAGTAGTTGAAAGGATAATAGTGGAAGGGGTAATAGTTGAAGGGGTAATAGTTGAAGGCGTAGTAGTTGAAGATGTAGTAGTTGAAAGGGTAATAGTGGAAGGGATAATAGTTGAAGGGGTAATAGTTGAAGGGATAATAGTTGAAGGGGTAATAGTTGAAGGGGTAGTAGTGGAAGGGGTAATAGTTGAAGGGATAGTAGTGGAAGGGGTAATAGTTGAAGGTGTAGTAGTTGAAGGGGTAATAGTTGAAGGGGTAATAGTTGAAGGTGTAGTAGTGGAAGGGGTAATAGTGGAAGGGGTAATAGTTGAAGGTGTAGTAGTGGAAGGGGTAATAGTTGAAGGTGTAGTAGTTGAAGGGATAATAGTTGAAGTGGTAATAGTTGAAGGGGTAGTAGTGGAAGGGGTAATAGTTGAAGGTGTAGTAGTTGAAGGGGTAATAGTTGAAGGGGTAATAGTTGAAGGGGTAGTAGTTGAAGGTGTAGTAGTTGAAGGGGTAATAGTTGAAGGTGTAGTAGTTGAAGGGGTAATAGTTGAAGGTGTAGTAGTTGAAGGGATAATAGTTGAAGGGGTAATAGTTGAAGGCGTAGTAGTTGAAGATGTAGTAGTTGAAAGGGTAATAGTGGAAGGGGTAATAGTTGAAGAGGTAGTAGTTGAAGGGATAATAGTTGAAGGGGTATTAGTTGAAGGGGTAGTAGTGGAAGGGGTAATAGTTGAAGGGGTAGTAGTTGAAGGTGTAGTAGTGGAAGTGGTAATAGTTGAAGGTGTTGTAGTGGAAGGGGTAATAGTTGAAGGTGTAGTAGTTGAAGGGGTAATAGTTGAAGGGGTAATTGTTGAAGGGTAGTAGTTGAAGGTGTAGTAGTTGAAAGGGTAATAGTGGAAGGGGTAATAGTTGAAGGGGTAATAGTTGAAGGCGTAGTAGTTGAAGATGTAGTAGTTGAAAGGGTAATAGTGGAAGGGGTAATAGTTGAAGGGGTAATAGTTGAAGGGATAATAGTTGAAGGGGTAATAGTTGAAGGGGTAGTAGTGGAAGGGGTAATAGTTGAAGGGGTAGTAGTTGAAGGTGTAGTAGTGGAAGGGGTAATAGTTGAAGGTGTAGTAGTGGAAGGGGTAATAGTTGAAGGTGTAGTAGTTGAAGGGGTAATAGTTGAAGGGGTAATAGTTGAAGGGGTAGTAGTTGAAGGTGTAGTAGTTGAAGGGGTAATAGTTGAAGGTGTAGTAGTTGAAGGGGTAATAGTTGAAGTTGTAGTAGTGGAAGGGGTAATAGTTTAAGGTGTAGTAGTGGAAGGGGTAATAGTTGAAGGGGTAGTAGTAGAAGGGGTAATAGTTGAAGGGGTAATAGTTGAAGGGGTAATAGTTGAAGGGTTAATAGTTGAAGGTGTAGTAGTTGAAGGGGTAATAGTTGAAGGTGTAGTAATGGAAGGGGTAATAGTGGAAGGGGTAATAGTTGAAGGTGTAGTAGTGGAAGGGGTAATAGTTGAAGGTGTAGTAGTTGAAGGGATTATAGTTGAAGTGGTAATAGTTGAAGGGGTAGTAGTGGAAGGGGTAGTAGTTGAAGGTGTAGTAGTTGAAGGGGTAATAGTTGAAGGGGTAATAGTTGAAGGGGTAGTAGTTGAAGGTGTAGTAGTTGAAGGGGTAATAGTTGAAGGTGTAGTAGTTGAAGGGATAATAGTTGAAGGGGTAGTAGTGGAAGGGGTAGTAGTTGAAGGTGTAGTAGTTGAAGGGGTAATAGTTGAAGGGGTAGTAGTGGAAGGGGTAGTAGTTGAAGGGGTAGTAGTTGAAGGGGTAATAGTTGAAGGTGTAGTAGTTGAAAGGATAATAGTTGAAGGGGTTATAGTTGAAGGTGTTGTAGTTGAAGGGGTAATAGTTGAAGGGTAGTAGTTGAAGGGGTAATAGTTGAAGATGTAGTAGTGGAAGGGGTAATAGTTGAAGATGTAATAGTTGAAGGGGTAATAGTTGAAGGGGTAATAGTTGAAGGCGTAATAGTTGAAGATGTAGTAGTTGAAAGGGTAATAGTGGAAGGGGTAATAGTTGAAGGGGTAATAGTTGAAGGTATAGTAGTTGAAGGGATAATAGTGGAAGGGGTAATAGTTGAAGGGGTAGTAGTTGAAGGGTAATAGTTGAAGGGGTAGTAGTTGAAGTTGTAGTAGTGGAAGGGGTAGTAGTTGAAGGGGTAATAGTTGAAGGGGTAGTAGTTTAAGGGGTGGTAGTGGAAGGGGTAATAGTTGAAGGGGTAGTAGTTGAAGGGGTAATAGTTGAAGGGGTAATAGTTGAAGGTATAGTAGTGGAAGGGGTAATAGTTGAAGATGTAGTAGTGGAAGGGGTAATAGTTGAAGGTGTAGTAGTTGAAGGGGTAATAGTTGAAGGTATAGTAGTTGAAGGGATAATAGTGGAAGGGGTAATAGTTGAAGGGGTAGTAGTTGAAGGGTAATAGTTGAAGGGGTAGTAGTTGAAGTTGTAGTAGTGGAAGGGGTAGTAGTTGAAGGGGTAATAGTTGAAGGGGTAGTAGTTTAAGGGGTGGTAGTGGAAGGGGTAATAGTTGAAGGGGTAATAGTTGAAGGGGTAGTAGTTTAAGGGGTGGTAGTGGAAGGGGTAATAGTTGAAGGGGTAGTAGTTGAAGGGGTAGTAGTGGAAGGGGTAATAGTTGAAGGTATAGTAGTGGAAGGGGTAATAGTTGAAGATGTAGTAGTGGAAGGGGTAATAGTTGAAGGTGTAGTAGTTGAAGGGGTGATAGTTGAATGGGTTGTAGTTGAAGGGGTAGTAGTTGAAGGGGTAATAGTTGAAGGGGTAATAGTTGAAGGGGTAGTAGTTTAAGGGGTAATAGTTGAAGGGGTAATAGTTGAAGATGTAGTAGTGGAAGGGGTAATAGTTGAAGGTGTAGTAGTTGAAGGGGTAATAGTTGAAGGAGAGTAGTTGAAGGGGTAGTAGTGGAAGGGGTAGTAATTGAAGGGGTAATAGTTGAAGGGGTAGTAGTGGAAGGGGTTATAGTTGAAGGTGTAGAAGTGGAAGGGGTTATAGTTTAAGGGGTAGTAGTGGAAGGGGTTATAGTTGAAGGGGTAGTAGTGGAAGGGGTAATAGTTTAAGGGGTAGTAGTGGAAGGGGTAATAGTTGAAGGTGTAGTAGTGGAAGGGGTAATAGTTGAAGGTGTAGTAGTTGAAGGGGTAATAGTTGAAGGGGGAGTAGTTGAATGGGTAGTAGTGGAAGGGGCAGTAATTGAAGGGGTAGTAGTTGAAGGGGTAATAGTTGAAGGGCAAATAGTTGAAGGGGTGGTAGTGGAAGGTGTAGTAGTGGAAGGGGTAATAGTTGAAGATGTAGTAGTGGAAGGGGTAATAGTTGAAGGTGTAGTAGTTGAAGGGGTAATAGTTGAATGGATAGTAGTTGAAGGTGTTGTAGTTGAAGCGGTAATAGTTGAAGGAGTTATAGTTGAAGGTGTTGTAGTTGAAGGGGTAATAGTTGATGGGTAGTAGTTGAAGGGGTAGTAGTTGAAGGGGTAATAGTTGAAGGTGTAGTAGTGGAAGGGGTAATAGTTGAAGGTGTAGTAGTGGAAGGGGTAATAGTTGAAGGGGTAGTAGTTGAAGGGGTAGTAGTGGAAGGGGTAGTAGTTGAAGGGGTAGTAGTTGAAGGGGTAATAGTTGAAGGGATAATAGTTGAAGGGGTAATAGTTGAAGGGGTAGTAGTTGAAGGGGTAGTAGTGGAAGGGGTAGTAGTTGAAGGGGTAGTAGTTGAAGGGGTAATAGTTGAAGGGATAATAGTTGAAGGGGTAGTAGTGGAAGGGGTAATAGTTGAAGGGGTAGTAGTTGAAGGTGTAGTAGTGGAAGGGGTAATAGTTGAAGGTGTAGTAGTGGAAGGGGTAATAGTTGAAGTGTAGTAGTTGAAGGGGTTATAGTTTAAGGGGTAGTAGTTGAAGGTGTAGTAGTGGAAGGGGTAATAGTTGAAGGTGTAGTAGTGGAAGGGGTAATAGTTGAAGTGTAGTAGTTGAAGGGGTTATAGTTTAAGGGGTAGTAGTGGAAGGGGTTATAGTTGAAGGGGTAGTAGTGGAAGGGGTAATAGTTTAAGGGGTAGTAGTGGAAGGGGTAATAGTTGAAGGTGTAGTAGTGGAAGGGGTAATAGTTGAAGGTGTAGTAGTTGAAGGGGTAATAGTTGAAGGGGGAGTAGTTGAATGGGTAGTAGTGGAAGGGGCAGTAATTGAAGGGGTAGTAGTTGAAGGGGTAATAGTTGAAGGGCAAATAGTTGAAGGGGTGGTAGTGGAAGGTGTAGTAGTGGAAGGGGTAATAGTTGAAGCTGTAGTAGTGGAAGGGGTAATAGTTGAAGGTGTAGTAGTTGAAGGGGTAATAGTTGAAGGGATAGTAGTTGAAGGTGTTGTAGTTGAAGCGGTAATAGTTGAAGGGGTTATAGTTGAAGGTGTTGTAGTTGAAGGGGTAATAGTTGATGGGTAGTAGTTGAAGGGGTAGTAGTTGAAGGGGTAATAGTTGAAGGGGTAATAGTTGAAGGGGTAATAGTTGAAGGTGTAGTAGTGGAAGGGGTAATAGTGGAAGGGGTAATAGTTGAAGGTGTAGTAGTGGAAGGGGTAATAGTTGAAGGTGTAGTAGTGGAAGGGGTAATATTTGAAGGGGTAGTAGTTGAAGGGGTAGTAGTGGAAGGGGTAGTAGTTGAAGGGGTAGTAGTTGAAGGGGTAATAGTTGAAGGGATAATAGTTGAAGGGGTAGTAGTGGAAGGGGTAATAGATGAAGATGTAGTAGTGGAAGGGGTAATAGTTGAAGGGGTAGTAGTTGAAGGTGTAGTAGTGGAAGGGGTAATAGTTGAAGGTGTAGTAGTGGAAGGGGTAATAGTTGAAGTGTAGTAGTTGAAGGGGTTATAGTTTAAGGGGTAGTAGTTGAAGGTGTAGTAGTGGAAGGGGTAATAGTTGAAGGTGTAGTAGTGGAAGGGGTAATAGTTGAAGTGTAGTAGTTGAAGGGGTTATAGTTTAAGGGGTAGTAGTGGAAGGGGTTATAGTTGAAGGGGTAGTAGTGGAAGGGGTAATAGTTTAAGGGGTAGTAGTGGAAGGGGTAATAGTTGAAGGTGTAGTAGTGGAAGGGGTAATAGTTGAAGGTGTAGTAGTTGAAGGGATAATAGTTGAAGGGGGAGTAGTTGAATGGGTAGTAGTGGAAGGGGCAGTAATTGAAGGGGTAGTAGTTGAAGGGGTAATAGTTGAAGGGCAAATAGTTGAAGGGGTGGTAGTGGAAGGTGTAGTAGTGGAAGGGGTAATAGTTGAAGCTGTAGTAGTGGAAGGGGTAATAGTTGAAGGTGTAGTAGTTGAAGGGGTAATAGTTGAAGGGATAGTAGTTGAAGGTGTTGTAGTTGAAGCGGTAATAGTTGAAGGGGTTATAGTTGAAGGTGTTGTAGTTGAAGGGGTAATAGTTGATGGGTAGTAGTTGAAGGGGTAGTAGTTGAAGGGGTAATAGTTGAAGGGGTAATAGTTGAAGGTGTAGTAGTGGAAGGGGTAATAGTGGAAGGGGTAATAGTTGAAGGTGTAGTAGTGGAAGGGGTAATAGTTGAAGGTGTAGTAGTGGAAGGGGTAATATTTGAAGGGGTAGTAGTTGAAGGGGTAGTAGTGGAAGGGGTAGTAGTTGAAGGGGTAGTAGTTGAAGGGGTAATACTTGAAGGGATAATAGTTGAAGGGGTAGTAGTGGAAGGGGTAATAGTTGAAGGGGTAGTAGTTGAAGGTGTAGTAGTGGAAGGGGTAATAGTTGAAGGTGTAGTAGTGGAAGGGGTAATAGTTGAAGTGTAGTAGTTGAAGGGATAATAGTTGAAGGGGTTATAGTTGAAGGTGTTGTAGTTGAAGGGGTAGTAGTTGAAGGGGTAGTAGTTGAAGGGGTAATAGTTGAAGGTGTAGTAGTGGAAGGGGTAATAGTTGAAGGTAAAATAGTTGAAGGGGTAATAGTTGAAGGCGTAGTAGTTGAAGATGTAGTAGTTGAAAGGGTAATAGTGGAAGGGGTAATAGTTGAAGGGGTAGTAGTTGAAGGTGTAGTAGTTGAAGGGGTAATAGTGGAAGGGGAAGTAGTTGAAGGGGTAATAGTTGAAGGTGTAGTAGTGGAAGGGGTAATAGTTGAAGGTGTAGTAGTGGAAGGGGTAATAGTTTAAGGGGTAGTAGTGGAAGGGGTAATAGTTGAAGGTGTAGTAGTGGAAGGGGTAATAGTTGAAGGTGTAGTAGTTGAAGGGGTAATAGTTGAAGGGGGAGTAGTTGAATGGGTAGTAGTGGAAGGGGCAGTAATTGAAGGGGTAGTAGTTGAAGGGGTAATAGTTGAAGGGGTAATAGTTGAAGGGGTGGTAGTGGAAGGTGTAGTAGTGGAAGGGGTAATAGTTGAAGCTGTAGTAGTGGAAGGGGTAATAGTTGAAGGTGTAGTAGTTGAAGGGGTAATAGTTGAAGAGATAGTAGTTGAAGGTGTTGTAGTTGAAGCGGTAATAGTTGAAGGGATTATAGTTGAAGGTGCTGTAGTTGAAGGGGTAATAGTTGATGGGTAGTAGTTGAAGGGGTAGTAGTTGAAGGGGTAATAGTTGAAGGGGTAATAGTTGAAGGGGTAATAGTTGAAGGTGTAGTAGTGGAAGGGGTAATAGTGGAAGGGGTAATAGTTGAAGGTGTAGTAGTGGAAGGGTTAATAGTTGAAGGTGTAGTAGTGGAAGGGGTAATAGTTGAAGGGGTAGTAGTTGAAGGGGTAGTAGTGGAAGGGGTAGTAGTTGAAGGGGTAGTAGTTGAAGGGGTAATAGTTGAAGGGATAATAGTTGAAGGGGTAATAGTTGAAGGGGTAGTAGTGGAAGGGGTAATAGTTGAAGGGGTAGTAGTTGAAGGTGTAGTAGTGGAAGGGGTAATAGTTGAAGGTGTAGTAGTGGAAGGGGTAATAGTTGAAAGTTTAGTAGTGGAAGGGGTCATAGTTGAAGTGTTGTAGTTGAAGGGATAATAGTTGAAGGGGTTATAGTTGAAGGTGTTGTAGTTGAAGGGGTAATAGTTGAAGGGTTAGTAGTGGAAGGGGTAATAGTTGAAGGTAAAATAGTTGAAGGGGTAATAGTTGAAGGTGTAGTAGTGGAAGGGGTAATATTTGAAGGGGTAGTAGTTGAAGGGGTAGTAGTGGAAGGGGTAGTAGTTGAAGGGGTAGTAGTTGAAGGGGTAATAGTTGAAGGGATAATAGTTGAAGGGGTAGTAGTGGAAGGGGTAATAGTTGAAGGGGTAGTAGTTGAAGGTGTAGTAGTGGAAGGGGTAATAGTTGAAGGTGTAGTAGTGGAAGGGGTAATAGTTGAAGTGTAGTAGTTGAAGGGTTAATAGTTGAAGGGGTTATAGTTGAAGGTGTTGTAGTTGAAGGGGTAGTAGTTGAAGGGGTAGTAGTTGAAGGGGTAATAGTTGAAGATGTAGTAGTGGAAGGGGTAATAGTTGAAGGTAAAATAGTTGAAGGGGTAATAGTTGAAGGCGTAGTAGTTGAAGATGTAGTAGTTGAAAGGGTAATAGTGGAAGGGGTAATAGTTGAAGGGGTAGTAGTTGAAGGTGTAGTAGTTGAAGGGGTAATAGTGGAAGGGGTAGTAGTTGAAGGGGTAATAGTTGAAGGTGTAGTAGTGGAAGGGGTAATAGTTGAAGGTGTAGTAGTGGAAGGGGTAATAGTTTAAGGGGTAGTAGTGGAAGGGGTAATAGTTGAAGGTGTAGTAGTGGAAGGGGTAATAGTTGAAGGTGTAGTAGTTGAAGGGGTAATAGTTGAAGGGGGAGTAGTTGAATGGGTAGTAGTGGAAGGGGCAGTAATTGAAGGGGTAGTAGTTGAAGGGGTAATAGTTGAAGGGGTAATAGTTGAAGGGGTGGTAGTGGAAGGTGTAGTAGTGGAAGGGGTAATAGTTGAAGCTGTAGTAGTGGAAGGGGTAATAGTTGAAGGTGTAGTAGTTGAAGGGGTAATAGTTGAAGAGATAGTAGTTGAAGGTGTTGTAGTTGAAGCGGTAATAGTTGAAGGGATTATAGTTGAAGGTGTTGTAGTTGAAGGGGTAATAGTTGATGGGTAGTAGTTGAAGGGGTAGTAGTTGAAGGGGTAATAGTTGAAGGGGTAATAGTTGAAGGGGTAATAGTTGAAGGTGTAGTAGTGGAAGGGGTAATAGTGGAAGGGGTAATAGTTGAAGGTGTAGTAGTGGAAGGGTTAATAGTTGAAGGTGTAGTAGTGGAAGGGGTAATAGTTGAAGGGGTAGTAGTTGAAGGGGTAGTAGTGGAAGGGGTAGTAGTTGAAGGGGTAGTAGTTGAAGGGGTAATAGTTGAAGGGATAATAGTTGAAGGGGTAATAGTTGAAGGGGTAGTAGTGGAAGGGGTAATAGTTGAAGGGGTAGTAGTTGAAGGTGTAGTAGTGGAAGGGGTAATAGTTGAAGGTGTAGTAGTGGAAGGGGTAATAGTTGAAGGTGTAGTAGTGGAAGGGGTCATAGTTGAAGTGTTGTAGTTGAAGGGATAATAGTTGAAGGGGTTATAGTTGAAGGTGTTGTAGTTGAAGGGGTAATAGTTGAAGGGTTAGTAGTGGAAGGGGTAATAGTTGAAGGTAAAATAGTTGAAGGGGTAATAGTTGAAGGCGTAGTAGTTGAAGATGTAGTAGTTGAAAGGGTAATAGTGGAAGGGGTAATAGTTGAAGGGGTAGTAGTTGAAGGTGTAGTAGTTGAAGGGGTAATAGTGGAAGGGGTAGTAGTTGAAGGGGTAATAGTTGAAGGTGTAGTAGTGGAAGGGGTAATAGTTGAAAGTGTAGTAGTGGAAGGGGTAGTAGTGGAAGGGGTAATAGTTGAAGGGGTAGTAGTGGAAGGGGTAATAGTTGAAGCTGTAGTAGTGGAAGGGGTAGTAGTTGAAGGGGTAATAGTTGAAGGGGTAGTAGTTTAAGGGGTGGTAGTGGAAGGGGTAATAGTTGAAGGGGTAGTAGTTGAAGGGAGAGTAGTTGAAGGGGTAGTAGTGGAAGGGGTAGTAGTGGAAGGGGTAATAGTTGAAGATGTAGTAGTGGAAGGGGTAATAGTTGAAGGTGTAGTAGTTGAATTGTGATAGTTGAATGGGTTGTAGTTGAAGGGGTAGTAGTTGAAGGGGTAACAGTTGAAAGGGGTAATAGTTGAAGGGGTAGTAGTTGAAGGGGTAATAGTTGAAGGGGTAATAGTTGAAGATGTAGTAGTGGAAGGGGTAATAGTTGAAGTTGTAGTAGTTGAAGGGGTAATAGTTGAAGGAGAGTAGTTGAAGGGGTAGTAGTGGAAGGGGTAGTAATTGAAGGGGTAGTAGTTGAAGGGGTAATAGTTGAAGGGGTAATAGTTGAAGGGGTAGTAGTGGAAGGGGTTATAGTTGAAGGTGTAGTAGTGGAAGGGGTAATAGTTGAAGGGGTAGTAGTTGAAGGGGTAGTAGTTGAAGGGGTTGTAGTTGAAGGTGTAGTAGTTGAAGGGGTAATAGTTTAAGGGGTAGTAGTGGAAGGGGTAATAGTTGAAGGTGTAGTAGTGGAAGGGGTAATAGTTGAAGGGGGAGTAGTTGAAGAGGTAGTAGTGGAAGGGGTAGTAATTGAAGGGGTAGTAGTTGAAGGGGTAATAGTTGAAGGGGTAATAGTTGAAGGGGTGGTAGTGGAAGGTGTAGTAGTGGAAGGGGTAATAGTTGAAGGGGGAGTAGTTGAAGAGGTAGTAGTGGAAGGGGTAGTAATTGAAGGGGTAGTAGTTGAAGGGGTAATAGTTGAAGGTGTAGTAGTGGAAGGGGTAGTAGTGGAAGGGGTAATAGTTGAAGGGGTAGTAGTGGAAGGGGTAATAGTTGAAGCTGTAGTAGTGGAAGGGGTAGTAGTTGAAGGGGTAATAGTTGAAGGGGTAGTAGTTTAAGGGGTGGTAGTGGAAAGGGTAATAGTTGAAGGGGTAGTAGTTGAAGGGGTAGTAGTTGAAGGGGTAGTAGTGGAAGGGGTAGTAGTGGAAGGGGTAATAGTTGAAGGTGTAGTAGTGGAAGGGGTAATAGTTGAAGATGTAGTAGTGGAAGGGGTAATAGTTGAAGGTGTAGTAGTTGAAGGGGTGATAGTTGAACGGGTTGTAGTTGAAGGGGTAGTAGTTGAAGGGGTAATAGTTGAAGGGGTAATAGTTGAAGGGGTAGTAGTTGAAGGGGTAATAGTTGAAGGGGTAATAGTTGAAGGTGTAGTAGTGGAAGGGGTAATAGTTGAAGGGGTAGTAGTTGAAGGGGTAATAGTTGAAGCTGTAGTAGTGGAAGGGGTAATAGTTGAAGGTAAAATAGTTGAAGGGGTAATAGTTGAAGGCGTAGTAGTTGAAGCTGTAGTAGTTGAAAGGGTAATAGTGGAAGGGGTAATAGTTGAAGGGGTAGTAGTTGAAGGTGTAGTGGTTGAAGGGGTAATAGTGGAAGGGGTAGTAGTTGAAGGGGTAATAGTTGAAGGTGTAGTAGTGGAAGGGGTAATAGTTGAAGGTGTAGTAGTGGAAGGGGTAGTAGTGGAAGGGGTAATAGTTGAAGGGGTAGTAGTGGAAGGGGTAATAGTTGAAGCTGTAGTAGTGGAAGGGGTAGTAGTTGAAGGGGTAATAGTTGAAGGGGTAGTAGTTTAAGGGGTGGTAGTGGAAGGGGTAATAGTTGAAGGGGTAGTAGTTGAAGGGAGAGTAGTTGAAGGGGTAGTAGTGGAAGGGGTAGTAGTGGAAGGGGTAATAGTTGAAGATGTAGTAGTGGAAGGGGTAATAGTTGAAGGTGTAGTAGTTGAAGGGTGATAGTTGAATGGGTTGTAGTTGAAGGGGTAGTAGTTGAAGGGGTAACAGTTGAAAGGGGTAATAGTTGAAGGGGTAGTAGTTGAAGGGGTAATAGTTGAAGGGGTAATAGTTGAAGATGTAGTAGTGGAAGGGGTAATAGTTGAAGTTGTAGTAGTTGAAGGGGTAATAGTTGAAGGAGAGTAGTTGAAGGGGTAGTAGTGGAAGGGGTAGTAATTGAAGGGGTAGTAGTTGAAGGGGTAATAGTTGAAGGGGTAATAGTTGAAGGGGTAGTAGTGGAAGGGGTTATAGTTGAAGGTGTAGTAGTGGAAGGGGTAATAGTTGAAGGGGTAGTAGTTGAAGGGGTAGTAGTTGAAGGGGTTGTAGTTGAAGGTGTAGTAGTTGAAGGGGTAATAGTTTAAGGGGTAGTAGTGGAAGGGGTAATAGTTGAAGGTGTAGTAGTGGAAGGGGTAATAGTTGAAGGGGGAGTAGTTGAAGAGGTAGTAGTGGAAGGGGTAGTAATTGAAGGGGTAGTAGTTGAAGGGGTAATAGTTGAAGGGGTAATAGTTGAAGGGGTGGTAGTGGAAGGTGTAGTAGTGGAAGGGGTAATAGTTGAAGGGGGAGTAGTTGAAGAGGTAGTAGTGGAAGGGGTAGTAATTGAAGGGGTAGTAGTTGAAGGGGTAATAGTTGAAGGTGTAGTAGTGGAAGGGGTAGTAGTGGAAGGGGTAATAGTTGAAGGGGTAGTAGTGGAAGGGGTAATAGTTGAAGCTGTAGTAGTGGAAGGGGTAGTAGTTGAAGGGGTAATAGTTGAAGGGGTAGTAGTTTAAGGGGTGGTAGTGGAAGGGGTAATAGTTGAAGGGGTAGTAGTTGAAGGGGTAGTAGTTGAAGGGGTAGTAGTGGAAGGGGTAGTAGTGGAAGGGGTAATAGTTGAAGGTGTAGTAGTGGAAGGGGTAATAGTTGAAGGTGTAGTAGTGGAAGGGGTAATAGTTGAAGGTGTAGTAGTTGAAGGGGTGATAGTTGAACGGGTTGTAGTTGAAGGGGTAGTAGTTGAAGGGGTAATAGTTGAAGGGGTAATAGCTGAAGGGGTAGTAGTTGAAGGGGTAATAGTTGAAGGGGTAATAGTTGAAGGTGTAGTAGTGGAAGGGGTAATAGTTGAAGTTGTAGTAGTTGAAGGGGAAATAGTTGAAGGAGAGTAGTTGAAGGGGTGATAGTTGAACGGGTTGTAGTTGAAGGGGTAGTAGTTGAAGGGGTAATAGTTGAAGGGGTAATAGTTGAAGGGGTAGTAGTTGAAGGGGTAATAGTTGAAGATGTAGTAGTGGAAGGGGTAATAGTTGAAGGTAAAATAGTTGAAGGGGTAATAGTTGAAGGCGTAGTAGTTGAAGATGTAGTAGTTGAAAGGGTAATAGTGGAAGGGGTAATAGTTGAAGGGGTAGTAGTTGAAGGTGTAGTAGTTGAAGGGGTAATAGTGGAAGGGGTAGTAGTTGAAGGGGTAATAGTTGAAGGTGTAGTAGTGGAAGGGGTAATAGTTGAAAGTGTAGTAGTGGAAGGGGTAGTAGTGGAAGGGGTAATAGTTGAAGGGGTAGTAGTGGAAGGGGTAATAGTTGAAGCTGTAGTAGTGGAAGGGGTAGTAGTTGAAGGGATAATAGTTGAAGGGGTAGTAGTTTAAGGGGTGGTAGTGGAAGGGGTAATAGTTGAAGGGGTAGTAGTTGAAGGGGTAGTAGTTGAAGGGGTAGTAGTGGAAGGGGTAGTAGTGGAAGGGGTAATAGTTGAAGATGTAGTAGTGGAAGGGGTAATAGTTGAAGATGTCGTAGTGGAAGGGGTAATAGTTGAAGGTGTAGTAGTTGAAGGGTGATAGTTGAATGGGTTGTAGTTGAAGGGGTAGTAGTTGAAGGGGTAATAGTTGAAAGGGGTAATAGTTGAAGGGGTAGTAGTTGAAGGGGTAATAGTTGAAGGGGTAATAGTTGAAGGTGTAGTAGTGGAAGGGGTAATAGTTGATGGGTAGTAGTTGAAGGGGTAGTAGTTGAAGGGGTAATAGTTGAAGGGGTAATAGTTGAAGGGGTAATAGTTGAAGGTGTAGTAGTTGAAGGGGTAATAGTTGAAGGGGTAATAGTTGAAGGGGTAGTAGTTGAAGGGGTAATAGTTGAAGGGGTAATAGTTGAAGGTGTAGTAGTGGAAGGGGTAATAGTTGAAGTTGTAGTAGTTGAAGGGGAAATAGTTGAAGGAGAGTAGTTGAAGGGGTGATAGTTGAACGGGTTGTAGTTGAAGGGGTAGTAGTTGAAGCGGTAATAGTTGAAGGGGTAATAGTTGAAGGGGTAGTAGTTGAAGGGGTAATAGTTGAAGATGTAGTAGTGGAAGGGGTAATAGTTGAAGGTAAAATAGTTGAAGGGGTAATAGTGGAAGGGGTAATAGTTGAAGGGGTAGTAGTGGAAGGGGTAATAGTTGAAGCTGTAGTAGTGGAAGGGGTAGTAGTTGAAGGGGTAATAGTTGAAGGGGTAGTAGTTTAAGGGGTGGTAGTGGAAGGGGTAATAGTTGAAGGGGTAGTAGTTGAAGGGGTAGTAGTTGAAGGGGTAGTAGTGGAAGGGGTAGTAGTGGAAGGGGTAATAGTTGAAGGTGTAGTAGTGGAAGGGGTAATAGTTGAAGGTGTAGTAGTGGAAGGGGTAATAGTTGAAGGTGTAGTAGTTGAAGGGGTGATAGTTGAACGGGTTGTAGTTGAAGGGGTAGTAGTTGAAGGGGTAATAGTTGAAGGGGTAATAGTTGAAGGGGTAGTAGTTGAAGGGGTAATAGTTGAAGGGGTAATAGTTGAAGGTGTAGTAGTGGAAGGGGTAATAGTTGAAGATGTCGTAGTGGAAGGGGTAATAGTTGAAGGTGTAGTAGTTGAAGGGTGATAGTTGAATGGGTTGTAGTTGAAGGGGTAGTAGTTGAAGGGGTAATAGTTGAAAGGGGTAATAGTTGAAGGGGTAGTAGTTGAAGGGGTAATAGTTGAAGGGGTAATAGTTGAAGGTGTAGTAGTGGAAGGGGTAATAGTTGATGGGTAGTAGTTGAAGGGGTAGTAGTTGAAGGGGTAATAGTTGAAGGGGTAATAGTTGAAGGGGTAATAGTTGAAGGTGTAGTAGTGGAAGGGGTAATAGTGGAAGGGGTAATAGTTGAAGGTGTAGTAGTGGAAGGGGTAATAGTTGAAGGTGTAGTAGTGGAAGGGGTAATAGTTGAAGGGGTAGTAGTTGAAGGGGTAGTAGTGGAAGGGGTAGTAGTTGAAGGGGTAGTAGTTGAAGGGGTAATAGTTGAAGGGATAATAGTTGAAGGGGTAATAGTTGAAGGGGTAGTAGTGGAAGGGGTAATAGTTGAAGGGGTAGTAGTTGAAGGTGTAGTAGTGGAAGGGGTAATAGTTGAAGGTGTAGTAGTGGAAGGGGTAATAGTTGAAGTGTAGTAGTTGAAGGGATAATAGTTGAAGGGGTTATAGTTGAAGGTGTTGTAGTTGAAGGGGTAATAGTTGAAGGGGTAGTAGTTGAAGGGGTAATAGTTGAAGACGTAGTAGTGGAAGGGGTAATAGTTGAAGGTAAAATAGTTGAAGGGGTAATAGTTGAAGACGTAGTAGTTGAAGATGTAGTAGTTGAAAGGGTAATAGTGGAAGGGGTAATAGTTGAAGGGGTAGTAGTTGAAGGTGTAGTAGTTGAAGGGGTAATAGTGGAAGGGGTAGTAGTTGAAGGGGTAATAGTTGAAGGTGTAGTAGTGGAAGGGGTAATAGTTGAAGGTGTAGTAGTGGAAGGGGTAGTAGTGGAAGGGGTAATAGTTGAAGGGGTAGTAGTGGAAGGGGTAATAGTTGAAGCTGTAGTAGTGGAAGGGGTAGTAGTTGAAGGGGTAATAGTTGAAGGGGTAGTAGTTTAAGGGGTGGTAGTGGAAGGGGTAATAGTTGAAGGGGTAGTAGTTGAAGGGGTAGTAGTTGAAGGGGTAGTAGTGGAAGGGGTAGTAGTGGAAGGGGTAATAGTTGAAGATGTAGTAGTGGAAGGGGTAATAGTTGAAGGTGTAGTAGTTGAAGGGTGATAGTTGAATGGGTTGTAGTTGAAGGGGTAGTAGTTGAAGGGATAATAGTTGAAAGGGGTAATAGTTGAAGGGGTAGTAGTTGAAGGGGTAATAGTTGAAGGGGTAATAGTTGAAGGTGTAGTAGTGGAAGGGGTAATAGTTGAAGTTGTAGTAGTTGAAGGGGTAATAGTTGAAGGAGAGTAGTTGAAGGGGTAGTAGTGGAAAGGGTAGTAATTGAAGGGGTAGTAGTTGAAGGGGTAATAGTTGAAGGGGTAATAGTTGAAGGGGTAGTAGTGGAAGGGGTTATAGTTGAAGGTGTAGTAGTGGAAGGGGTAATAGTTGAAGGGGTAGTAGTTGAAGGGGTAGTAGTTGAAGGGGTAGTAGTTGAAGGTGTAGTAGTTGAAGGGGTAATAGTTTAAGGGGTAGTAGTGGAAGGGGTAATAGTTGAAGGTGTAGTAGTGGAAGGGGTAATAGTTGAAGGGGTAGTAGTTGAAGAGGTAGTAGTGGAAGGGGTAGTAATTGAAGGGGTAGTAGTTGAAGGGGTAATAGTTGAAGGGGTAATAGTTGAAGATGTCGTAGTGGAAGGGGTAATAGTTGAAGGTGTAGTAGTTGAAGGGTGATAGTTGAATGGGTTGTAGTTGAAGGGGTAGTAGTTGAAGGGGTAATAGTTGAAAGGGGTAATAGTTGAAGGGGTAGTAGTTGAAGGGGTAATAGTTGAAGGGGTAATAGTTGAAGGTGTAGTAGTGGAAGGGGTAATAGTTGATGGGTAGTAGTTGAAGGGGTAGTAGTTGAAGGGGTAATAGTTGAAGGGGTAATAGTTGAAGGGGTAATAGTTGAAGGTGTAGTAGTGGAAGGGGTAATAGTGGAAGGGGTAATAGTTGAAGGTGTAGTAGTGGAAGGGGTAATAGTTGAAGGTGTATTAGTGGAAGGGGTAATAGTTGAATGGGTAGTAGTTGAAGGGGTAGTAGTGGAAGGGGTAGTAGTTGAAGGGGTAGTAGTTGAAGGGGTAATAGTTGAAGGGATAATAGTTGAAGGGGTAATAGTTGAAGGGGTAGTAGTGGAAGGGGTAATAGTTGAAGGGGTAGTAGTTGAAGGTGTAGTAGTGGAAGGGGTAATAGTTGAAGGTGTAGTAGTGGAAGGGGTAATAGTTGAAGTGTAGTAGTTGAAGGGGTTATAGTTGAAGGGGTTATAGTTGAAGGTGTTGTAGTTGAAGGGGTAATAGTTGAAGGGGTAGTAGTTGAAGGGGTAATAGTTGAAGATGTAGTAGTGGAAGGGGTAATAGTTGAAAGTAAAATAGTTGAAGGGGTAATAGTTGAAGGCGTAGTAGTTGAAGATGTAGTAGTTGAAAGGGTAATAGTGGAAGGGGTAATAGTTGAAGGGGTAGTAGTTGAAGGTGTAATAGTGGAAGGGGTAATAGTTGAAGAGGTAGTAGTTGAAGGTGTAGTAGTTGAAGGAGTAATAGTGGAAGGGGTAGTAGTTGAAGGGGTAATAGTTGAAGGTGTAGTAGTGGAAGGGGTAATAGTTGAAAGTGTAGTAGTGGAAGGGGTAGTAGTGGAAGGGGTAATAGTTGAAGGGGTAGTAGTGGAAGGGGTAATAGTTGAAGCTGTAGTAGTGGAAGGGGTAGTAGTTGAAGGGGTAATAGTTGAAGGGGTAGTAGTTTAAGGGGTGGTAGTGGAAGGGGTAATAGTTGAAGGGGTAGTAGTTGAAGGGGTAGTAGTTGAAGGGGTAGTAGTGGAAGGGGTAGTAGTGGAAGGGGTAATAGTTGAAGATGTAGTAGTGGAAGGGGTAATAGTTGAAGATGTCGTAGTGGAAGGGGTAATAGTTGAAGGTGTAGTAGTTGAAGGGTGATAGTTGAATGGGTTGTAGTTGAAGGGGTAGTAGTTGAAGGGGTAATAGTTGAAAGGGGTAATAGTTGAAGGGGTAGTAGTTGAAGGGGTAATAGTTGAAGGGGTAATAGTTGAAGGTGTAGTAGTGGAAGGGGTAATAGTTGATGGGTAGTAGTTGAAGGGGTAGTAGTTGAAGGGGTAATAGTTGAAGGGGTAATAGTTGAAGGGGTAATAGTTGAAGGTGTAGTAGTGGAAGGGGTAATAGTGGAAGGGGTAATAGTTGAAGGTGTAGTAGTGGAAGGGGTAATAGTTGAAGGTGTAGTAGTGGAAGGGGTAATAGTTGAAGGGGTAGTAGTTGAAGGGGTAGTAGTGGAAGGGGTAGTAGTTGAAGGGGTAGTAGTGGAAGGGGTAATAGTTGAAGGGATAATAGTTGAAGGGGTAATAGTTGAAGGGGTAGTAGTGGAAGGGGTAATAGTTGAAGGGGTAGTAGTTGAAGGTGTAGTAGTGGAAGGGGTAATAGTTGAAGGTGTAGTAGTGGAAGGGGTAATAGTTGAAGTGTAGTAGTTGAAGGGATAATAGTTGAAGGGGTTATAGTTGAAGGTGTTGTAGTTGAAGGGGTAATAGTTGAAGGGGTAGTAGTTGAAGGGGTAATAGTTGAAGATGTAGTAGTGGAAGGGGTAATAGTTGAAAGTAAAATAGTTGAAGGGGTAATAGTTGAAGGCGTAGTAGTTGAAGATGTAGTAGTTGAAAGGGTAATAGTGGAAGGGGTAATAGTTGAAGGGGTAGTAGTTGAAGGTGTAGTAGTTGAAGGGGTAATAGTGGAAGGGGTAGTAGTTGAAGGGGTAATAGTTGAAGGTGTAGTAGTGGAAGGGGTAATAGTTGAAGGTGTAGTAGTGGAAGGGGTAGTAGTGGAAGGGGTAATAGTTGAAGGGGTAGTAGTGGAAGGGGTAATATTTGAAGCTGTAGTAGTGGAAGGGGTAGTAGTTGAAGGGGTAATAGTTGAAGGGGTAGTAGTTTAAGGGGTGGTAGTGGAAGGGGTAATAGTTGAAGGGGTAGTAGTTGAAGGGGTAGTAGTTGAAGGGGTAGTAGTGGAAGGGGTAGTAGTGGAAGGGGTAATAGTTGAAGATGTAGTAGTGGAAGGGGTAATAGTTGAAGGTGTAGTAGTTGAAGGGTGATAGTTGAATGGGTTGTAGTTGAAGGGGTAGTAGTTGAAGGGGTAATAGTTGAAAGGGGTAATAGATGAAGGGGTAGTAGTTGAAGGGGTAATAGTTGAAGGGGTAATAGTTGAAGGTGTAGTAGTGGAAGGGGTAATAGTTGAAGTTGTAGTAGTTGAAGGGGTAATAGTTGAAGGAGAGTAGTTGAAGGGGTAGTAGTGGAAGGGGTAGTAATTGAAGGGGTAGTAGTTGAAGGGGTAATAGTTGAAGGGGTAATAGTTGAAGGGGTAGTAGTGGAAGGGGTTATAGTTGAAGGTGTAGTAGTGGAAGGGGTAATAGTTGAAGGGGTAGTAGTTGAAGGGGTAGTAATTGAAGGGGTAGTAGTTGAAGGTGTAGTAGTTGAAGGGGTAATAGTTTAAGGGGTAGTAGTGGAAGGGGTAATAGTTGAAGGTGTAGTAGTGGAAGGGGTAATAGTTGAAGGGGGGGTAGTTGAAGAGGTAGTAGTGGAAGGGGTAGTAATTGAAGGGGTAGTAGTTGAAGGGGTAATAGTTGAAGGGGTAATAGTTGAAGGGGTGGTAGTGGAAGGTGTAGTAGTGGAAGGGGTAATAGTTGAAGGGGGAGTAGTTGAAGAGGTAGTAGTGGAAGGGGTAGTAATTGAAGGGGTAGTAGTTGAAGGGGTAATAGTTGAAGGTGTAGTAGTGGAAGGGGTAGTAGTGGAAGGGGTAATAGTTGAAGGGGTAGTAGTGGAAGGGGTAATAGTTGAAGATGTAGTAGTGGAAGGGGTAGTAGTTGAAGGGGTAATAGTTGAAGGGGTAGTAGTTTAAGGGGTGGTAGTGGAAGGGGTTATAGTTGAAGGTGTTGTAGTTGAAGGGGTAATAGTTGAAGGGGTAGTAGTTGAAGGGGTAATAGTTGAAGATGTAGTAGTGGAAGGGGTAATAGTTGAAGGTAAAATAGTTGAAGGGGTAATAGTTGAAGGCGTAGTAGTTGAAGATGTAGTAGTTGAAAGGGTAATAGTGGAAGGGGTAATAGTTGAAGGGGTAGTAGTTGAAGGTGTAGTAGTTGAAGGGGTAATAGTGGAAGGGGTAGTAGTTGAAGGGGTAATAGTTGAAGGTGTAGTGGAAGGGGTAATAGTTGAAGGTGTAGTAGTGGAAGGGGTAGTAGTGGAAGGGGTAATAGTTGAAGGGGTAGTAGTGGAAGGGGTAATAGTTGAAGCTGTAGTAGTGGAAGGGGTAATAGTTGAAGGTGTAGTAGTTGAAGGGGTAATAGTTGAAGAGATAGTAGTTGAAGGTGTTGTAGTTGAAGCGGTAATAGTTGAAGGGGTTATAGTTGAAGGTGTTGTAGTTGAAGGGGTAATAGTTGAAGGGGTAATAGTTGAAGGGGTAATAGTTGAAGGTGTAGTAGTGGAAGGGGTAATAGTGGAAGGGGTAATAGTTGAAGGTGTAGTAGTGGAAGGGGTAATAGTTGAAGGTGTAGTAGTGGAAGGGGTAATAGTTGAAGGGGTAGTAGTTGAAGGGGTAGTAGTGGAAGGGGTAGTAGTTGAAGGGGTAGTAGTTGAAGGGGTAATAGTTGAAGGGATAATAGTTGAAGGGGTAATAGTTGAAGGGGTAGTAGTGGAAGGGGTAATAGTTGAAGGGGTAGTAGTTGAAGGTGTAGTAGTGGAAGGGGTAATAGTTGAAGGTGTAGTAGTGGAAGGGGTAATAGTTGAAGTGTAGTAGTTGAAGGGATAATAGTTGAAGGTGTTATATTTGAAGATGTTGTAGTTGAAGGGGTAATAGTTGAAGGGGTAGTAGTTGAAGGGGTAATAGTTGAAGATGTAGTAGTGGAAGGGGTAATAGTTGAAGGTAAAATAGTTGAAGGGGTAATAGTTGAAGGCGTAGTAGTTGAAGATGTTGTAGTTGAAAGGGTAATAGTGGAAGGGGTAATAGTTGAAGGGGTAGTAGTTGAAGGTGTAGTAGTTGAAGGGGTAATAGTGGAAGGGGTAGTAGTTGAAGGGGTAATAGTTGAAGGTGTAGTAGTGGAAGGGGTAATAGTTGAAAGTGTAGTAGTGGAAGGGGTAGTAGTGGAAGGGGTAATAGTTGAAGGGGTAGTAGTGGAAGGGGTAATAGTTGAAGCTGTAGTAGTGGAAGGGGTAGTAGTTGAAGGGGTAATAGTTGAAGGGGTAGTAGTTTAAGGGGTGGTAGTGGAAGGGGTAATAGTTGAAGGGGTAGTAGTTGAAGGGGTAGTAGTTGAAGGGGTATTAGTGGAAGGGGTAGTAGTGGAAGGGGTAATAGTTGAAGATGTAGTAGTGGAAGGGGTAATAGTTGAAGATGTCGTAGTGGAAGGGGTAATAGTTGAAGGTGTAGTAGTTGAAGGGTGATAGTTGAATGGGTTGTAGTTGAAGGGGTAGTAGTTGAAGGGGTAATAGTTGAAAGGGGTAATAGTTGAAGGGGTAGTAGTTGAAGGGGTAATAGTTGAAGGGGTAATAGTTGAAGGTGTAGTAGTGGAAGGGGTAATAGTTGATGGGTAGTAGTTGAAGGGGTAGTAGTTGAAGGGGTAATAGTTGAAGGTGTAGTAGTGGAAGGGGTAATAGTTGAAGGGGTAGTAGTTGAAGGGGTAGTAGTGGAAGGGGTAGTAGTTGAAGGGATAATAGTTGAAGGGGTAATAGTTGAAGGGGTAGTAGTGGAAGGGGTAATAGTTGAAGGGGTAGTAGTTGAAGGTGTAGTAGTGGAAGGGGTAATAGTTGAAGGTGTAGTAGTGGAAGGGGTAATAGTTGAAGTGTAGTAGTTGAAGGGGTAATAGTTGAAGGGGTTATAGTTGAAGGTGTTGTAGTTGAAGGGGTAATAGTTGAAGGGGTAGTAGTTGAAGGGGTAATAGTTGAAGATGTAGTAGTGGAAGGGGTAATAGTTGAAGGTAAAATAGTTGAAGGGGTAATAGTTGAAGGCGTAGTAGTTGAAGATGTAGTAGTTGAAAGGGTAATAGTGGAAGGGGTAATAGTTGAAGGGGTAGTAGTTGAAGGTGTAGTAGTTGAAGGGGTGATAGTGGAAGGGGTAGTAGTTGAAGGGGTAATAGTTGAAGGTGTAGTAGTGGAAGGGGTAATAGTTGAAGGTGTAGTAGTGGAAGGGGTAGTAGCGGAAGGGGTAATAGTTGAAGGTGTAGTAGTGGAAGGGGTAATAGTGGAAGGGGTAATAGTTGAAGGTGTAGTAGTGGAAGGGGTAATAGTTGAAGGTGTAGTAGTGGAAGGGGTAATAGTTGAAGGGGTAGTAGTTGAAGGGGTAGTAGTGGAAGGGGTAGTAGTTGAAGGGATAATAGTTGAAGGGGTAATAGTTGAAGGGGTAGTAGTGGAAGGGGTAATAGTTGAAGGGGTAGTAGTTGAAGGTGTAGTAGTGGAAGGGGTAGTAGTTGAAGGGGTAATAGTGGAAGGGGTAGTAGTTGAAGGGGTAATAGTTGAAGGTGTAGTAGTGGAAGGGGTAATAGTTGAAGGTGTAGTAGTGGAAGGGGTAGTAGTGGAAGGGGTAATAGTTGAAGGTGTAGTAGTGGAAGGGGTAATAGTTGAAGCTGTAGTAGTGGAAGGGGTAGTAGTTGAAGGGGTAATAGTTGAAGGGGTAGTAGTTTAAGGGGTGGTAGTGGAAGGGGTAATAGTTGAAGGGGTAGTAGTTGAAGGGGTAGTAGTTGAAGGGGTAGTAGTGGAAGGGGTAGTAGTGGAAGGGGTAATAGTTGAAGATGTAGTAGTGGAAGGGGTAATAGTTGAAGGTGTAGTAGTTGAAGGGTGATAGTTGAATGGGTTGTAGTTGAAGGGGTAGTAGTTGAAGGAGTAATAGTTGAAAGGGGTAATAGTTGAAGGGGTAGTAGTTGAAGGGGTAATAGTTGAAGGGGTAATAGTTGAAGGTGTAGTAGTGGAAGGGGTAATAGTTGAAGTTGTAGTAGTTGAAGGGGTAATAGTTGAAGGAGAGTAGTTGAAGGGGTAGTAGTGGAAGGGGTAGTTATTGAAGGGGTAGTAGTTGAAGGGGTAATAGTTGAAGGGGTAATAGTTGAAGGGGTAATAGTTGAAGGGGTAGTAGTGGAAGGGGTTATAGTTGAAGGTGTAGTAGTGGAAGGGGTAATAGTTGAAGGGGTAGTAGTTGAAGGGGTAGTAGTTGAAGGGGAAGTAGTTGAAGGTGTAGTAGTTGAAGGGGTAATAGTTTAAGGGGTAGTAGTGGAAGGGGTAATAGTTGAAGGTGTAGTAGTGGAAGGGGTAATAGTTGAAGGGGGAGTAGTTGAAGAGGTAGTAGTGGAAGGGGTAGTAATTGAAGGGGTAGTAGTTGAAGGGGTAATAGTTGAAGGGGTAATAGTTGAAGGGGTGGTAGTGGAAGGTGTAGTAGTGGAAGGGGTAATAGTTGAAGGGGGAGTAGTTGAAGAGGTAGTAGTGGAAGGGGTAGTAATTGAAGGGGTAGTAGTTGAAGGGGTAATAGTTGAAGGTGTAGTAGTGGAAGGGGTAGTAGTGGAAGGGGTAATAGTTGAAGGGGTAGTAGTGGAAGGGGTAATAGTTGAAGCTGTAGTAGTGGAAGGGGTAGTAGTTGAAGGGGTAATAGTTGAAGGGGTAGTAGTTTAAGGGGTGGTAGTGGAAGGGGTAATAGTTGAAGGGGTAGTAGTTGAAGGGGTAGTAGTTGAAGGGGTAGTAGTGGAAGGGGTAGTAGTGGAAGGGGTAATAGTTGAAGGTGTAGTAGTGGAAGGGGTAATAGTTGAAGATGTAGTAGTGGAAGGGGTAATAGTTGAAGGTGTAGTAGTTGAAGGGGTGATAGTTGAACGGGTTGTAGTTGAAGGGGTAGTAGTTGAAGGGGTAATAGTTGAAGAGGTAATAGTTGAAGGGGAGGTAGTTGAAGGGGTAATAGTTGAAGGGGTAATAGTTGAAGGTGTAGTAGTGGAAGGGGTAATAGTTGAAGTTGTAGTAGTTGAAGGGGTAATAGTTGAAGGAGAGTAGTTGAAGGGGTGATAGTTGAACGGGTTGTAGTTGAAGGGGTAGTAGTTGAAGGGGTAATAGTTGAAGGGGTAATAGTTGAAGGGGTAGTAGTTGAAGGGGTAATAGTTGAAGATGTAGTAGTGGAAGGGGTAATAGTTGAAGGTTAAATAGTTGAAGGGATAATAGTTGAGGCGTAGTAGTTGAAGATGTAGTAGTTGAAAGGGTAATAGTGGAAGGGGTAATAGTTGAAGGGGTAGTAGTTGAAGGTGTAGTAGTTGAAGGGGTAATAGTGGAAGGGGTAGTAGTTGAAGGGGTAATAGTTGAAGGTGTAGTAGTGGAAGGGGTAATAGTTGAAAGTGTAGTAGTGGAAGGGGTAGTAGTGGAAGGGGTAATAGTTGAAGGGGTAGTAGTGGAAGGGGTAATAGTTGAAGCTGTAGTAGTGGAAGGGGTAGTAGTTGAAGGGTTAATAGTTGAAGGGGTAGTAGTTTAAGGGGTGGTAGTGGAAGGGGTAATAGTTGAAGGGGTAGTAGTTGAAGGGGTAGTAGTTGAAGGGGTAGTAGTGGAAGGGGTAATAGTTGAAGATGTAGTAGTGGAAGGGGTAATAGTTGAAGATGTCGTAGTGGAAGGGGTAATAGTTGAAGGTGTAGTAGTTGAAGGGTGATAGTTGAATGGGTTGTAGTTGAAGGGGTAGTAGTTGAAGGGGTAATAGTTGAAAGGGGTAATAGTTGAAGGGGTAGTAGTTGAAGGGGTAATAGTTGAAGGGGTAATAGTTGAAGGTGTAGTAGTGGAAGGGGTAATAGTTGATGGGTAGTAGTTGAAGGGGTAATAGTTGAAGTTGTAGTAGTTGAAGGGGTAATAGTTGAAGGAGAGTAGTTGAAGGGGTGATAGTTGAACGGGTTGTAGTTGAAGGGATAGTAGTTGAAGGGGTAATAGTTGAAGGGGTAATAGTTGAAGGGGTAGTAGTTGAAGGGGTAATAGTTGAAGATGTAGTAGTGGAAGGGGTAATAGTTGAAGGTTAAATAGTTGAAGGGGTAATAGTTGAGGCGTAGTAGTTGAAGATGTAGTAGTTGAAAGGGTAATAGTGGAAGGGGTAATAGTTGAAGGGGTAGTAGTTGAAGGTGTAGTAGTTGAAGGGGTAATAGTGGAAGGGGTAGTAGTTGAAGGGGTAATAGTTGAAGGTGTAGTAGTGGAAGGGGTAATAGTTGAAAGTGTAGTAGTGGAAGGGGTAGTAGTGGAAGGGGTAATAGTTGAAGGGGTAGTAGTGGAAGGGGTAATAGTTGAAGCTGTAGTAGTGGAAGGGGTAGTAGTTGAAGGGTTAATAGTTGAAGGGGTAGTAGTTTAAGGGGTGGTAGTGGAAGGGGTAATAGTTGAAGGGGTAGTAGTTGAAGGGGTAGTAGTTGAAGGGGTAGTAGTGGAAGGGGTAATAGTTGAAGATGTAGTAGTGGAAGGGGTAATAGTTGAAGATGTCGTAGTGGAAGGGGTAATAGTTGAAGGTGTGGTAGTTGAAGGGTGATAGTTGAATGGGTTGTAGTTGAAGGGGTAGTAGTTGAAGGGGTAATAGTTGAAAGGGGTAATAGTTGAAGGGGTAGTAGTTGAAGGGGTAATAGTTGAAGGGGTAATAGTTGAAGGTGTAGTAGTGGAAGGGGTAATAGTTGATGGGTAGTAGTTGAAGGGGTAGTAGTTGAAGGTGTAATAGTTGAAGGGGTAATAGTTGAAGGGGTAATAGTTGAAGGTGTAGTAGTGGAAGGGGTAATAGTGGAAGGGGTAATAGTTGAAGGTATAGTAGTGGAAGGGGTAATAGTTGAAGGTGTAGTAGTGGAAGGGGTAATAGTTGAAGGGGTGGTAGTTGAAGGGGTAGTAGTGGAAGGGGTAGTAGTAGAAGGGGTAGTAGTTGAAGGGGTAATAGTTGAAGGGATAATAGTTGAAGGGGTAATAGTTGAAGGGGTAGTAGTGGAAGGGGTAATAGTTGAAGGGGTAGTAGTTGAAGGTGTAGTAGTGGAAGGGGTAATAGTTGAAGGTGTAGTAGTGGAAGGGGTAATAGTTGAAGTGTAGTAGTTGAAGGGATAATAGTTGAAGGGGTTATAGTTGAAGGTGTTGTAGTTGAAGGGGTAATAGTTGAAGGGGTAGTAGTTGAAGGGGTAATAGTTGAAGATGTAGTAGTGGAAGGGGTAATAGTTGAAGATAAAATAGTTGAAGGGGTAATAGTTGAAGGCGTAGTAGTTGAAGATGTAGTAGTTGAAAGGGTAATAGTGGAAGGGGTAATAGTTGAAGGGGTAGTAGTTGAAGGTGTAGTAGTTGAAGGGGTAATAGTGGAAGGGGTAGTAGTTGAAGGGGTAATAGTTGAAGGTGTAGTAGTGGAAGGGGTAATAGTTGAAGGTGTAGTAGTGGAAGGGGTAGTAGTGGAAGGGGTAATAGTTGAAGGGGTAGTAGTGGAAGGGGTAATAGTTGAAGCTGTAGTAGTGGAAGGGGTAGTAGTTGAAGGGGTAATAGTTGAAGGGGTAGTAGTTTAAGGGGTGGTAGTGGAAGGGGTAATAGTTGAAGGGGTAGTAGTTGAAGGGGTAGTAGTTGAAGGGGTAGTAGTGGAAGGGGTAGTAGTGGAAGGGGTAATAGTTGAAGATGTAGTAGTGGAAGGGGTAATAGTTGAAGGTGTAGTAGTTGAAGGGTGATAGTTGAATGGGTTGTAGTTGAAGGGGTAGTAGTTGAAGGGGTAATAGTTGAAAGGGGTAATAGTTGAAGGGGTAGTAGTTGAAGGGGTAATAGTTGAAGGGGTAATAGTTGAAGGTGTAGTAGTGGAAAGGGGTAATAGTTGAAGTTGTAGTAGTTGAAGGGGTAATAGTTGAAGGAGAGTAGTTGAATGGGTAGTAGTGGAAGGGGTAGTAATTGAAGGGGTAGTAGTTGAAGGGGTAATAGTTGAAGGGGTAATAGTTGAAGGGGTAGTAGTGGAAGGGGTTATAGTTGAAGGTGTAGTAGTGGAAGGGGTAATAGTTGAAGGGGTAGTAGTTGAAGGGGTAGTAGTTCAAGGGGTAGTAGTTGAAGGTGTAGTAGTTGAAGGGGTAATAGTTTAAGGGGTAGTAGTGGAAGGGGTAATAGTTGAAGGTGTAGTAGTGGAAGGGGTAATAGTTGAAGGGGGAGTAGTTGAAGAGGTAGTAGTGGAAGGGGTAGTAATTGAAGGGGTAGTAGTTGAAGGGGTAATAGTTGAAGGGGTGGTAGTGGAAGGTGTAGTAGTGGAAGGGGTAATAGTTGAAGGGGGAGTAGTTGAAGAGGTAGTAGTGGAAGGGGTAGTAATTGAAGGGGTAGTAGTTGAAGGGGTTATAGTTGAAGGTGTAGTAGTGGAAGGGGTAGTAGTGGAAGGGGTAATAGTTGAAGGGGTAGTAGTGGAAGGGGTAATAGTTGAAGCTGTAGTAGTGGAAGGGGTAGTAGTTGAAGGGGTAATAGTTGAAGGGGTAGTAGTTTAAGGGGTGGTAGTGGAAGGGGTAATAGTTGAAGGGGTAGTAGTTGAAGGGGTAGTAGTTGAAGGGGTAGTAGTGGAAGGGGTAGTAGTGGAAGGGGTAATAGTTGAAGGTGTAGTAGTGGAAGGGGTAATAGTTGAAGATGTAGTAGTGGAAGGGGTAATAGTTGAAGGGGTAGTAGTTGAAGGGGTGATAGTTGAACGGGTTGTAGTTGAAGGGGTAGTAGTTGAAGGTGTAGTAGTTGAAGGGGTAATAGTTTAAGGGGTAGTAGTGGAAGGGGTAATAGTTGAAGGTGTAGTAGTGGAAGGGGTAATAGTTGAAGGCGGAGTAGTTGAAGAGGTAGTAGTGGAAGGGGTAGTAATTGAAGGGGTAGTAGTTGAAGGGGTAATAGTTGAAGGGGTAATAGTTGAAGGGGTGGTAGTGGAAGGTGTAGTAGTGGAAGGGGTAATAGTTGAAGGGATAGTAGTTGAAGGTGTTGTAGTTGAAGGGGTAATAGTTGAAGGGGTAGTAGTTGAAGGGGTAATAGTTGAAAATGTAGTAGTGGAAGGGGTAATAGTTGAAGATATAATAGTTGAAGGGGTAATAGTTGAAGACGTAAAAGTTGAAGGTGTAGTAGTTGAAAGGCTAATAGTGGAAGGGGTAATAGTTGAAGGGGTTGTAGTTGAAGGTGTAGTAGTTGAAGGGGTAATAGTGGAAGGGGTAATAGTTGAAGGGGTAGTAGTTGAAGGAGTAATAGTTGAAGGTGTAGTAATGGAAGGGGTAATAGTTGAAAGTGTAGTAGTGGAAGGGGTAATAGTTGAAGGTGTAGTAGTGGAAGGGGTAATAGTTGAAGGTGTAGTAGTGGAAGGGGTAATAGTTGAAGGTGTAGTAGTGGAAGGGGTAATAGTTGAAGGTGTAGTAGTGGAAGGGGTAATAGTTGAAGATGTAGTAGTGGAAGGGGTAGTAGTTGAAGGGGTAATAGTTGAAGATGTAGTAGTGGAAGGGGTAGTAGTTGAAGGGGTAATAGTTGAAGGGGTAGTAGTTGAAGGGATAATAGTTGAAGGTGTAGTAGTGGAAGGGGTAATAGTTGAAGGTGTAGTAGTGGAAGGGGTAATAGTTGAAGGTGTAGTAGTGGAAGGGGTAGTAGTTGAAGGGGTAATAGTTGAAGGGATAGTAGTTGAAGGGGTAATAGTAGAAGGGGTAATAGTTGAAGGGGGAGTAGTGGAAGGGGACTAAGGCACTGCTAGAGGCGTCACTACAGACCCGTGTTTGATCCCGGGCTGTATCACAACATTATGGGCCTGTTACAATACATCAATCATGATGCCTTTGTTCCATTGACTCCTTTACCGCATCCATGTATGGAGTTCCTGCTCTGTGCCGCATTCCAATATGAAAGTCTGTGCCCATATATATTTTTTGACTATGTTTGTTTACTGTGTAACTCTGTGTTGTTTTTGTCGCACTGCTTTGCTTTGTCTTGGCCAGGTCGCAGTTGCAAATGAACTTGTTCTCAACTGACCTACCTGGTTAAATAAAGGTGAAATAAATAAAAATAAAATATGGAGTTCCTGCTCTGTGCCGCATTACAATATGAAAGTCTGTGCCCATATATGGAGTTCCTGCTCTGAGGCTGCATTCCAATAGGGAAGAACAATGCCCGTATATGGATGTTCCTTGAATACACCTCCAACTCGTAATTACTAGTGGGAAACTTGTCTATCATCCCTGAGCTCCGACTTCTCCCACATGCTGACCTCTGTAGTCAGCTACTAAGAAAATGACCTCGATAACAGCAAATACATTTATTTAAAAAAGTAATCTATTATTTTTGTTTTTTAACACTATAATTTATTTTTTAACACTATAACTTTTAGTTTATGGTTGACTCTGCTGGTTGGCCATTAGCCAATAGGGGTTTCTCAACAAGTTCAAAGCACGTGAATGCATATTTCCGACTTCACAACCGGCATTAGGTGTGTGGTCTAAAGCTGAAAGTTCTCCTCCCAAAGCTTTTTTATAAACTACACATATTAATGTGATAGAAGATATGCTCTGACTCATGCAGGTTCAAGGGTGGCTGATATAACTACAAGACTATGGTAGCCTACTGAGTTTAAAGGGGAACTGAGCCAACTCACTGATTTGACCTTGTCGTTTGGATTGCTCCTCAAGGCATGCTGGCAGCCATGACAGAAGCCAAATGTGAGTTGGCTTGTGGGTGTGGTTTGATGTGGGTGTTTCTCCAAGACACACTCATCTGTCAGAACCTTGCCCGCAGTTGTTCCCCCCTACCCAATCACAACAAGCAAACCTCCTGCAGGTTGAGTTCAGTAACCACAGGTGTAGTGGAAACATTTGAGAAGGTGATACTCGTGACTAGGGACTTGCAAATCACGATTTATGACATTTTTAGGATGGTTGACCACCTGGGGTCACTGGCGCCAGGAGAGGTGTGAAGACTGATAAAACTTGAATCGACAAAATGAATGTTACTGTGTGAATTCATGAAGAGCTACAAATATTTCAAAGGAGCAACATAGGCGTGCGCTCCTATCATAT